>CM014098.1:885774-918274 GCA_004119915.2 Collichthys lucidus
ACAGAGGAGTGTTGTTGTATGTTTGCCTGCTGTGAATAAAACAGGAGTGTGTGTGTGTGTGTGTGTGTGTGTGTGTGTGTGTGTGTGTGTGTGTGTGTGTGTGTGTGTGTGTGCGTGTGTGTGTTACTGATCAAGTCTCGGCATATAAACTCTAAAATGTCTGAGTGTCTGAGTGTAGAAGCTCTTCCAGAGTCTCAGTCCGGGTCTGGTGGACCCAGATCCTTCAGTGTCGTCAGGGTTAGCACGGCTGTGAAGGCACCACAAGCACCAAATGTTGATTAATCCAAAGCTCCTCTCCTAACTCGACCTTTGCGTAAGTTTTTTAGGATTCACGCAGGAACCAGCTCCCAGCCCTCTAACATCACACACATGTTCTGTTACCTTGCGTATGCCCTCAGACGGGCTGGACACCGAGTAGTCCAGGCCGCTGTTCTTGCTGATCGTCCTCCACAGCTCTGCATAGGTGCTGTCCTGCTCCAGAGGGTTGGTGCCTTTGTTCCTGAAGTAGTCGTAGACCGCCGAGTCCCTCACCGTGCCGTAGTCCACGTCGATCTGCCGGGCCAAGTCCTGGAACGACCTGAAGGACACGACACAGAGACTCGAGTGAGGAGCAGATCTGAACATTATTCATCCATCAGTGGTTCAACATGCTGCAGCTGGAAGTTTTCTGTGTTCATCTAAAAAAAGATCTGCACAATGTTTTTCATCTGTTTTCACTGAGCACAGACCTGACCGTGAACTGAGCAGCTCAGCGTTTGTTTTAAAAACCATGATAATTCATTTTGTGACGCTGCAGAGGTGAGAGCGTCTGAATCAGACTGACAAAATAAAGATGAAATTAGATTCAAAGTAAGAAGTTCATTTTAAGACCACATGATGAAACCTGCAGCTACAGCACAAATCATGAATCCATTAAATAACAACAGGATAAATATGTTTAAAAATGACTGAGTATTTTAACTGGAATCATCATTTTGTCTCGTGCTCGTAGTTTTTGGTTCATTTGTTAGTTTCATGTTTTTGTTTGAGCACAGTCCAACTGAACCGACTCAGCTCCGGGACGCCAGGACACAAAAAGCTGCTCACTGCTGGTCTGGAGGTTCTGTCCGGTCCGGCCGTGTTCACTAACGTTCGCTTTACATTTAACATGATTTGACTGATATCGGACACATTTACAAAAAGCTAAGGTTCTGGTTCATGGGAGGTTCTGGTTCACGGAAGGTTCAGGGTCATGGGGGTTCTGGTTCACGGGAGGTTCTTGTTCACGGGAGGTTCTGGTTCACGGGAGGTTCTGGTTCACGGGAGGTTCTTGTTCACGGGAGGTTCTGGTTAATGGGAGGTTCTGGTTTATGGGAGGTTCTTGTTCACGGGAGGTTCTTGTTCACGGGAGGTTCTGGTTCATGGGAGGTTCTTGTTCACGGAAGGTTCTGGTTCATGGGAGGTTCTTGTTCACGGAAGGTTCAGGGTCATGGGGGTTCTGGTTCACGGGAGGTTCTGGGTCATGGGGGTTCTGGTTCACGGGAGTTTCTGGTTTACGGGAGGTTCTGGTTCACCGGAGGTTCTGGTTTATGGGAGGTTCTGGTTCACGGGAGGTTCTTGTTCACGGGAGGTTCTGGTTTAGGGGAGGTTCTGGTTTAGGGGAGGTTCTGGTTCATGGGAGGTTCTTGTTCACGGAAGGTTCTGGTTCACGGGAGTTTCTGGTTTACGGGAGGTTCTGGTTCACCGGAGGTTCTGGTTTATGGGAGGTTCTGGTTCACGGGAGGTTCTTGTTCACGGGAGGTTCTGGTTTAGGGGAGGTTCTGGTTTAGGGGAGGTTCTGGTTCATGGGAGGTTCTTGTTCACGGAAGGTTCAGGGTCATGGGGGTTCTGGTTCACGGGAGGTTCTGGTTCACGGGAGGTTCTTGTTCACAGAAGGTTCTGGTTCACGGGAGTTTCTGGTTTACGGGAGGTTCTGGTTCACCGGAGGTTCTGGTTTATGGGAGGTTCTTGTTCACGGGAGGTTCTTGTTCACGGGAGGTTCTGGTTCATGGGAGGTTCTTGTTCACGGAAGGTTCAGGGTCATGGGGGTTCTGGTTCACGGGAGGTTCTGGGTCATGGGGGTTCTGGTTCACGGGAGTTTCTGGTTTACGGGAGGTTCTGGTTCACCGGGGGTTCTGGTTTATGGGAGGTTCTGGTTCACGGGAGGTTCTTGTTCACGGGAGGTTCTGGTTTAGGGGAGGTTCTGGTTCATGGGAGGTTCTTGTTCACGGAAGGTTCTGGTTCACGGGAGTTTCTGGTTTACGGGAGGTTCTGGTTCACCGGAGGTTCTGGTTTATGGGAGGTTCTGGTTCACGGGAGGTTCTTGTTCACGGGAGGTTCTGGTTTAGGGGAGGTTCTGGTTTAGGGGAGGTTCTGGTTCATGGGAGGTTCTTGTTCACGGAAGGTTCAGGGTCATGGGGGTTCTGGTTCACGGGAGGTTCTGGTTCACGGGAGGTTCTTGTTCACAGAAGGTTCTGGTTCACGGGAGTTTCTGGTTTACGGGAGGTTCTGGTTCACCGGAGGTTCTGGTTTATGGGAGGTTCTTGTTCACGGGAGGTTCTGGTTCACAGGAGGTTCTGGTTTAGGGGAGGTTCTGGTTCACAGGAGGTTCTGGTTCACAGGAGGTTCTGGTTCACGGGAGGTTCTTGTTCATGGGAGGTTCTTGTTCATGGGAGGTTCTGGTTCACGGGAGGTTCTGGTTCACGGGAGGTTCTGGTTCACGGGAGGTTCTGGTTCACAGGAGGTTCTGGTTCACAGAAGGTTCAGGTTCACAGGATGTTCTGGTTCATGGGAGGTTCTGGTTTATAAGAGGTTCTGGTTCATGGGAGGTTCTTGGGTTACGGGAGGTTCTGGTTCACGGGAGGTTCTGGTTCATAGGAGGTTCTGGTTCACAGGAGGTTCTGATTCATGGGAGGTTCTGGTTCACAGGAGGTTCTGGTTCACAGGAGGTTCTGGTTTAGGGGAGGCTTCGACACGCAGCTCAGTCTGTAATGAACGATGCTGCTACACTAATCACAACAACTAAAGATGTAACTGCAGCGTCTGGTCCAGCACCGCGGGGAAAGTCCGCAGACTCCCGTGAATGTTTGTTGAGTTCTGTTCGATGCTCTCTGTGACAGACTCTGAATGATCGGCGCCTTCTCGTGAACTCATCAGATGTTAAACGTGAATTTATTTGTCCAGACGAGGAGTGAAGTCTCTGTGTCATTAAAGAAAAAACATGTCGCTCATTTAAAGTTCATCGTGAGCCGCGAGCAGGGAATCAGTCACATGATGGTTCTGCTCACTGTGTCGGGTTCTTAATGTTCGTATTAGTTCAGAGCTGAACGAGCGCAGGCTGTCGCTGAAACGTTAATAACGCCACAGTTTTAATTACATAATTGCGGCGCTGGTGCAGGTTAGAGATGAAGTCTAATTGGATTTTGTAGCAAGCAGATGAATGGATAAAGCAGCCTGAGCGGCTTCGTGTCCCTCGAGGGCAACTGTACAATTCAATACTATCACTCATTAACATCATTAGCAGAGGCAGCGTTTATGTGGCTACACGACTCTTTGATTTCTTTTATTGCAGCTGTTTAATGCAGAAATGCTGCTTTTATTCAATACATCTTTATTTCTCCTCTTCACTCTCTGGTCCTCTGCCATTATGTCCATAGAAGAGAAGACGTTCTCCATAAATTATGATCCAGTTTCCCCAGAATCGTGAAATCGTTGGTGCTGTGCGACTTCTCCTGGATCTTTTAAAGATGTGTGATCTCCTCCCGTCGTGCTCTCTGCTTCCATTTTTCCTGGACGTTTTATATTTCGGCTCTGCTGTTATTTGGGAGCGCTTGAGATCAAATAACACTGTTTCAGATGAACTGAACAAAAAGGGGAAACACTAGAGTTTGAAAAGCTCCTGGTCACACCGGAGCGGTCACGTGAAGTGGCTCTCCTCGAAATAAATTGTATCTAAGTACAGTCCTTCAGTGAGGGGACTATTTTTTTATACCTCAGTCACACAAACACAGACACAGAGATTTAGAACTTACACAGAAACTAACAGTTACCAGGCCGGCTGAGGAGCTACAACACTCAGAAGCTGAAGTGTAGAAACTTAAATGTTATCATGGGCTGCATGTGTTATTACAGCAGATTATTGTGGATGTTTATGAGCCTGACAGTCAAAATAACAAAGTTTATGTAACTGTGTTCTGCTCTGAATGTTTAATGTCTTTGTGTGAACGGCCTGACTTTTATTATCAGTATGTATTCATGACCCACTGAAGACTGGAGCCCACATTAACTGATGCATTAATATTCAGCATCTTATGAATCCTCGTTCGTCTGAATATTACAGATTAATAAAACCTTCCTTCTGAGCGATGAAGACGTTAACAGGCTTTGGGAAGAACGGCAGCTCGGGACGTTTCTCATTCATGGCTCGGTGTTGTAATAACGAGAGGCTTCATGCAGAGATGAACAACGGCAGCCGGTGTCGATGGTTGTCAGTCGAGAGGAGGACGATTCCCTGCCGCCCGAGGGGCTTTAGAGAAACCCACATCATATGCAAATCTCCACTCCAGCATTCTATGAAAGCAAAGTCGTGTACTTAGCATTTACTCTTGAATGAATCGCCCTTCACGGACTGAGGCGCTGGGGATTTGCTGATGAAAATGTCAGCTTGGATTTGATTCTCCGAGGAGGAGAGATAGAAGAGGAAGCCGGAGCGTCGGCGCAGAGATGAAGTGCCTGCTGTTCGTCCTTCCGATGCGAAGTGAGAGATAACATTCTTTATTCCTGCACGAGGTTAAAAACAAGATGATGCATTTCTGTCGAGTGCGTCAAGTTTGTGTTTGTGCATTTCAGGCGTTTTTTTACTAAAGACAAGATTTAAAATAATGCCACACACGAACACTCCCACAACACAAGAAGGTGTCACCTGCACGACCGTCCCTGTACTGCCGGAGCTCGCAGTGGTTTGAAGAGCTGACCTGTTCTGCAGTGAGATCTGCGTGTGGAGAAAATAGATCTCACTTCTATGTATAACTGCAAATCGAAGCTTCTCACGCCTCCACGGCATCTTTGCAGAGGCTGCCAGGAAACCTTCAGTCGCAGCTCGGTTTGGTTTTATTTTCAGGAAAAAGTCAAACACCTCCATCATGTTACACAGAGGCAGGTCCAATAACAACGGCGTGTCCCAGACAGCCGCTGAAGGGAAGGGGACAAAGCGTGCAGGCTGAATATTTCCAGCTGAACAGAAACTGGTTTCCCAGCTGTTATTATCTGTGTCTGAAAACAGACGAGCACTGGCTGAACCTGGACTGGTTGTGATCTAAAATAACAGGTCAGCTTTGAATCCATAGTCGATGAAGCAGAAAAGACGAAATTCAATGAGTGTGAGTGGCGTTCAGGAGACGTCTGTCAAATCCAGTTGTTTGGTTTGGACTTTGAACCCATGACCTGCCGTCGTGCTCTGTGATATCCAAAGATAAAGCTGATCACAGCTCCACGCACTGAGCATCAGGTAATCACTGCCATGATCTGATTGGCTCAGAGCGTGCACCTTCCTGTTGAATGAATGCTGAGCAGCGTTCACAGACCCTCCGTACATGTGAGCGTCTGCCAGGTGCTGTGAATGTAAATGAAGCTGGTGGTCAGTGAACGCATCAACTCAGAGCTTCTGAACCACGAGACAAAAAGTTGGTTCAGACTTTAATGATCTTCCACTCGTTTGGGTTTTTATCCAGCACTCTGATCATCTGTTGATGAACCTGAACACTCAGGTGATAGATACCCTGACTTAGTACTCACGTTACTGTCATGCTGAATATTCAGAGTAACAAAGACCTTCAAACATGAAGAACTGGACCTGGAAGTCCCTGTAGGTCCCACATTGTGTCCCGGACTTTGGGATTCCTAAACATCTTTCAAAGACGCTAACAAGAGTCGACCTGGTGTTGGAAATCAAGAACTGATTCGACTTTGCTCATTGCAAATATGCAGCTTGTAACATAGAGACGGATGAAGGTCCAAAGCCTGGGTTCATTTCACAAAGGAAGAAGACAACAGTGCTGAAACATGCGGCACGTTACGTTGGAGAAAAGTCTGAGCGGTGAAGTCCAGGAGATCTTAGTTATGTAACTGTGTAAATTCTGTTGTGAAACAAGATGAGTAATATTTCAGTCATAAAGACTGAAGATGATTTTATTGATCAGTTTCTTTGCGTTGTTGAGAAAAGAACTTTTTGTATTCGGCTGGAACAAAGTGAAGCGTGGACGGACGCTCGGACCCGGCAGCTGGTTTCACATGGACCTCCTGCTGAGCTCTGTTTTTCAGACCCGGTGTGAAAATGAGTATTTCAGCCTCACAGTCACAACGTGTCTATTTGGAGGACGTGGTTTGTTCTTCTGACCCCGGATCAGCAGGATGGAGCGAGTGTTCGAGCTCGCTGCTAACCGGAGAAGCTGAACTGATGACAGGCGTTAGCGGCGACGCTGTTAGCGCCGCGTCTGTTTGCACCGGAGGTCACGAAGCTGTGAAGCAAAGCCGACTGGTTCTGCTGGTTCTGCTCACTGCAAATCACAGCAAGCGAAGAACTTTCTTCATGGTTTATTCGTGAGGAAAACTCCTCAGACGTGTTGACAGTCAATGTTCTGCAATCAGCATGAACATTTTTTACAAACTTTGCAGCCCCGTTCGTTAAACGTCTCCTCGTTATGGTGACAAATCAGGATCTGTTTGGCATCACATTTATTTAATTGATGTAATTTGCTGTTGTAGATCAGATTAAAGTGTCATTTCTAAGGAGGCGGGGTCAGGATCCAAACACAGAGCCAACTGACAAACGTTTTCAGGACGCCTCCCTCCGTCTCTGTGTAATTAGCATTTAAAGTGATTGACCCGTCGGGCTGTGTGTGCGCTTCATTAACGGAGAACACGTCGTGTTGAAGCAGCTCGAGCAGCGACTCGTCCTGTAAACTCCACAGGAGATTCTCATACATTCGGCTAATTATTGAGTTTAATGAGGGACCTGAAAGAAGACCGATCATCTCAAATCAATGTTTTGTAACTGAAAATCATCGAGATTCCAGCTCTCAGCTGTGGGACACATTCAGACTGCACATGGTGGCGTGCACAGAGATGTCAGGTTTAATAAACTGAGTTTATTCATAATATATTCATGTGCTTTAAAAAAGCAGTTCCTGATTCCTCCTCAGAGATCCATAAAAAATATCACCGGGTCAGAGCTGCCCTCGGCGAAGTCTCTAAAACCTGAACACCATAAACTTTATCCTGCTGGACTCTGAGACCTCAGAGACCCGAGACCATAAAGACTAAATGAACGTCTGCATTGCAGCAGGAGCAGCTCGCTCATCGCTCAGCGGCCGATCATCGCGGATGCAGACAAACAAGTTCAAACACGATCAGACTCTTGTTGGGTTTCCGGCTGTTAGCGGTGGAACATGTGATGTTGTATTTGCTGACAGACGGAAAAATAAAGACGTTCTGTGTTTAGTAACTTTCTGTAAATCAACCAAACTAACTCAGAAGTTATGAGCAGAATAACTTCACATCGTTGCTGATAACACTGAAGAGTCGTGACGTGAAGCTGCTGCTCTGAAAAACTCAGACGCTGTCCAGATTAAATTATCTGCTCATATCTGAATAATGTATTTGGATTTGTTGACATCGCCTGTAGCTGCAGGAGCACTGACTGTGACTGTTAATGTGTGTGTGTGCGTGTGTGTGTGTGACTTACCGTATAGCGTGGTCCATACGTGACACAGTGAGGTACGCTGCCAGGTTGGCGGTGTACGACGAACACACGATGAGCGTGAACAGCCACCAGCTGCCCATGACGATCCTCAGAGCCACCGAGCCCACCGCGCCGTCCCCACCTGCACACACACAAACACACACATACACGCCTACATCACCAAATGCTGACTATCACTGTACACTAACCAAGTGGGGACGTGTTTCAAGAGGGGACCTCCACACGTTATTACTCAAAACCTCCAACGCTGGGTTCAAACTGCTCTCAGAGCGGCTCCAAGATCACACAGGTGTTAATGGAGACACATGCTGTGGGGATCAGACCTGTGAACTCTCAGTAACCAGGCGGACCACCAGCCGCCCGCTCAAAGCAGCGGGCACTTTATCACGGCGAGCTCAGCAGCCGCACGCTGCATCTAATCACAACCTGTCAGGTCTAAAAGGTTTCCCAGGCAACCTGCCAGACCATAATAGGTGCAGCTGGATCGGAGCGTGTTCGTGCACACGCGTGTTTGCAGGTGTCACCGTGTGTTCTTCCATCTCTATGAGGACAGAGTGAACTGTGATTTATGGATATTTCATGTTCTACATTTCTCTGTCTGTGTGTTCTTTCATTTTTAAACCTGATGTTGTTCTCGGACAGATTCAGTTTTTCCTTCTCGTTGCATGATGAAGCTGCTCATCAGACACTGAAGCTCTATGAATACAGCTGCTGTCCTGATCTCACCACATTTATTCATTCATGTATTTTAACATTTTCTTTCATTCAATGATGTTTGGATAAAAGTGTCGACTTCATGACTAAAGCTTAATGGAAACGACATTTCCAGGAGGTGATGTTTTATTAGACTAGATAATTTTAAAGGGTCAAGGTTTGTTTGGAAAGTGACGTCTTTGGAAAATGAGCAAATTTTTAAAAAGTGAGTTTTTGTTTTTTAAGGATGGACTTGATGATGGAGGAGGTGAGGATGGACTCGATGATGGAGGAGGAGGTGAGGATGGACTCGATGATGGAGGAGGAGGTGAGGATGGACTCGATGATGGAGGAGGAGGAGGTGAGGATGGACTCGATGGAGGAGGAGGTGAGGATGGACTCGATGATGGAGGAGGTGAGGATGGACTCGATGATGGAGGAGGTGAGGATGGACTTGATGGTGGAGGAGGTGAGGATGGACTCGATGGTGGAGGAGGTGAGGATGGACTCGATGGTGGAGGAGGTGAGGATGGACTCGATGGTGGAGGAGGAGGTGAGGATGGACTCGATGATGGAGGAGGAGGAGGTGAGGATGGACTCGATGATGGAGGAGGAGGAGGTGAGGATGGACTCGATGATGGAGGAGGTGAGGATGGACTCGATGATGGAGGAGGTGAGGATGGACTCGATGATGGAGGAGGAGGAGGTGAGGATGGACTCGATGGAGACCTGATCGTGGTGTTCGACTCGGTTTTAGGACGAGGTTGCTCGTCTGTTAGCTGATCATCTATTAATGAGTACAGCCACAAACACAACATACAAACCTACACACACACACACACACACAAACACACACACACACACACACACACACACACACACACACACACACACACACACACACACACACACACACACACACAGTCTATTATTCACTGTGACATTTCGCGGAGCTGCTCTGTGATCTAAGCCTCCCTCTAATTCATTTAAGCACTTTAAAGTTTGACGTTCTTGTATTTGCTTCTCTGCTAAATATCTCAGACGCTACAAATCCTCCCGTGACGATTGTTTCCGTCTCTGTTGCCGTGTAATCCGTGTAACAGCTCTAAATTAAAACGAGCCCAAATCAAACTGAAATCCGTCTCTACAGGCAGATAATCTTCCTGTTGCTGCGATCAGCCGTGATTGATTTCAGTCGAGCTGCCACACAGACACAATATTTGGCTTTTAGCTGATGATGAGTGATTCCCAGCGGGAAACCGGCTCAGTACAGGAATCAAACCTGTGACCTGTGGGGTACAGGACAGAGCTGTCCAACAAGGTTCCAGGAGATTATCCAGGAAATTTAAGGACCCAATAACTAGGTTTTTTTGGCCATGCATGATTGAGGTGTTAGCAGACATGCATTAATACACTGTTGATGTAAATCTGAAATCTAATCGAGGCTAAAAGCTGCTCTGTCTCACCTTGGTGAACGAACGCTCCGTAAACAATCCAGATGGCGCTGTGCAGAGTGCCCGACCCCACGCCATTGGTGGGCTGGCCTGGCGGTGCATTCTGGGTAGAGGAGGAACGCAGCGCCTGCAGCCGGTTGAGCAGAAAGATGAGCACTCCCACCACGGGGATGGCTGCGGCGATGCAGGCCCAGACGGCGAGGTCGAAGGGCGCGAAGAGAGAGAAGATGTTGATCTTCTCTTCAGGTTTCCTCAGCAGGATGCCGACGCTGTAGTCCAGGTAACGCTTGCTGAAGTCCACCACGTTTTCTCTCTCGGGTGTGATGGTGATGGCGGACACCGCCAGGTCGGCTCTCTGCAGAGGAAGCAGCGAAGGTGGAGAAACAGTTAGTAATAGTTAGGTTTTGTTCCACCATAAGATCCGAGATTCATTCATGCACCAGCTGTGTTTGGCTACCTTGTTAATGAGATCGCCGATCATGCCGTTCCATGAGCCGTTGGCGAGTTGAGATCCATATTTACTGTCTGCCACCTGCAGGAAAGATGAAGAAAGTTCAGTGAGTTCATGCAGTCAGGCCTCAAGACCCCGGTACAATGTGTGGTGGTCCGAGATCTCAGCGTGGCACACATGGAGACCTGCTTCTGGTAAAATGCAGCAGGTGGACTGATGCAGTGTCGGATCTATGTATGTCCCAACCCTCGACTATGCTCAGAAGACGAGATCGTAGATCCATGTGACCGACATGTGAACTTAGAGACAGGTGAAGTGAAACTAGGTGAGCTCACAGCTGCTTCTGGGCGCCTTCATCTGGAGGTTTTCCATTCAACTGGGAGGAGACCCAGGACTGTCTGGAGAGATTTCATATTCCATCTGGCCTGGGAATACTACAGGATGCTCCTGGAGGAGCTGGAAAATGTTGCTGCGGGACGCCTGGAATATCTCCATGACTCAATTGCAGGTAAGTGGAAATAAATGGATGGTTGGATATAGAAACTACGCTGAGAGGTTCAGCGAGCTTTCAGCTTTAAAACAGTTTAATAACCAACAGGAACATCTCAGGAACCAGTTAAATCAGTCAGCGCTGTTTTTATTTAATCTAAAGCAGCGCTGAGCGACGTCTTTCTTTATTCTCTGACATTTAATTACTCAGAATCTAAACCTGGGTCTGTCAGTCACCTGGTAGATCTCATATTTGAAGCCGAGGATCTTCGCGAGTGCGTCCAGGACGTCGATGGAGAAGCCTTTATATCTCTTTGGCTGCCCGAGGATGTTCTCTGCCACCATGACGAAAGGATCCTCCTGCAGAGAGAGGAAGAGGAAACCAGCCAGTTATCCTTTACTGTGCTCCACAAACTGGATCAGGAACCAGAGGAAAACACAGAGAGTGAAACCACAGCGACAGTTGATTTTCAGATTAAACGTGTGTTACCGCGTTTCCTCTCGGTGATGTTACGGGGAGTGAAGCAGCTGCAGAAGTTTGAAAGTTTGTGGCTTCGCTGAAAACTTGAACCACAGTACGAGACAATCACGTCTTTTTGTTTGCAGAGAATTAAACTCACAAAACATTTCTTGGTTTGGAGCTGCTGATGCACAAACCACAGAGGAGAGAGCGCCGTGATTCATTTTATTATTTCCAGCAATTATCCTGTGTTGCTCGTTATGGTTCGATGGTGCCTGTTGTAGACGTGCTTCTTTAAATAATTGATCATTATGATTATTGTGATTGATGCTCATTCATTAGGCCCCTGCAGCACTTAGTGGCCTCAGTGCTGCCCGGGTCTGCGGTGTTATCTGTCACGGACTTTGTGTGTTACGTTTGTAAGTTGGAAGCAGCTCAGGTTGATTTTACCTGTAACTTTGCAGCAGGTAGTTCATTAAATCATGAGCTGACGTGATTTGTTTCTACCTGCTCGTTTGTCTCGTGTCTCACCTCGCTGCTCCTGTTTGTCGTATTTGTAATTGATTCATTAAAGTTTGTGAAACAACAAATTGTTTTACTTTTGCTTTTGTGTCTCTGGGTCGTGAATGCAACAATCACTCTTTAAATATTCATAACTAAAGTTTGTAAAGTTTGCAGTCAGACTTTTTTCTATTTGTTGCCTTCATTCAGAGAAATTACCGTCGTGATTTTTGTTCGTGTTTACTTGTTTAAATGACTCATTATTGTTTATTCATATCATCAGGACTCCTGACAAAGCCGGTGCATTCAGGTGCACAGTTCATGTGCACAGGTGGTGCTGAGTATCCGTGCCCGCTGCAGTAGTTACGACGTCGGTATCTGGCAGCACTCAGAGCTGGAAGCGCTGCAGCTGCAGGGGATGAACCGCAGGGTGAAGGTATTAGTCTCGCTTGGTTAGACCTGCATCTCCACGCCGCTGCGCCAGCACAGGAGGAGACTTTGGCAAAATCTGCTGCTGTTGTTGGAAAAAACTCCCGGCTGTTTGTATTTCTTAAACTAATCAAGATGTCCGGAGGAGCAGCTTACGATCGATGTCCTCGCAGACGCGAAAAAGTGTCGAAGGGGAAACTTTGAGTCAGTGAGGAGTGAAACGTCCACAGAGACAAACCGAGCTGTGCACAGACGTTCTTATGAAGCCTGTTTGTGCCGTGAAGGAACTCAGCTGCAGGATTAAAGTTTATTTTCTTAAAGAGTCTTAAAGTTCCCATGAAACAGGAAGTTTTGTTTGTTTCCTCATTGATCAGAAAGGGAAGGACTTGCTGATGTAGACCTGCTGCTTTGCACTGCATGTCCACCTTCAAGCGAACATGGTGAACATTTCTGGACCAGCAGTGAGCAGCTTCTCGTGCCGGGTTTGGATCCTGGCATCCCGAGCTAACCACAGTTTGCAATCATCTATAACCTTTAACATCACCTACCAGTAGCGTGACCACTTTGACCGTCACTCCCTGCATGCCGTTCTCGATCCGACTCTCCTTCAGGCTGCCGTTCAGGCCGTGGACCGAGTCCCACGTGGCGAGCTGCAGAAAAAGACAAAGTGAAGGCAGAACACAAACAAACAGGGTCAACGACACGAGACCAGGAGTGAATGATTTCATCTGTGTGTCAGAGTTCCTCAGAGAGAACAGAGTGCGGTGAACACAGCACCCGTCAATTAAGCAGATGCCACGCGGCGCGCAGGCTGCAATTTCACAATTTATTCATGTGAGCTCTCAGCCGCAAATTAGAGACGAAGAAGCATCGATGCAACATGCCAACGACCCACTCCAGCGTGTTTCCATTCATCCGGGTTTCAGCCGCAGACAAAAGCATCCTGACCTAATTAGATCCAAAAAAGAAAAAAAGAAAAAAGCCTCAGAGGCTCCAACATCTCTCAGGAAAATGAATTCAGGCGTGTGAGATCATATGAAGTTCATGTTCTGTTAGTAAATAATGTAAACACCATGAAATCATTCTCATTATAATTAATACAAATCTATACGAGTTGTATTTCGAGTCACATGACTTGAGTTTTCTGCAGCAGCTCCTGGACTCACAGTGAGCGTTCATCTGCATGAGTCAGATCATCATGTCTGAATTCACTTTGTTATGTAAAGTCTGTTACCGCTCATCCCACACACTCCTCCCACTTTTAAAAGTTTGTAGCGTCTCGTGATGAGGCTGCAGATTACGACCAGCTGAACAGCCCCCGCCTCACCCTTCCCAAAGTAGAAAGTGTCTGAGTTTCAGCTGATTAAATACTGATGGAATTTTATTGGACCTTTAAATTTGAAAATGACATCCGGTATTTTAAGAGATGTAATCTGAGAAACACGACGTCAGCTCTGGACTCTGAAACGTCAATACGTGACGAGGCTGCAGCTCGTTAGGCTGCTCCCTCTTCACTTTGATTCTTCAGCTGCTTTGTCGCTGTGTGTGTGTGTGTGTGTGTCACTGTGATGAAGAGCATCCCCGTCACCGTGGAAACACACACACAGTTTATTGATCAGGTGGGATGCTGATGGTCCGCGTACCATTAATCCTGGTGCTAATACCACACGAGGCCTCGTTATGTGAACGCAGACTCATCGTCCGCATAATTAAACGAATCGTTTTAAGCACGGACTCGTGCGTCAACATTAACGACAGTCCGTTAAAAATGCTTCACATTAGAGAACAGCGATAACCAACCACGCCCTGATCGAGATGACACTGAGTGTGACAGGACGCTTTCATTAGCGTCGTCAAACCAAACGTGTTTGAGTCTTACAGTGCAGAGCTGTGAACAACATGATGATCCAGGGTCAGCTGAGACAAACTCTGATCATCTCAGGCTGGAAATAAAACAGATTAAAGTGAAGACTCGCCGTCCGTCAGTCCTGCTGAGTCTGAACCTGCAGTCGTCGGTAAAAGTCTCGTTCTGCTTCGATCATCAGGTAAAGTCAGAGAAAGTCACAGGGTCAAAGCTCATGGACATAAAACCTGAAGGTCTAAAAGTTTGGTTGCATGTAACATATCTAAGTACATGTGTGATGAACAGAGTCTGTCCAACACGGCCTCCATCCTCCAAACAAACTAACAGAGTTCAAGATGAGAGAACGAAGCAAGCGAAGAATAAATGAAGAGGCGTCGAGCTGAGGATGAAGCTTCAGCGGGAACGAGGGTAAACGCAGATGAGAGGAAGGAGGCGGAGACGGACGGAGAGAGGGAGCGCTTGTTTAATAATCAGGGAGCTATTCTCAGCGCCGCCGTCCTTCAGATGATCTCAATCTTCTTCTTTAGTTCCTCGTTAGCACACACAGATAAATTAGCTGCTCTTCTTCAGTTTCTCTTGAACTGTTGAACTGGACGTGACGTCGTAGGACTGAAGCTGCCCAGCAGTGATGAATCTCTGAGTCTGTACCGAGTCGCTGTCGCTGTCTGCAGGGCGGGAACGAGACTTTATAGATCTCAAGATGCCTTCAGGGTCCCCGACCACTGTTAATGAATCATAAAAGACACGAGTGTTGTAGGAACTAAATGATGATGTTATGGTTTAACAATAAAAACTCTATTAACTCTTAAAGCGACGTCACATCGCTGCGTTACATTTTAATAAAACATTTAAAAACTTCCTGTTTCCTGAAGATTTTTCCATCTTCATAATCTAAACCAAGAAACTGCAGAGAGACGATCAGTGACACGTTGTGTTTGTGTAGCTCGACTGTTCAGATCAGAAAACATCTTGTACGGTGTTCCAGACAAAGACCAGAACGTGATCCACGACAGACCAGGTGAGACTTGCAGCTCTTGCTGAGCGGTTAGGAGGAGTGAGGAGTCTTCAGTCGGTATAAAAGCAGCTGCTGCTGTTACATGAGTCTTATTGTTATGACGCGTTCATGTTTCATCAGCGACGATCTAACTCTTAATGTTTCCAAACTACGATGCAGAACTCAACATGAGGTTGAAGTTGGATGGAAACAGAAATAATAAAGACGACCTGTCTGCACGACGAGGCCGAGCTTCACATCACCGTGAACAGACCTGACAATTATCAGATTATTAATGGTAGAAATAGATTTTCCAAAATGCCAGGCGGTCCCAGGACGGTTTTCAGTCTCTGTGAGTGCAGCTCGTTGTGCTGACTTACGGCAGCGAGCGGAGCCGTAACGAGACGAAGAGACACGCTCCGAGAAGATGCTGAGGGACGTTTGGAGTTTATCACAGACATAAAGACACATCACGTCTGCGGTTTGTGGTTTCTGCTCCTCCTTCCATTTCAAACTTCTCATGATTGTTTGTTAAAGAGCTTTAAATAAAGTCCACGACAAAGTCACACCGGAAATAAACGAGGTCGGCTCTGACAGTTACATATTGATCTTTGTCCTAATGAACGCTTCTACAATTAAATTACACAGTGGAGGTTTTCTAACAGGTACTTCATCCTTCATGTGCAGCTTTTTTGGCCTTCGCACAAGCGACAATACTTGAAGTACTTGGCAAAGGCTCGACAAATTCATCAAAATCTGAAAACAGAAGCTGGAACATTAATTTAAATAACACAACACCCCGCGAGGTAAAGTTAGACCCTGAAATCTGAAGGAAGCCGGGACGAGCAAAAACACAAAAACACAAAAATAAAGTCAGACTGTAGAACAACGAGTTCTAAACTTTAACTGTAACATCCCCTGTGGTAGAACTGTGGTCCGGTTCGGTTCAGCTTCTTCATAGTTTGTCTGCTTTGTAAAGAACAGGGGAGATTTTAGTGCATGGGTTCAGGGCTGTGATACAAGCTGGCAAAGACACGCTGCACCTGACACACAGTTTAATAAATGATAATATCTGATGTTAAACTCGACACCGTGCATCATGAGGTGTCGTCACTGTTTTGCATTTTCTAACACGTCTCTGGAGAAATTCATTTTCCACAAACTTCCATCTTCACCTGCTGGATTAAGACGAGACATGACGTGAAGATCTGTCACTTTGTATTCACCTGACGTCTCTGTGAATAAATGCAGGTACGTGGCTGTGAATACACGCCGCGCTCTCATCCGGCTCTTCATTCTGGAAGTGAAAGTGTTTTCACCGGGAGCTCCGGCTCAGCATCACAGCGTTCTTCTCTCTGTGCCGGGCTTCAGCGTGCAGCATGTCCTGTTTTCTGACAGAGCTCCGAGCTCAGCTCGGTTTAGCGCTTAGCTCGACTCTTTGAAGCCGCGATGAAAGTGGAAAGAGAAAAAATGTGAACTGAGTTCTTTGAAAGAAAAAAAGTATTTGAATAATCTGGATGAAAGAGCGTGGAAAGGATGTAAACAGGTCAGGTCTCGGTCTCTGGTTTCAAGTCTTCTTCCAGACAACACGATGTTCGTTTAGTAAATTATGATCCAGATCCACCAGAGTCAGATAAACCTGATCAGATCCAAATCCAGATTCTGTTTCTGTTCTCAAAAGTTGAGTTGGAACACGAGAAGGTTTGTTACTGACAAACTCTTTAAAATGTCGACAGATCGATGCGTGAAGTCGCCGCAGGTTTGTGCCGGTAAAGATCCTGGTTCTGGTTTAACTAAACATCGTGGATCGACTTAATATTGAACCAGGACCACAAACACTTTTCAGAACTGTAACCAACTCTTTTGACCCACAGTGCTGCCGCGCAGCTGAAAACATGAAATCCATTTCACAGCATCAGAAGCAGGCTCTGTGTTTCTGTGGCACATTTCATTCACACAATCTGTTTCATATAAAAGATAAAAACAAACACATGAAAACAGGAAATTTAAAAGATTTAAGAAGAACAAATTCTTCTAACATCTCTGAATGAACCTGAAGCGGTTTGAGTTAAAGAACACGGGGCGGGGCAAATTATCCCAGATCTGTGTTTGGTTCTGACCCGAGGACAGCGAACAAAACCCGTCCCAGATGATCTGAGAACTTCAGATGACTCCGAACACAGCGGCGTATCAGAGACGTGTTATGGCCTCCAACCATTCGGTGCTTTGTGAGCCGGTGATGTTTTCAAACCGAGTCTTTGATGCAGAGCAGAGCTCTGAGAACCGGGCTGCACCGAGCCCGACCATCGTTACCTCCAGTTTAAATAAGAGTTTCTGATGAAATCTTTGTGAATTCAGGTGATTTGATTCAGGTCTCCGTGCTGGTTTAGGATCCGGCTTGGTCCCAGTGGAGTCACACATGGCTCCGTGCTGCTCATGCATTATTCCCGTCCTCGCTGCGTCTTCCTCTTTCCTCAAATGTCAGAGCTCTTTTTTTCCCGCTGTCATGTGAAAAGCTTCGCCGGCTGTATTTCTGTACGTCGCTCGGCCGTGGACAGCTCAGCCAAATGCCAGCGCCCTCCGCGGACCTCCTGACACACTTCCTGTCTGTCCCGTCTGCACACCTCCACCTGCTGCTCACGCTGCTCTGTGGTCGGTGATTTGAAATGTTCTGCTGCAGCATGCCGTTCATCATCCATGTTCATTAAAGCTTAACGATTATTATCTGATAATAACCCTGATCGGCCACCGTCAGTAATCAACACACAAACACTAATCAAACCAATACCTAACATTCAGACAACCTTCTCATATTTAACAGTTTCATAGTTTCTGTAGCGTTGACAGAACGTTCCAAAATTAACACATTACTCTGAAGCAAACTAAAGCTCTCTCAACCAGCTTTAAAAAAAATCTGTTAAATGTATGTTGTGTAATCAAGAACCACCGACCACCGACCACCAACCCCAACCCCAACCCCAACCATCAACCACCAACCACCGACCACCAACCACCAACCATCAACCACCAACCACCGACCACCGACCACCAACCACCGACTACCGACCACCGACCCCAACCCCCGACCATCGACCATCGACCACCAACCACCGACCACCAACCACCAACCATCAACCACCAACCACCGACCACCGACCACCAACCACCGACTACCGACCACCGACCACCAACCCCAACCCCAACCATCAACCACCAACCACCGACCACCAACCACCAACCATCAACCACCAACCACCGACCACCGACCACCAACCACCGACTACCGACCACCGACCCCAACCCCCGACCATCGACCATCGACCACCAACCACCGACCCCCGACCACCGACCCCAACCCCCGACCACCGACCCCAACCCCCGACCATCGACCATCGACCACCAACCACCGACCCCCGACCACCGACCACCGACCCCCGACCACCAACCACCGACCCCGACCATCGACCATCGACCACCGACCCACCGACCCAACCGACCACCGACCCCAACGACCATCGACCATCGACCACCAACACCGACCCCCGACCACCGACCCCAACCCCCGACCACCGACCCCAACCCCCGACCATCGACCATCGACCACCAACCACCGACCCCCGACCACCGACCACCAACCACCAACCACCAACCACCAACCCCCGACCACCGACCACCGACCCCAACCCCCGACCACCGACCACCAACCACTGACCACCGACCCCCGACCACTGACCACCGACCCCCGACCACCGACCCCAACCCCCGACCACCGACCCCAACCCCCGACCACCGACCACTGACCACCGACCACCAACCCCCGACCACCGACCCCAACCCCCGACCACCGACCACCAACCACCAACCATCGACCACCAACCACCGACCACCGACCACCAACCACCAACCACCGACCACCGACCCCCGACCACCGACCCCACCCCCCGACCACCGACCACCAACCACCAACCATCGACCACCAACCACCGACCACCGACCCCCGACCACCGACCACCAACCCCCGACCACCGACCCCAACCCCCGACCACCGACCATCGACCACCGACCACCAACCCCGACCCCCGACCATCGACCATCGACCACCGACCCCGACCACCGACCACCGACCCCAACCCCCGACCATCGACCACCGACCACCGACCCCAACCATCGACCACCGACCAGCGACCACCAACCCCAACCCCCGACCATCGACCACCGACCCCCGACCCCCGACCCCCGACCACCAACCCCAACCATCGACCACCGACCAGCGACCAGCGACCACCAACCCCAACCCCCGACCATCGACCATCGACCACCAACCACCGACCACCAACCACCGACCCCCGACCACCGACCACCGACCACCAACCCCAACCATCGACCACCGACCACCAACCCCAACCATTTATTCTTGAAGTTGTCCTTAGTTGTGTATGCCCTGTATAATACAGTAGCTTGCATTCTTATTCATACCCTGTAATTGTTTCAGGAGGTTCTCTTGACAAGCCCCTTGAGGGTTTTTTCGGACCTCCTAGCATGTCCGCTGTGCATAATGTCCTTTGGCTGTTCGTTTGTTTTTGAGTTTTTTCTTTTTCTTGTTTGTTTCATCTTTTATGGATAATGTAATTAACTATGTGCTAAAAAAATCAAATCAAATCAAAATCAAACCGTTAAAGTTTTTGATCATAAGTAATGTAATCAGAACAAATACTCGAGTACTCTGACACTGGAAACACAACAAACACTGATTCATATGAGATCAGGTCGTTTTCAGTTCTTACAGAGCACACACACACACACACTCGCTGGGCAGGGTTTTAATTTTTTCGTGCTGCAGTTTTCACACTTTTCTTTTCACGATATTCTCTGATGAGTTTTGTTATGAAACCTCTTTGATGTCTCTAATCTGCACAAAGCTCGACTCTCCAGGGTCTGTTCAAAGAAAAACACACACCGATGTGAATGGCAATTAGTGTACGTGTGGGTGTGTGTGTGTGTGTGTGTGTGTGTGTGTGTGTGTGTGTGTGTGTGTGTGTGTGTGCTTTTGATTTCTACCTTTTTGTTCATCTAAAAGTCGATATGTGGGTGTTGCATAATTAGCACTGCTGCAGGGACAGGATGTTAGTGTCGGTTTTAACACTTTCCTTCTTTGCTGAGGAGCATCAGCTCCAACATTTGACCTCAAAGTGCACGTCCACGTCGGTGGGTCCATGCACGAGGAGAACGTCTCACTTTTACCCTCAAATGTGGTCAAGTTTGTTTTTTTGGTCCAAAGCTAAATATCTCCAGGTTTCAGTTTTCTGTGGATTTTTTATGGTTGAAGATGAAGAATCACTTTTCTATGAAGGTCAGGACCTTCCCGTTGCAGCACCGTCAAGCCATAACTTCTACATACAAACAAGAAATCTCTGAGTCTTACAGAGGTAGACTTCGGTCAGATCTACTGGCATGTACTGGTGAATGGGCACAGATTACTCCACAGAGGAAAAGAGCCAGATGAAGTTTCCCTGGAGAGTGACGAGCCGAAAGCTTGATCCTCGTCTGTGTGGGAAATGACACGTTATCACTGCGAGCCCTTCCGATCAATAAGATGGGGTGAGACCATCATGGATGGTTCGGTCCTCTCAGGGTTGGTTTGTTTGAGAACCACAAATCAATGAGCCGGTCTATGGACCACAAGGCTGATGGTGTAGAAGCATCATCATTGAACCAGCAGGTCCACACAGTCCAGGCATTGATGCAGGAGGACCCCCTCCATGATGGATGACCCTCGCAGGTTTTCTTCAAGGAAGGACGGCGTAACCAGCTCCAGGTTGCAAAGGTGAACATGGCTCGGGGCTTCCTTCATGCCTGGATGTCGTAGACACCCGGGTCGTGGACATGGCACTCGTGGACCCTCTGATTGGGCTGGACTGTTGTCAGGACGCAGGGTCAGAACCAGCTCAAGTAAAAGGCATCAAGGCGATATTGGTATGTCAGCAACCCTCCCAACCCACGTACCTGTCATTACTTTAGTTCAACAACTGATATCTTACTTAAAGATAGAAACACTTGAAGGACTGGGTCCTGATCATCAGCTGCTTTAAGTCTGTATCTAAATTTAGCTCGCAAACGTTTTCTGCTCAATCAACTCGAGCTCTACAGTGAGATTTAGTGTAATCTGATTACTATGAGTTAATGCACCTGATATACGCTGTTTGTCTGAGATGCAGAAATGATGCATAACATGGTTTTAGATCCAGTCCCTTCTGAAATCCAAATGTTACGTCTGTTTTTCATAATTCAGTTTCGTAATTCTTGCAATTATTACATCAACAAAGCTAATTTGATGTCTCTTTACGGGACATCCAGGAGCTCGGTGGTCATTCATCGTGGCCCGCACCCAAAAGAACAAAGACAGACTCCATCTTTGCATCTTCATGGGAAAATGAAGAGGGAGAAACATATCTGTCTCGTTTCATGCATTATTCACAGAAATTAGCGAGCTTCGAGTTTTCAAAGGCACAAATTGTTGTTAACGACTCCAAATTACCTCGGGGATTTGAAATTAGCACCGTCTGAGGCTCATTTTCGTTCTCCAACATTTCTAATGGATTCATTTCAGAAGGGCCGGTGACAATGCATTCTCCATTAAGGACAAATGGGCGAGTAATTTCTATCCTCAACAAAATAATTGCAAACCTTTGGAGCTCGTCTGTGCGAGAGACGAGAACGACGGAGAGAGAAGATGTGACAAAGGATGTGAGCATGAATGAAGATGGACGTAACATGACACATATCTGAAGTATTATTCATAAAGAGAAGTTATATAACCTGTGGACATTATTAAAATGAAAAGAACTACACAAACATAGATTATGTTCAGCGTACAATACGTCTGCATGCTAAATTCATCTGCTCACAGTCCAACAGAACATGACAACCTGTTGCTATGGTGATGTCCTATTATTTATTTATTTTGACAAAGAATGGAAGAACATAGTTTTAGGCTGACATGACTGATTACAACCCAGATTCAGAGGTGGTAACTAAACCTATTTATTTATTACAACATGCTGCTCGATGTTTGGAAGTTATTTCAGTGTTTTCACTGTCACATGAAGCCAAACTCACGAGAGGCCACACACACGGACCTCCAGCCATCTGCTGTCACGCTGTTTGTGGTGACGGCAGATGGTTGAAGGTGGAAAAATTTGATGGTCAGCTTGACAGAAGACGAGAACCCACGCGTTGAAGTCAGTTAAAATACTGTTTCAAAGTTTAATATGCAGATGACAACCAGCCTCCTCGTCCAGTTTAACATCAGCTGCTGAGCTGCGGGTTTAATTATCATTTGGGATGTAACGATGCATCGTGACGCGATTAAAAATCGGTACAAATGTGTGACGACTCGCATCGGTTGAATCGCGATTCTTGGCGAATGGGAACCCGCACAGCGCATGCTTATGTTCTTCTAAACATGCTTCTACATGTGTAAATATGTTACGTAGTTAATTAGTTTTCTTTTTGTCTGTTTTTTACGACCGGCAGTTTGCACAGGGTATTTTATTTTGAAAATCCACCGGGTTCTCTTTGCTTTTTCTGTGTCTGGCTTCCGCCCGCTCGAGGTGCTCTGAGGAAATTGACGCGTGCTGCTGCAAGTTTGAATGTTTTTATTTTATTGTTATGTACAAAACTTACCAGCCACATTGGCTGCTGATCAGAAAAGTTAATTTAGAGCCTGGTTACGCCTCGTGAGGAAAACTGCACATCACAGCAGTTAACAGCAGTTTACTGTGAGACTGTTTCTACAGAAAGCAGATATCTGTCATGAGTTTTGTTGTTTAAGATGCAAGTTGCACTTTTTATAAGAGAACACAAACTGTCTGAGAGTTTCTGTAAAGAAATTTTTTTTCCTACAAATAAAAAGATTTTATTTGGTCATAATTTTTTCTGTAGCTCATTTTGATTTAAAAAAATCGTATCATGAACAAAAAATCGTGACTCGAATCGAGTCGTGAGTTAAATGCATCGTTACATCCCTAATTATCGTAGATGGAACCTGAGCTGATCTCTAATGGACTCATTTGTTGTTAATCATAATCAAATAGTTCTTAACTTTCCTCATTTTGCTGAGTGACCTGTTGAGAGCTCCCTGCAGGACCCCCGACAGTCCTCAGACCCTACTTTGAAATCCACTGGAGCTAAATCAGAGCCGTGTTAGGAGTCGGGGAGGTTATCTGTCTGCTGCAGTCATCCCAGCGGCCATCTTCCATCTGATTAAAAACAGCAATTCGCCGACACTCCCTCTGAGGATAGTGGGCGAGAGCATAATGTCTTCAGACACGTTCAAGTCGCCGCCACCAAAACGAAGATGGAGAAAAAAAAATACACCGTTTTTCTTTCCCAGTGTTTCGTGGGAGGGAGATTCACCGACAACAAATCGCTGCAAAGAGGCATCAAAAGTCAATGAGATGAGAAAAGAGAGCACAGATGGATGGGATAACACACGGGGGAGGTCTGAAGGACCGGAGCGCCACGGCACGAGTTCCCAGGGAAAGATGGGAAATGACATTTCAATCTCTATCAGGTGTGATCTGGAGGTGGGAGGGGAGGCGGCGTTTCATCTGCGAGGGAAGAATTGCTTTGAGAAATGGCCCAGGGAGGAGAGAGGAGGGGGGAGGAGGGGAGAGGAGGAGAGAGGAGGAGCGAGGAGGAGCGAGGAGGAGAGAGGAGGAGAGAGGAGGAGAGAGGAGGAGAGAGGAGGAGAGAGGAGGAGAGAGGAGGAGAGAGGAGGAGAGAGGAGGAGAGAGGAGGAGAGAGGACGGGACCGAGGGGGAGAGGAGAGAGGGAGGAGAGAGGAGGGGAGAGGAGGGGAGAGGAGGAGAGAGGAGGAGAGGAGGAGGAGAGAGGGGCAGAGGAGGGAGAGAGAGAGGAGGGGAGAGGAGAGAGGAGAGGAGAGAGGAGGGGAGAGGAGGGGAGAGGGAGGAGAGAGGAGGAGAGAGGAGGAGAGAGAGGAGAGAGGAGGAGAGAGGAGGGGAGAGGAGGAGGAGAGAGGAGGAGAGAGGAGGAGAGAGGAGGGGAGGAGAGGAGAGAGAGGAGGGAGAGGAGAGAGGAGAGGAGAGAGGAGGGGAGAGGAGGGGAGAGGAGGAGGAGAGGAGGGGGAGAGGAGGGGAGAGGAGGGGGGAGGAGGGGAGAGGAGAGAGAGAGGAGGAGAGGAGAGGAGAGAGAGGAAAGGAGGAGAGGAGGAGAGAGGAGAGAGGAGAGGAGAGGAGAGAGGAGGGAGAGGAGAGGAGAGGAGGGGAGAGGAGGCGAGAGGAGGGGGGAGGAGGGAAGAGGAGGGGAGAGGGAGGGGAGAGAGAGAGAGAGGAGAGGAGAGAGGAGGGGAGAGGAGGGAGAGGAGGAGAGGAGAGGAGGGGGCGAGAGGAGGGAGAGGAGGAAGCGAGTGAGAGGAGGGGGGAGGAGGGAAGAGGAGGGGAGAGGAGGAGGGAGGAGGGGAGAGGAGGGGAGAGGAGGGGAGAGGAGGGGAGAGGGGGGAGAGGAGGGAGGCGTGGACGGCACAGGAAGATGGAGATGGAGATTTGGATAACACCAACACTGTAGGGAGAAAATGAATCGACTGCGTGTGTGTGTGTGTGTATATGTGTGTGTGTTTGTGTGGTGGTGTGTGTGTGGTGTGAGGTGTGTGTGTGTGTGGTGTGTGTGTGTGTGTGTGTGTGTGTGCTGATATCTCCCAGACAACATCTACTTGAACATCAGAAACTCAATAAAAGTTTCCTCGCCGGCCTCATCGCTCTCGCCCCCAAACACATTTAGACCGCCTAAAGAAATGAGTCGACGCAGATAAACAGGAAGCTCGTCGCTCAGGTAAGAAGAACCGGACGGCTCAGACAAACAGGTGGATGCAGTTATCGAGTTTAAGACAGACGCTCTCTTTCTTTTTCCTGTGATTAATTTAGTGTTCAGAGCCGACGTCTGTTCAGTTCAGCTCCAACGTCAACGGAAGACATCGACCACCAACCGCCAACCACCAACCGCCAAACACCAACCGCCAACCGCCAAACACCAACCACCAACCGCCAACCGCCAAACACCAACCACCAACCGCCAACCGCCAAACACCAACCGCCAACCGCCAACCGCCAAACACCAACCACCAACCGCCAACTGCCAAACACCTACCACCAACCACCAACCATCAACCATCAACCACCAACCATCAACCAACGACCACCGACCACCAACCATCAACCATCAACCACCAACCACCAACCACCAACCATCAACCGCCAACCACCAACCACCAACCACCAACCATCAACCATCGACCACCAACCATCAACCGCCAACCACCAACCGCCAACCGCCAAACACCGACCACCGACCACCAACCATCAACTGCCAAACACCAACCACCAACCGCCAAACACTGACCACTGACCACCAACCATCAACCGCCAAACACCGACCACCAACCGCCAACGACCAACCGCCAAACACCGACCACCGACCACCAACCATCAACCGCCAACCATCAACCATCAACCACCAACCATCAACCAACGACCACCGACCACCAACCATCAACCACCAACCACCAACCACCAACCATCAACCGCCAACCACCAACCACCAACCGCCAACCGCCAAACACCGACCACCAACCGCCAACCACCAACCGCCAAACACTGACCACTGACCACCAAACATCTGCACACGTCAATGACTAACACATGGTGTACTGTAATGTTACACACATTACACATGTGTGCTGCATGTTAATAACAATAATATGTCTTCATGCATATGTGTGAGAGAGAGGGCTAATAACTGGAGGAGGTCTTCATTGTGTGTGTGTGTGTGTGTGTGTGTGTGTGTGTGTGTGTGTGTGTGTGTGTGTGTGTGTGTGGTCATTATAGGACACAGTGGGACTCATAACTCAGAATGAGAGGCCAGGTGATTAAATCTTCATTACTGCAGCAACTGCTGCACACACACACCACCACACACACACAAACACACACACACACCACACACACACCACACACACCACACACACACACACACACAGCTAAATAAATCATCTAAATTGTTCTGTACGCTGTATAAGTCAGATGGTTCATGATTCATGTAGCAGAACGTGAATTTACTCTAAAATGTTGATATATAAAAACATCATCAGTATAGTATAGTACAGTATAGTACAGTATAGTACAGTATAGTACAGTACAGTATAGTATAGTATAGTACAGTAGTATATATAGTAATATATCTTCAGTCTGAGGCAGAGCTGCTTCTTGTTTCTTATCACTAATAAATTGATTTGAACAGACTCGGCTGAGCGACCTGATCCGCCTAAAAACTAAAAATGAGAAAAATCATCTGTGAAGTGAAAAATCTGATTTTTCTGTTTTTGCATGTGAATCTTTAATATTAATATTAACACACGCCGATCAGCCGTAACATTACGACCACTGACAGGAGATCATGTCGTTACCATGGCGCCTGTCAGAGCGTCGATACATCAGGTGAACATTTAGTCGATGTGTATGTGAACGTCACAATCCGGATGACCCGGTCAGAACGTCTCTCGGGGTGTTCCCGGTCTGCAGTGGTCCAAAGACCGGTGACGGTTCAATGATGGATGTGGGAAACGAAGGCTGGCCCGTGTGGTCAGATCCAACAGACGGCCGACTGTCCCTCAACCTGCTGAAGAAGTCCATGCTGGTTCTGATAGAAAGGTGTCAAAACACACAGTCCATCACAGGAAGAAGGTGGACCGGGGTGTCACGTACCTGGTGAACACATGGGACCAGGATGCATTATGGGAAGAAGACGTGCGGGCGATGTTCTCCTGGGAAACCATCATGTGGATGTTACCTGAACACTGTAACGGATCATCTCCACCCTCTGATGGAACATGGTGCAGAAACGTTTGAGGAACACAGTGATGAGTTCAAGGTGTTGCCTCGGCCTCCAGGTTCTCCAGATCTCAGTCCAACTGATCATCTGTGGGATCCATGGAGGTCCACCTCCAAACTTCAAGGACTTCAAGGATCTGCTGGGAACATCTCAGAACCAGGTACCACAGCAGACCTTCAGAGTCTGAGCAGTCCACACCTCCAGAAGGCCGGAAACAGGGGACTGACACGATGTTAGTCAGACGATGATGATGTTTATCAGAGTTTATCCGTCCATCGATGATCTGATCTCGTCACTGTCTCCTCGTTCCTTTTCCTTACCTTAAATATTTTATTTTATTTCAATGTCGAAAATCTGAGAATAAAAATCAAAAGTTCTGATCTCATCATAAACGATTTTTTTCTTTTTCTTGTTTGGTTTATCTTTTATGGATAATGTAATTAATTATGTGCTAAATAAATAAAATCAAATCAAATCAAATCAAATCTTTCAACCTGATATGGAACATTTCTCTAAATATATGTCACAGCCTCTTTTGGCGCTTCTCCACTGGCTGGTACCAGCTCGACTCGGTTCGACTCTACTCGGCTTTTTTGCTTTTCCACTACTAAAACTTGGTACCCGGTACCCGGTACCATTTCTAGTACCACCTTTGCCGAGGTTCCAAACGGGCTGAGCCGATACTAAATGGTGACGTAGTCATTATTGCCAAGTGTCGCTTCCGAGTCACTCCCTCACACGATAAAACAACCTCCCAAACTCTTCGTCTTTTTCTGCGGTCCGCCGCCTTGCTGCTTTCAGCCTTGCTCGATAAGCCACTTGCCGTTGAAATGTGGCAAACAGCCAAAGGCCAAGAATCAGAAATATAATACTTTCGTCCATCTTCTCTTAAACATATAAACATCTAGTGCTCTCCTCTCTGCGCGCGCGTTAAAGTCAGATACTTCCTGTGTGTGTGTTCCGGTCACCATAGCAACTGGTACCTCAACTATTTTGTAGTGGAGAACGGTAGCTCCCAAACCAAACCGTGTCGAGTCGAGTAGAGTCGAACCGAGTCGAGCTGGTACCAGCCAGTGGAGAAGCGCCATTTGTGTCCACTCACTGTAGTGCTGAGTTACATTGAGATCATCACTCTGCAGCGTGTAAGATAAAATGCTGCATTATGAAGTGAATCAGGGCAGCTGACACAGAAATTATACTAATAATAAAACACTGCTGAGTTGAAGGTGAGTCCATATAGATTAATGTGCTGTGAGACTGAACATATCTACGTTATGTAAAACTCTGGCGATTGTTAATTTAACCTCATTCCTGCTGTTAAATATTAAACGTTAACGACAAGCGACGCGTGTTAGCAGTCCTCTGTTAATCAAGGTTAACGCCACACAGTTAAACAACTTTCTTCAATAATTGGAAAAATTAACGAAGTGACAAACGTCGGAGCTCGCCGCAGCATAAACGATGACGGGAAGACTCAGAACTGTACGATACAGCTCCGTGAGGCGTTCAGGGACGACGGCTGCACGTTCTCAAAGGTTTGCATCGATCTGTAACATTTAATATGGCGAGCGACATGATCTCAGTGATCTGAGAGAAGTACTCTAAACTTCTACTTAAGTAAAAGTTTGGAGTACCACAGTGTAAAAATACTCTGATACAAATAAAAGTCCTTAAAGCTTTTCAACACGACATTCAACGCCAACACACAAAACAGCCTCTGACAAAAAGTTTACCTGGGAGATCACCGATAAAAACGAAATAAAACTCAGTGAAATCATCTTTGTCAGTCGTTCCGACACTCACAGCCTCTGCTGTGGTTGAAATAAACCGTCGCTGTCACTGAAAGAGTTTCTTTGTGTTATTCTGAGGTTACGTTCACATGGAGCCGGGTATGTTGAGAAACGAATATTTCCCTCCCTCCGTTTTCCAAAATAACATCTTGCACATAGCATCGTTTTCAAAAAAGTCAACCCGCATAAATACGCCATCGAGCGCCGTCATAACTACGCCAAGCCTGTGGGCGGCAGTGTAGGAAGAAGGAGAATCCTCTGCAAGCCAATCAGAATAAAGCTTCCATGATCATCGTCATAGCAACAGGTAAACACTGGTCGCACTTCATCAGCTGCCTGAAACTCTGTTTATCTGAATTTACGCGCAAACGCAAAACCGTAGTTTTCCAGAATCTCCACTCGAGCCAGAGTTTTTAGAAAGATTCGTTTTCAGAGGCGAATTCACCGTTTGCGTGTAAAAGATACAAACGAAGGGAAATGTCTCCGTTTTTAAAAATACCTGTGCACGAGTAAACAGAGCCTGAGAACATTATGGAGTGATCCTCGACCAGAAACAGTTTTATCACTATCACTCAATCACCACGGACAAAACAAAACTTCACCTCGCAGATCATCGATAGAAACTCATGAAACCGTCTTTGTTCATCTCAGTTAATGAACTCTGGTTTAAAATAAACCATAAATTCACAGAGTTGAACGAGAATAAAGAATAAATAAATAATAAATAAAGAATAAATAAAGAATAAATAAACAATAAACAGCATTTCAATGACTCGTTTTCTCAGGGAAGAGAGAAACTCGGATTAACCCAACTCGTCTTTACACATCTGCAGCTGCAAATGTTCTAAATATCATTTTTGATAAACTAAAAGTATCAGCATCAAAATTTACTTAAAGCACCAACAGAACTTATTGAACAGAGTAATACACATCATCAGATTATAATTATTGATTAATATTAATTGCCTCTCTGAAGACGAGCTCGTATAGATAACAGATGGAAATATTGATCCAATAATAATGTATGTTACTTTATGTTGCAGCTGCTGAAGGTAATCATCTGATCTGCTTTACACAGCTTCGATAATTCAGCATCATATTTTATTTGAGCACATTTTGTTTTATTAATCACTAAAGCTGCCAGATAAACGAAGTGAAGTCGACGTGGAGAGAAACATAAAGTGTAAATATTATGAAGAAAAATCTCGTAATGAGACAGACGGCAAACACGGTGAAACTGCTTGTTAAGTTACACGTAGCATAAACATTAATTATGAGTGTATGAATTTATCACATCCATCTTTCTCTGACTGTCAGTGAACACGAGTGAATCTTCATATTGACAGCTTCATGTAGTTAATCATCTATAGTCATAACGTATCCAAGACGAACCTGAACCACACAGACAAACACCACATCACTGCCAAATCAAAGTTTCAGGTACATTTCCAGAAACTTTCCATGGGAAGTTAAGCTCAGGAATTTTGGGAATATTCTAAATAAAAAAAAAACAAAAATAAAAAAACATTGTGGGTAATTTAACAAGCGGCATCATATCAAACATGAATCTAAACATAACTATTAAAAAAAACATTTCAACAGATTTATTCAAGTCTGAATTATTTGATGGAACCAGCTCTAATCTTTTAAATGTAAATTAAATGTATCAAATATATTTTCCTCAACTATGTTTCCAGAATTTTCCAACTCTACTTTCCGTGAAGCTTTGTGAAGAAGTAATCAACAGCAGTTTGGACAGAGAGCAGAAAATCTTTTCCAGGTAAATAACGTGTGCGCTGCAGGAACGTCGTAGCTAGCTCACAAACATCAGCCTACTCGTCACTGACATGGTGGAAGCTCATAAACAGTGATGCCACAGTTACTTTCAAACAGTAATCTGACTACTGCTCGAAAAAGTAACTTAGTTACGTTACTGACTACTTGATTTTGATAGTAACTAAGTTAGATTACTTTTAGTTACTTGCAGCATATAGGCTTAGCACCAAAAAGGAAATCAAGCCTCATCTCTTTAGGACCGGGACCTACCATGTCTTTTTCTTTCACTCCGGGTGGTGCTCGCTCCTTTAAGCTCGTTGTGGCGTGCTGTTTATCGAGGTGCTTCTTTAGGTTAGACGTGGTATTTTTGAAAGTCGAGAGTACTTTCTCGCCAGGGCAGAGCGTGCATCGGACCTTGATGTTACCATCATTAACTGAAATAAAATCAAAATAGTGGTTGTATTTCCAACTGCTAAACGCGAACCGCTCTTCCTCCATAGCACACTAAAGTTGCAGCTAACTCTCTCTCGCGCCGCGGAACAGAGATATGAGGAGATCGCCGCGTTGAACTCGTTGATTCTACAGAGTGAAATGCGAAAAAGTAACGCATCTAATATTAGATACGTAACTGTAGTCTGACTACTGGTTTTGAAATAGTAGTTGCGTTAGACTACTCGTTACTGAAAAAAGTAGTCAGACTACAGTAACGCGTTACTAAGTAGCGCGTTACTGCTCATAAACATGGTGAAACGTCCACAGAGTCAGAAACACTCGCAGCCTGACTCACGGTCACGTCATTCAGGATTCATATCAGGACCCGACAGCAGCATCTCTGCATAAACACATCGTGTCTGCTCAGTATCAAGACTCTGAACTCATGCTGAACCATGCTGTGTGAATCAAACCCTCGCCCACAGAAAAGAGGCCAAAGGCCGATATCTCGCTGCATCATGTGCATGAGGCAGCTCTTCAGGTCGACACATGTAGGCGGTGTCGCCGTGTTGTCGCCTCTGCACCAGCACGGGTAAACTCACCCGCTTGATGTCCTTGCCGAAGGTCTCGCTGAAGCTGGAGCCGAGGATCTCGAACTGGACGTGAGAGTTGGAGCCGCTGTCTTTTAAAATCCATCGTGCCGGTCAGACCTGTGATGTTTCCCTGCAGGAGGACAGACAGACGGATCAGACCAGAGTCACTGTCTGACACCGAGACTTTGTGACTTCATCTTCCTCGTATTGCACAAAGTTACGGCGACTTTATTCAGCTGTGTTTTATCATGCGGCTGTTGTAAAAGAGGCTTTGCTGCTATTGTTAACTTTAATGTTCAGGCAGATGAAATATATGCAGGGACGATGGGGGGCGTTCAGCTTCATGAAGACCTGCAGAGTTCTGCTGTGTTTGAATCTGCAGCTTTACTATCAGGCTGTGTGAGTGTTAGACTGACAACTGAAACCATCCGATACAGACAGAACCTATGCAATCATTAGTTTATTAATTCACTGCTGTCTCGATGTAGAACAGACGTTGTGTTTAAGGATGCTATGAAACGTCGTTAGAGTCTGACTGAGCGGGTTCAGTTCGCGGTCGCGGCGCCGCTCGGCTGAAAGGCCACGGACGAAACCGCTTCATCGGTTCACGCAAAGCAAGACTGACGACAGCCGTCACCGCCGCTGAACGTTTGTCTGTCGGCTGCAAAGGTCGCGGTCAGCGTCACCTGCAGGAAAATAATGTTTGATAATGTTTGCTTGCTACAAAGTCACCGATGCTTCCAGTCCTCCATCTCCTCCACCCGACGACCTGAGAAACGTTTTCTGAACTACACCCAGAACACAGAGCGGTCGATAACATGCAGAGTCTGTAAGTTTGAGCCGTGAGCTGGAGAGTTAAACACAGAGACACATGCAGTCTGTACACTAACTGT
>CM014098.1:923274-942544 GCA_004119915.2 Collichthys lucidus
TCCTGTGAGGTGTAATTATAGATAGCCTCAATCTGACTCTAAAAGCATAAAAATAATCTATGAATAATATTAGCTTCATGACGCTTTATAACACCAACTTAATTACAGCCCAAGACTCCAACAAGAGTCCCGGCCGGTGACTCGGTTTGTCTTATTTAGCCTAATTGAAAAGTCGACTCTGTTGCATTTTTCTATTTAGGTTCCTGCCGTCCAATTAAAACTGAGCCCGGGCTCGTGAACGGTGACGAGGATTTGCAGCTCGTTTGTCTGAGTTTTGAAAACACGTCACTGTGTCAGGTTAAAGGGTTCAAAGTCAAAATTAATGAGACCGCAGCTTCTGTGATTCCAGACGAGACATTAAGAGTCTGTCCCGTCTTTTGTGTTTCATTCAGGAACACATAAAGGACGACGTCTCTCATTTTATACCAGAGGTGCTGCTGTGCTGTTTCATTGTGCAACCCGGGCTTGAATAATATTTTTCTGACCCTGAGAAATGGACTGAACTGCAGAGAGAGACAAATGCACGGAGGCTCGCAGAGTTTGGTGATCTCCTGCTAAAGTCTCTCATCTGCTTAAGTTTGATTTCTCAAATTTTAACCCGACGTGGACGAGAAGTTATTAAAGCACCTGGTAAAGTCTGTCTGCAGAGGAAGTTCATGCAACATTAACCAAAGTTAGAAAATGTTGGAAATGTTGCTGCCGCGAGACAAAATGTAAAACCAGACTTGATGCCCAAAGATTAGACAGTTTTTTTAATGTAGTCCAGAGTCATGGCGGTGCATTTATTAAGCAGCGGTGAGCTGAGTGTCTCTGCTCAGTAACTTTAACCAGTCGCGGTAGATCAGGTGTTAAAATAGTTTCATTGCACCTTGTTTGCTGTTCAAAGACGATCCTGGATTTCCATGAGCTCTTTTCAGTTTTGAGAAATGATTTTTTTATTTTTAAGATGATTTTTTTGGCCTTTAATGATCGAACAGCTGAAGACAGACAGGAAGCAGAGACACGCAGTAAATGGTCGCCCGATGCGGGATTCGAACCTGCGCCATCTGCAGCGAGGACTACAGCCTCCACACACGGGGCGGCTGCTTAACCCACTACACTACCGACCGCCCCAGAAATATTTTTTATTTATTTGGAGAGTAAGATTAGAGACACTGCTGTGATACACAGTCAATATTCAAACTATTTTCTGGCACTTCTCAAACCACAAAATGGAGGCAGAGGAGCTGGTGTGATATTACACCGGCTGGTATTCTGGTGTAATGACTTGCATTCAGACTTTAGAGCGATTGCGAGGTAAGCTGAGGATCATGGGACTCACTGAAAGCAGATAAGAGGTTCGGAGGGTGGTTATTTCCTGAGACACACAGCGAGCGGTGGGAGGTAACTTCAGGCGCAGGTAATAGAGTTTTTTAGGAAAGATGGGATCCCGGCTGAGGACGCTCGGAGGGGACATTGTGCACAATCACTGCAGCTTATTCAGAAGCAATGAGGCCGGCGCTTAACACTCCAGATAATAGAAAACGTGTTTATCATAAACGTGCTGTTAGACGTCATTACACAACTGCTGCTACACACTGAGTGTCTGCATCACGCTCTCGGGTCATTATGAACCAGACTGAGATTAAAGATGGAGAAACACTTTTAGTCTTTAGCCGGTAAAACAGTTTCAATGCTGCTCTGAGGACGCCGCCACATGAATGGACATGTCGTGTCCTCAGACAGAAGGTTTGTGTCTGTGCGCTGCATTTTAGGACATCTCGAACTCAGGAAACGCATAAAAACATGAAGTAAACAGAAGTCTACTTCATGTTTCATGGGAATTTTAAAGCTTCAAACTGTCGTAGGCTGCAGTAACATGAAAACACCACAGAGAAGTTCTGCATACACACTGTGCATGTGTAACTCCACAACATTTCTGTAGTCTTCAGCACAAACCAAAAATCGATGGAGTTCCTCTTTAATTACTGGACATTGACACACTGACATTTGTCTAGTTTAGTTCCAACTTTTAAAATAAATTATATCAGATATACAGAATATATGTGGTGCTATACGAGTTTGGGTGGAGCGAGCGTGGCTGGCTTGGCTCTGTGGGGTGATGGAGGCAGATGAAGAGGAAGGTGGAGGAAGAAAAAGCAAACGAGGACAGAGAGGCTCTGATGGATTTATCTGCCGTCACAGACAGATGCTTTAATGGACACACCTGCAGTCGCTTTTGTCCTCAAAGAGTCTGATTTGCATTTCAAAGAGAGGCGCCGGTGTCATTAACAGTTAGAGTCCATTTTCATCTCAGCCACTCCGACTGCTTTCCAACGGGCGCGTTAGGTAATTAGGTTTTGTTTAACTTTAACCCATTTTTAAAAAATACAGCCGTGAAACAAACGGACGTGCCGCTAACAAAGACGGCCTGAATGGGAAGTTTGTAAAAGAGCTTTTCTTTTATTCGAGGGGTCGTTTCAAAGTGGACAGGTCTTTGAATGCACCATGAAAACATCAAGTACCTCGAGGTAAAACTTCATTTAAATAATAATTACTGACACTGACCGCTGTTCCTCTAAAGATCAATCTTCAAGAAACATCTTCAGCTTCCTGAACAACTCTCAGACGGACCGACGTGATATTTCTGCGTGTGAGTTCTTTTCATTTGGTTTCTGTCCACCCTGAATCATCTGAGATCGCTGCCGAGTGTTTCTGGCTAAAGGCCTGCAGGTGGGAAATGAAAACACCTGCGTGTTAACAGAAATGTTGGTCATGTCACTTTCCTCTGATGATCTGTTGAAGCTGCACTGACCTGTGATCAGGTGAGTGGTGTCTGTCCTGCGTGTAGCTGCTGTTAGTTTATGTTGGGTCAGTTTGTTTTCAGGCCGGGGTGCAGGAGCGGAGCCGGTGTCGTGCCAGAACAGGAGCTGGCCTCTGCGATGTCGTAATTAGGAATAATTGACATTTTTGCTTCATCCAGTCATTTGACGAAGAAATATTGAAACATAAACATCATGATGTTTGCGCTGTGAAGCTGTGCAGGTCTCTGACTCGTGATTATTCAACACGTCGTGTTTTCTCAGTCACGTCTGCAGCTCCGCGGAAGCTTCACGTGTTTCTTTATCCGAACGTTCCCGTCCGATCGCGTTCGGATCTCAGACTGATCAAACCTGACAGCTGCTCCCACCCAGCGTCTCTCCTTCATCCCTCGCTCACCTCGTCGCCTCTCGTTAATTTCTCTGTCTCATTACTGTAACACAGCTCCTCTCCATACGTCTGTTTGTTCTCTCCTCTTTTCTCTGTTTTCTCAAACTGTCTCTGTCTCTCCGGGTCTTTTTAATTGGTGTCGGCTGGTCGTGGTTGTTTGTGTCTCCGGCAGATGGACGGTGAAAAGGACAAGAAGTCTCCCACTGCTGACACCCTGCCTGACTCTGCAGCTGGAGCAGCACCGAGCAGAGAGCAAACATCACGCAGACCAGATTTATTTTATTGTCATCGTGACCGCTGACGGTTCTCAAAGTGTCTTCAAGCTGTAGTCTCTCTAATGTCCAGCAGGGGGCTTCTCCCCCGGCTGCAACATTAAGCTCTGCTCGTATGGAGTCCTACGGAGAAACGAGCTCAGGCCGCATGCTCTCAGGTAAACTATGAATTCATATCATAGTAATAGTAATACTATATTTTAAATATGATGCGATCAGACAAACGCAAACAGAGTTTTCATGCATTTTTTATTTTCATGTCTCCTGAGTGCTGCTGTTTTTTTGGTATTTTTCTCAGTTGCCATGGTTACAGGCATTGTTCTCATCTATTGTGAAGTTAATGGAGAAGCCAGTGTTCACCTGTAACACACACACACACACACACACACACACACACACACACACACACACACACACTCTCTCTCCTCAGTAATAATAATTATCAGACGTTTCATCGTTTTGTTTTTACGACCCCTTCACATATTTCTGCAGATTGTTTCTTTTGTCCGTCTGACATTAAAGTTTTTCATCCTTGAGTGAAATGATTTAATAATATTTTATTGAATGTTCAGAGATTCAGAAGATCGAAAGTTTTTTTTAAAAATGTGTCTCAGTTTTTTTTTTCAGTCTCGTCCAAAAATGTTTTTATTTCAAACCAGCGTTTAGTTTTTATTTTTCCAGTTTGTGCATCAGTCATGCACGATAAGAGGAAACTTCCTGTCACGCTCCAGAGATTTTGGTTTATGTTCAAGTTACAGATATTTAAGACGACTTTTATTCTGATTCCATCTTCTGTTGTCGTTGTTGGCAGGAATGAAAGAAGAACGTGAGGACGGAAAGAAAGAGGCAGAGTTGGATGATCCTGAATGATTCGATGATGAGAAGAAGGTTTGAAATGAAGCCAGCACATTATCAGAAGGAACTCGAACAGACTCCGACTGTTTGAGTCTGTCGGCTAATTAAAACAGCGCAGAGCATAATTAGTTAAACGATGACTTTGAAACAAAGCAGAGGAAATAAAGAGAACGAGGAGGTCTGTCTGCATCGAGCTGGAGGGAAAAGGAAAATGAGCTCTGAGGTTTTTGTGTCCGGCCTTCAGCAGATGACAGTTTCTCTGAATTATGCCGTTAACAGTTGTCAGCTCAGTTAATTGGCTGGGAAGATGGCCGAGTATTGATACAGAGAGCAGAGCGAAGAAATAACAAGGAAAGAGAAAGCTCACAGTCGCTCTGCAGAGGACTCGGAGCTCTGCGAGTCAGAGCTTGAAGATTTAACAGGATTCCAGCTGAGGTGGAAGTTTAGTCCGACCACGGGGGAGAAAGGAAACGGCGACACAAAGACGCTCAGCTTGTGTCTTTATCTGAAAGGTGCTCCTGAACATTTTGTCCTGAATCAGCTGAATGGTTGGTGAAGTCTTTTGAATCAGACTCTGACCTGATGAAGGAGGAAAACCTCGACGGGTTCTCTTCATTTCTGTCGAGTTTAAGAGTTTCACGACGTTAAGTCTGTGCAGTTTGTTTGATTTAAAGACCGACTTTTATCTGTTGGCACCAAATAAACAGCTGAAGGAGTCTGGAAATGTCTCAGGCCTCTCGCTGTGGTTTATTAGGACCGAGAGCGGCTCCATAAAACAACCAGAGAACCAAGAAGACGTCACGACTCAAAGCCGAGCTACAACCTGAAACTGTGTTCAGACACAGGAGCTGAAATCAGGATTACACGTTAACAAAAACTTCTTCCTCTTTACGAGGTCGGTTTCATGGGGCGGTTAAACTGGCTGACAACATTTAATGAACAACAAATTAATTTAATGGATGAACAGATGAAAAACCAAGAATAAAGTCACGGACACAATTTGAAATAAATAGACAAAAGTGAACTGGATGTAGAGTGAGAAGCTGAACGTGAAGGATGAACAGCTGATCTGAGATAAATGGTTTTAATAACTGAGAATAAATACAGGTGAGGGACAGATGTTTGGTTCATCTCAAGCTTTACTACATTACATGTTGCTGAACATCATCATGATGTTTGACTTTGTGTCCGTTGTCTTACCTCGTTCACAAACACCCAGTGACTGTCTTTGGAGGCCAGATTTGTTTCCACCGCCTGCAGACACAAACACAGAGAGAGAGACGGGTTAACACCGACGCTGCAGCTGCTTTAATCACACGTGTGACGAAGCTGTTCCAGCGAACCACAGCTGCTTCCTCTTTGTGTGATCGCAGCGTGTTTGCTTTGAAAAGTTCACTCCCGCTAAAAAACAGCCGAGCTGCTGCTCTTTGCGTTGATGAGTTGTCCTGCCGAGAAACGTGGAGCAACAAAAGCTTTTCAGGCAGAGCGAGCGGTTATCAGAGCCGGGAGCTCGGCTGGTCCTCTGCCGCCGTGAGATAATCCTAATAACATGCAGCATCCTGCAGATGAGAGTGAAGCATGCAGCTGATAGAGTGAAACCGGTGAAGTTCTGCGGGTCACCCTGCACCGACCCGGAGAGTTTTCATGTTCTATGACACAGGACGATGGAAACAGCAACTTAAAGGTCCGGTGTGGAGGACTGAGCAGCAGCTCGCCTGTAGCTGCAGCTGCATAGTTAAAGGAAGAAGTCAGTCGTGTTTTCAAAGTGTGTGTACACACACACACACACACACACACACACACACACACACACACACACACACACACACACACTCACACACACAGATATCAGTTTGCGTCCCTGCGGCTCAGGCCAGATGTTTTCTATCAGGTCCTCATTCGGCTTCCAGATCAGCGACACTGACACACTCACAGTAAAAAGCTCGAGGGAAAGTTTGGTGGCATAAAACAACAAATTTAAAATCAGCCTGACGCTGCTCCACGTAACGCTTTACGGCACTAAGTAAGCACAATGATGGCAGAGGAGGGGAGAGTGAAGAGGACGCTGACGGAGGAAGCTAAGAAGAGAAAAGAGTGACTAATCAAGGAGCCGCTGCATGCTAATGTAAACCGCTGCAAACTGTAGCTGCTGTTAGCTAATGCTACTAAGCTGTTATTCTCTGGACTGGGAGCTCAGAGCAGGAACCTTTAATACACCAGTGTCGTGCCAGAACCGGAGCTGGGAGAGCTGGCAATGCAACCAGGTTTAGCAGCTTCTATGGACATCGCTAATGGCAGAGGCTAAGCGAAACAAGAGGAAACTAAGAAGAAGAGGAAAGAGTGACTGATCAAGTAGCCGCTGAGCTAACGGGAACTTAGAGCAGGAGCCTTCAATGCACCAGTGTCGTGCCAGAACAGGAGCTCAGCAAGTGGGCCCAGCAGCTTCTATGGACATGATGGCAGAGGAGAGAGATCTAAAGAGAAACACTTTACACGTGTGTGTGTGTGTGTGTGTGTGTGTGTGTGTGTGTGTGTGTGTGCGCGTGCGTGTGTGTGTGTGTGTGTGATCGGGTTAACCTATAGTAAAGGACACAGCCCCTGCTCCAATAATACACTTCACATCTCATACTTGAAGATATTACACCTGTCATCATAACCTTTACCGGGCCCAGATGGACTGTACGTATTATCCCACACACACATACACACAGACACACACACACACACACCACACACACACACACACACACACACACACACACACACACGCTTACATAACCAACCGTGGACTGTCGTTGTGTACAGACCAAGTGAGGACTTCTGCCTCTGTCTGTTATTACAACAATAATCATTTGTAATATATAATAATACATGATGCAGGTCAGATGGTAACTCTGCATGGACTAATGTTAAAGTACTACACACACACTGCTGGGCATGACTCACCTGAGACAGCAGGCGGACCTCTAAAGGTTCATCTTTCCATAACTCTGTCTTATATAACTCTGTTATTCATAACTGATGTTATTTTAATTCACGTTCTGGGTTTTTACTCCTCGACTTCTTTGCTCTTTTATCTAAAACACAGCCTGCCATGGAGCCACATTTCATTCTGGTTTATTTTCTGCTACCGTGGGCACAGAAATGCGTTATATCTAACAATTACATGTCAACCCTGGAGGTGAGATACATGTATATTGTTGCTTTTAATGATGGCTGTGGGTGAAGAGGACTGTTGCAGAAACAGGCAAACACTGAGAGGAAAATACAGTTATATGGAGCAATTGGACACAATACAGGAACCAGCAGAACATGTTGACCTGCAGAGAAACTATAAAATATAATATCCACAATATTTCTCATGTCCTTTGTTCAGGGCAGTTCTCTTGCTGACCCATGAATTAATATTTAAAGACACATTACTGATTTGTTAGATTACTTGAACAAGAAATATAATGTTTGAAAGTCGAGTTGTGGACAGAAACAAACAGATTCACGTGTCCGGATACCGAGTTACAGTGACTTTTTAAAAAAATAGCCTCGTGCTGCATCCATCTAATTTATATTCAAACTCATTTGTCTGAAAACTTGATTTGTTTTTCTGTGAAAATGAGAAAAAAAAGAAACGTGTGCAATCAGAAATGACAGTTCTGACAGTTACTCCCACGTCTAAGGAAGGGCCAATTACAAACAAGAGTTTTGAGAGTTTGTTAAATATTGAAGATTTGAGGGTATCTGAGTTTTCTCTGTTCTCCAAAGACTCTGAACTTAAAGGCAAATTAAAATCTGCATTGTTTACATTTAGTCTTCTTCTTCACAGTGAACTTCAAATATTAACAAAAACAGGGAGCGCTACAAGTGGTCGAAAACTCCACAGAACGACAGGACTTAAATATTCATGAACACACATGAGTCGATTAATGAAAACCTGCCGCGTCGTCAGATGCTGCCGCTCCGTCTCTGGCTCTGCGCCTCAAACCAGCGTGGCCTTGCAACGTTTGGTCTCAGACTCGTCGCTGGTCTCGACAAATATTCTAGTTGGTTTTTGAGTCCAGCAAAAGTAACGTTCAAAACATCTGTGTTTGTTAGATTTTCCATTAGCACGTCGGGAGAAAATGAGAACTATAACAATTCATTTTTATTTCAGCTGTTCACAGTGAGACAGTGCAGAGATCGTGGTGTATGGTAATAGCTCGTAGAATAACTCTGTGTACCCAGAGGAACATTTTGTCTGTCAGTGTTTTGTTATTCACCTGTTTACATAATGTGAGTATGATCATGAAAAGACCAAAATGTGAAGCTGTTCTTCATCTTTATGTGACTGTTTAGTGAAAAGGACGCACCTCGCGTCGACAGAGTTACCTCATTTCATCCAACACTGCACTTGTCTTCATTACAAGATGTAATGTGTGTCTCAGACTTGTCTCTCTCTAGGAATCTTGGAACTGTAGTTGAACCTGTTCCAACTAGTCATGGTCTTCAAACTACAGATGTAGCAACTTAAAAGTTCCTGTGTTTCCGTGTCTGGTCCTTCACAGGTCCTTGAAAGGTCCTTCGCTGGTCCGTGACCGAAATGTAATCCCCTGCGATGACGTAGTCAGTGAGAGCCCGACTGGAAACTAAGCAGTCTGTGTGAAAACCAGCTGCAATGCCTCATTTGTAAATTTGCAACGAAAGATTGAGCAACGAGAATGCTATTGAGGTGTGTAAGCTACGTCATCTCCAGGTAGAACAACTTTTAAAAAAAAGTTCTGCGAGAGAAGCATCATCTCCTGGTTATACCCTGTAATAGGTGGGTTGCAGTTACGTCATCACGGGAGCGCGCGAATTTGAAGTGGTGGACAACCTGGGCTTGGAGCCATTGAAACCCATTCAAAACTTCATTTTTTCGATCTGACACAGAATGTTTGTAATTAAAGGTAGCCCACTTTAAGTGCGGAATTACTTTTCTAAAGATAGCGTTTTGTTTCCTTGGAAACGGGCGTGGTTTATGTGTTAGTCATTGTTGGTGGACAGGAAGCTCCTGGAAGCGAACGGGGCACCGGCGGGCGCCGTAGCTGGGGAGATCCGCGAGAAGGGCCCGGCGCGTGTCCAGAGTCGCCGCCGCCGTACCCGGTCCCCTCCGCCGGCCCGCCTTCCGCGCGCGTCGGACACCGCCCCGCGAAGAACCCCCCACCCGCCCGCGCCGCGCGGACTGAGGGGCCCCGCGAGGCGGGCCGCGCGCCACGCCTCCGGCGGCGGAGAGAGGAGGGCGACAGGGCGACTGCTCCCCCAGCCGCGGCTCGAGCCCAGCCCCGCTTCGCACCCCAGCCCGACCGACCCAGCCCTTAGAGCCAATCCTTATCCCGAAGACACACACACCTTTAACAAAGTGGTCGCCGCAGACACGAGCATAAGCAGTTTCAGCTCCCTTAGTCTTTAAACGAAGATTAGCTATCCACTTTTTACGTCGTTGTTCGGACAGTTTTTTCCATATTTCACCTCTATGGACGATTACCTTAGGTACTCGGTAGTAACCCTTTCCCTTCTCTCGGTTAGACCGATTGGAACAGCCAAAAACTGCACAAAATTGAGGCATTGTGGAAGCTGAAAACACTGTGATATCAATGGGCTGTGCCACCAGTTGACCACCACTTAAGGTTCGCGCGCAGACGTGACGTAACGTGCAACCCACCTATTATATGAATTGGTGGAGTTACAGTAAAAAATAGACACGCCCAGCAGAAGGAGGGGGGTCACTCCGGTCACAGGACTTGGCAGGCAGCTGGCAGGAAGTCGGCTGCCATTCAGCTGGAACTTTTGAGTTGCTACTACTGGAGTGTGAACATCTCTCCTGCCATTTCTGAAGTTGCTTGTTTGACAAATGGTTTGATGTGATGTTCATGTCAGGTGCCTCAGTGTGAGGAGCAGGACAGTCCACGGATGGAGACGTTTTTAAAACGCACAGTCCGTTACACATACAGCACAGCGATAGCTGCATTATGTTAAGTATGTTCTGCTGTGAATGTATTTTAAGCTAGAGGCTGTATTAACTCACGAAAGCTTTATTTTGAAAGTCTAACTGACACCAGAGTGGAACCTGGAACTTCAGTCACTGAGTCGGCGATGAGAACATGTTGTGTTTATGAGAACATGTTGTGTTTATGAGAACATGTTGTGTTTATGAGAACATGTTGTGTCTATGAGAACATGTTGTGTTTATGAGAACATGTTGTGTTTATGAGAACATGTTGTGTCTATGAGAACATGTTGTGTCTATGAGAACATGTTGTGTCTATGAGAACATGTTGTGTTTATGAGAACATGTTGTGTCTATGAGAACATGTTGTGTCTATGAGAACATGTTGTGTTTATGAGAACATGTTGTGTTTATGAGAACATGTTGTGTCTATGAGAACATGTTGTGTTTATGAGAACATGTTGTGTTTATGAGAACATGTTGTGTCTATGAGAACATGTTGTGTTTATGAGAACATGTTGTGTCTATGAGAACATGTTGTGTCTATGAGAACATGTTGTGTTTATGAGAACATGTGTTTATGAGAACATGTTGTGTTTATGAGAACATGTTGTGTTAATGAGAACATGTTGTGTCTATGAGAACATGTTGTGTTTATGAGAACATGTTGTGTCTATGAGAACATGTTGTGTTTATGAGAACATGTTGTGTTTATGAGAACATGTTGTGTTTATGAGAACATGTTGTGTCTATGAGAACATGTTGTGTTTATGAGAACATGTTGTGTTTATAAGAACATGTTGTGTCTATGAGAACATGTTGTGTTTATAAGAACATGTTGTGTTTATGAGAACATGTTGTGTTTATGAGAACATGTTGTGTTTATGAGAACATGTTGTGTTTATGAGAACATGTTGTGTCTATGAGAACATGTTGTGTTTATGAGAACATGTTGTGTCTATGAGAACATATTGTGTTTATGAGAACATGTTGTGTTTATGAGAACATGTTGTGTCTATGAGAACATGTTGTGTTTATGAGAACATGTTGTGTCTATGAGAACATGTTGTGTCTATGAGAACATGTTGTGTCTATGAGAACATGTTGTGTCTATGAGAACATGTTGTGTTTATGAGAACATGTTGTGTCTATGAGAACATGTTGTGTTTATGAGAACATGTTGTGTTTATGAGAACATGTTGTGTTTATGAGAACATGTGTCTATGAGAACATGTTGTGTTTATGAGAACATGTGTCTATGAGAACATGTTGTGTTTATGAGAACATGTGTCTATGAGAACATGTTGTGTTTATGAGAACATGTGTCTATGAGAACATGTTGTGTTTATGAGAACATGTGTCTATGAGAACATGTTGTGTTTATGAGAACATGTTGTGTTTATGAGAACATGTTGTGTCTATGAGAACATGTTGTGTCTATGAGAACATGTTGTGTTTATGAGAACATGTTGTGTTTATGAGAACATGTGTTTATGAGAACATGTTGTGTTTATGAGAACATGTGTTTATGAGAACATGTTGTGTTTATGAGAACATGTTGTGTCTATGAGAACATGTTGTGTCTATGAGAACATGTTGTGTTTATGAGAACATGTTGTGTCTATGAGAACATGTTGTGTCTATGAGAACATGTTGTGTTTATGAGAACATGTTGTGTCTATGAGAACATGTTGTGTTTATGAGAACATGTTGTGTCTATGAGAACATGTTGTGTCTATGAGAACATGTTGTGTCTATGAGAACATGTTGTGTCTATGAGAACATGTTGTGTTTATGAGAACATGTTGTGTCTATGAGAACATGTTGTGTCTATGAGAACATGTTGTGTCTATGAGAACATGTTGTGTCTATGAGAACATGTTGTGTTTATGAGAACATGTTGTGTCTATGAGAACATGTTGTGTTTATGAGAACATGTTGTGTCTATGAGAACATGTTGTGTTTATGAGAACATGTTGTGTCTATGAGAACATGTTGTGTTTATGAGAACATGTTGTGTCTATGAGAACATGTTGTGTTTGAGAACATGTTGTGTTTATGAGAACATGTTGTGTCTATGAGAACATGTTGTGTTTATGAGAACATGTTGTGTCTATGAGAACATGTTGTGTCTATGAGAACATGTTGTGTTTATGAGAACATGTTGTGTTTATGAGAACATGTTGTGTTTATGAGAACATGTTGTGTTTATGAGAACATGTTGTGTCTATGAGAACATGTTGTGTTATGAGAACATGTTGTGTCTATGAGAACATGTTGTGTTTATGAGAACATGTTGTGTCTATGAGAACATGTTGTGTTTATGAGAACATGTTGTGTCTATGAGAACATGTTGTGTTTATGAGAACATGTTGTGTCTATGAGAACATGTTGTGTTTATGAGAACATGTTGTGTTTATGAGAACATGTTGTGTCTATGAGAACATGTTGTGTTTATGAGAACATGTTGTGTTTATGAGAACATGTTGTGTTTATGAGAACATGTTGTGTTTATGAGAACATGTTGTGTTTATGAGAACATGTTGTGTTTATGAGAACATGTTGTGTTTATGAGAACATGTTGTGTCTATGAGAACATGTTGTGTTTATGAGAACATGTTGTGTTTATGAGAACATGTTGTGTTTATGAGAACATGTTGTGTTTATGAGAACATGTTGTGTTTATGAGAACATGTTGTGTTTATGAGAACATGTTGTGTTTATGAGAACATGTTGTGTTTATGAGAACATGTTGTGTTTATGAGAACATGTTGTGTTTATGAGAACATGTTGTGTTTATGAGAACATGTTGTGTTTATGAGAACATGTTGTGTCTATGAGAACATGTTGTGTTTATGAGAACATGTTGTGTCTATGAGAACATGTTGTGTTTATGAGAACATGTTGTGTTTATGAGAACATGTTGTGTTTATGAGAACATGTTGTGTTTATGAGAACATGTTGTGTTTATGAGAACATGTTGTGTTTATGAGAACATGTTGTGTTTATGAGAACATGTTGTGTTTATCATAAAGCTGAAGCTACAGGAGGGTTCACTATCTGCAGCAGAAATCAGTCTGTTCTCATTAGTTTTTCATGATGACACCATGTTTAGTCGGCGTGACACAAACTGAAACATTTACTGGAAGGTGAAGCGACAGTTGGCCGCGATGCTTTGTGCTGCGGGACGGGAGGATGGAGACGACGGAGGCTGAGTCACATGACTGACAGATACACAAATGTGAGAGAAGCTCGGCGAGTGAAAGCAAAGAGTCAGAGGACGGAGAGGAAATCCTGCCGACAGCCGGCCTGAGGATCAGGGATGTCACTGCAAACACAGTTCGCCTTTTTCTGATTCCTCTGATACACGAGAGCACACGGGGTCAATTATCTAATGTAACTTTTGGTGAAATCTACAGACACGAACAGACAAAGTGAAATCCATTAAACACCTCAATTTAGATTTGGGGAGTTTTCTTTCCTCGAGTTTGAAATGTTTTGTCGGCAGTGTCTTGTCCACAAAAAAATAAAGACATAAAAAAAAAGAGGGCAGACTAAAATGTGCGTCAGTCCTGTTGTTGAAATATCTCTTTCCAGATCCAAACACCTGCTCGGTTCTGAGGGTCACACATTAGACAGGAACATTAAAAATCTCGTTCTGATGTGGGACCTTCAGAGTCCACTGACCCGTCTCCTGCAACAACAAATCACTTTTGTTTCTTACTCATTTAAAAAACACCTTTATTTATTTATTTATTTATTTATTTATTTATTTATTTATTTATTTATCAGATACATTTATTTCAGATTACACTATGAGTGCACAGCGCGAGGTGAATGAATCATTAGGACTAAAGAAAAAGGTCTGACACGCTTAAAGACAAAACAACATTTTAAAATCTTAAACATGAAAACATTAAAAACACTTTCTGTTTTTCTGTTTCGCCTACGAGGCGACATGCTGCCAGTAGGCTGCATATAAATATTCACAACAACAAAAGAAGATGCAGATTTTAAGAAAGTGAATATCTGTATCTGATGTTTGAATCTTTGTTTTATTCCCCCGGCAGCACGGCAGCCTCACCGTGGATCGGCCGCGGTGATGAACTGCTTCTAATATCTGTTCATGTTCAGTTCAGTTTCTATTTTTAAAAGTACAACAACAATTTCTCTCAATGAAACGTCGCACTGAGCACTTTGTTTGAACTGTAACCTAAATCTGGGCGTCAGTATGAAAGGTGGATTTAGATACAGATAAAGACATAAGATAAAAATACTATCAGTAAATTCCTTGAAAAGATCAAATCCAAGTCTCTTCCATCAGTCTGATGTTTCTTCCATTGTGCCATAGAGCTGCATTGTCGTCCAAATGACAGCTGCTGCTACACCAAATGTGGATTAATCCACAGCTGAACGTTCTATTAAAACTAAACTGTATTTGAAAACACTTTAAAGATCTTCTGTAGGAACCAATGGGCTTGATGAGTGATGGATTAAAACACATCTGTGTCTTCATGTTTGGTAACGTACCAAGAAACCGGCATGGTACCAGCATTGAGTTTGACTCCTACACGGGTTTTGTTGCTCTTTATATTTCGCCCCCCGACTTCCTCCTTTGCTCTTGTTCTGACCACTAGAGGTCATCGCGTCACAATGAATGCAGGTCGTAACGAGCTGCCTGCACACACGATTCATGCAGCTGCAGGAAATGGTTACACATGAGAAGTGAAATGATTTAACTTGTGTAAAGAAGCGGAGCTAAAGGACTGTTGTGTTTCTGCAGCCAGCAGCAGAGCTCCAGGGATGTGAGTGGTCCAGTGCAGTACCTCGTTTATATTACGCTCTGCTGCCTCCCTCTCTCCCTCTGTGGGTTTAATAGTCCTGACAACAAGCATTAACAGCAGCAAGCATGGATGTTAGACCAGGACCAGGACCAGGCTGCTTTAAACACCATGTTAATGGAACACTGGGATCAAACCCTGGAGGACGGTGCTCGCCCGTGGCTGCAGAAACTGGAAAAAGAAAAGTCCAGCATGTTCGGTTCTTCACTTCTCTCCCTGATTTTCTTTAGCTTCATTTGAATGTGAGATGGGAAAATGGAAAATATATTCTTCTTCTTCTCTGTAGACTCACATGAACAGAGAACATCTTCATAGGACGGAGCGAGGAGCTCAGGTGAACTGAATAACAGACACGATATTCAGTTTGAAATAAATACGAGGAAACATCCGTGCTCTGAGATGAAGAGAACATCTGAGACTAACTGAAGAAGACGGACTGAAGAGAATATTTCTTTGCCTGAGATGAAATGTCCATCTTTATTTTGTGATTACCGTGTCGGCGGGGGATTGTATTGTACTCTCGTGTTTGAAGAAAGAGCCGAGCCTGAAGGGAAAGCTCTCAACTATCCAAACCTCAGCCATGAATAATGGATCCAGGCGGCAAAGGTGGTTTCCTGAATGGAAAAGCCACCTATTGTGAAGCTGGTCAAAGACTCCGACGTCATCCAGCAGTGAAAGCAGAGAGACGGGCAGGCGTCCCGAGTCCTGTCAGTGTTCTACGATACACAGAACCGGTCCCTGGTTTGTATCCAGACTGGAAACAAAACTTTTCTAAATTTAGTTTGCTTGAATATTAGTACAAAGATCTAAAGTCACCATCTGTTTTTGTGTCTACACAGTGTAAAAAATATGTTAAAATATGTCGAGTGACGCTGGATCAGGTTTTACAAGACTGCTCATTTTGACAAAAAACAAATATGTTGTCAGGGAATATTTTAGTTTCAGTATCAACATTATTGTGACTTGCCAAATATGTTAATTAACAACGTTTCCTCGTTATTTCCTTCAGTCGGCATCACGTTTTCCCTCCATAACAAATCTGCTGCTGCAAATTAGATAAATGTGAACAAAATGTCCCGGAGACAGAGCCGAACTGTGGCGTGATTAAAGATGCTAAAGTCAGACATGCTCCTCACACCCTGTCCTACACAGGACAAACTGATTCCTGCAACAGCACTCGACGCAGGCATTCAGTATGAGCTGCTAAAAGGTCCAATATAGACAAAAATCTGAGGAAATCGAGGTGGACAGAGTTTGAGGAGCTACCTGAGGTGGTTCAGCCTCCTGGATTCCTGTGCACAAACTCTGGACATGAGCAAATGAAAGGAGGCCCCTGAAGGCAGAGCCAGAACACGCTGGAGGTTTTATTTTTACACCCAGATAAGCAGCAGGAAATTAACGGATGGACGGACGGAATCTGTACGACGCGATGGAGTGAGGAGCAGGAACATGTTTCGCTTTTACACGAGGAACAGAACGTCCGAGGAAGCTGGAAGAAGATTAAAAGCTGCTGGACCTCACGGTGACACGTACGGACTGAGGAACGGACTGTAAAGAGACGGTTCTGGATTGTTCTGGTGCTGTAACGTTACGCCTTTAATATTTACATCCGACGCTGTCACAGGCGTGATCTCTGTGCACTGACATGAAAGACGCTCACAACAAGGTCTGTGGATTATCTTGAGGTAACGGATCATTATTCTGCAGCTGCTGAGTTTTCCCACAACCTGAGATTCATTAAATCAGAAAGAGACTAATGCAACTCACACCGAAACAATCCAGGTGGATAAAAAGCAGTGAAACATCTTCATAGTTAGACAAATACGAGATGACGATGATGGTGATGAATGTGTCGTCATTCACAGCTGCTCCACGTTCTTTTCTTTAGGTTGAGATGTCTTGAACACTTTGAGAAGGAGACAGACGGTTTGTGTTCGGAGGTAACGTGTGAACAGAGACGTCTCAGGACTGCTGATAAAGACGCTCATTGTTTTGGACGTTGAGCATTCACACCTTCGCTCCGTTCTGGGTGGGTGCTCTGCTGCCGAGCTTGTTATCCGGCTCTGTTTCTGTGCCACAGCTAAATCTACCGAACAACAACAAGAAAGAACGTATGAATGAAGACGGAAGAGAAAGAAACATTCGGCAAACTGAGTTTTACGAGAATCTCCTGTAAACGTGTGCGACAAGCGCAAACACACTGACGGCGTTGGGTTTTTAAAATTTAAAAAAAAGCTTCAGAGTACGTCAGCGGCATGGCGACCTCCATCACCAGAGGTCAAGTTGATCCTGTCAGGACGAGTCAAGATGCCTCAGGCTCGCCATCTCCTGCTCAATTTGTCAGAAAATAAAAGAAAGAAGGAGGGCCTTCCTCGCCTCCTCATCCTCTCTCCGGGTGCTAAAGCTCGTGAGAGATCGTGTAGGACACGAAGGAATCCGAGCACGAGGAGGTTTCATGTTTGCTTCTGTAAGACGATGTTCAAAAAGTCAAGACGCTCGTGTTAAACTCCCTCAGGTGTTTCAGTGAAATCACAAAAAAGAGAATATTTACTCCTGCTTTATTATCAGGGTGTTGAGAGCTGCTGTGTCAAACACAGTGGGTGGCCGCGTAGCAGAGGTGACGAAGGGTCGATGGAGCTAATGAACAGGGAGCTGCTGATCAGCAGCACGAAGCGTCGGGTCGGGGGTGAATGGACGGCGTGGGCGCCTCCAAGCTAACCTGCTATTTTGGTTCAGCAACGAGTGTAAGTAACGAGGTGTATGCAGAAAATCAATCATGCATTAATCTGCATATGGATACAGAATCAAACTGACGATCATCTTCTGTTGCAGGTTGTTGAAGCATTTCTTTAAAATACTTTTTAACAGAATCACCAAACTCCACTAACAAAACAAACAGCGAGCTGCCGTGTGTGGATGAACGGTAGCTTCAACATCTCTGCGCTCAGTGTGTCGCGTGCACTTAATTAACCGGCTTATTTTTAATTACTGTGACAGCAGTGTGGTGGGACGACTTGGCAGGAAGTGCAGACTTAAATTTAAAGTCTGACTAAAACTGTAACTCGTCCACCGGTGCACAGCAGCACTCACTCAGCTTCACTGGCTGGCAAACTTGGTGCGTGTTGACCAGATATCTGCTTTCTGTAGAAACAGTCTCACAGTAAACTGCTGTTAATGCTGTGATGTGCAGTTTTCCTCTCGAGGCGTAACCAGGCTCTAAATTAACTTTTTTGATCAGCAGCCAATGTGGCTGGTAAGTTTTGTACATAACAATAAAATAAAAACATTCAAACTTGCAGCAGCACGCGTCAATTTCCACAGAGCAGCTCGAGCGGGCGGAAGCCAGACACAGAAAAAGCAAAGAGGACCCGGTGGATTTTCAAAATAAAATACCCCGTGCAAACTGCCGGTCGTAAAAACAGACAAAAGAGAAACTAACTAACTATTTTATATTTACATGTTTAGAAGAACATACACCGGGAAAATGTTTGACCAGTGAGAGCACGCGCTGTGCGGGTTCCCATTCAACAAGAATCAAGACTCATTTTTTCTGTCAACCGATGCGAGTCGACGCATCTGTACCAATTATTAATCGTGTCACGATGCATCGTTACATCCCTACAGAGAACCAACAGTCGCCTCACTTACTCAATATATTAGTGCAATAACACTCTTCGTCATGCTTTTCTACTTCACACGATAAAAAGATCAATGTCCCGTCTGCCTTATCAATAGTTCACTCGTCAATAGGCCGGTAATGATCGCTCCAGAGAAAGGTCATAAACAACAACAACAGGTGTCCTCAGTGGAAACCTGTCACAGATCAGCAAATGTCAGATTTAATAAGCAGTCGTCTCCTCGGCAGCGAATCAGCTCGATTTGTGGTGAACTCGTAATGATTGTATTGGTGGATATATTTAGTGTGTGTGTGTGTGTGTGTGTGTGTGTGTGTGTGTGTGTGTGTGTGTGTGTGTGTGTGTGTGGGCGGACGCCTCGATAACACGGAGCTGCAGGACATTTTCTCTGACTTCATCCTGAGCTTCAGAAGATATCGAGCTGCATGTGACAATGAAACAAGAGGAAGATGAGGAGGAAGATGAGGAGGGAGATGAGGAGTGGGAGGGAGAGATGAGGAGGTCTATGAGGAGTAGATG
>CM014098.1:947644-961535 GCA_004119915.2 Collichthys lucidus
AACCCTCCTCCCGCCACATCGAATGTGTTTGTATGTGTTGAGTTAGCAGCCTAAATGAAAGTGCATCGAACGCACCACTGCCTCAGGACTTTTTATTTACCTCCACCTGCTAATGCATGGAGAACATTAGCGCTGTCAGGGCGGCTCCTTCACAAACAAGCCCTGAAAGGAAGTTTGAATGTTTCCACTAACAACTTTTCTGTATTTCACTGCATGGAGTCGCCCTGATGAACATTCAGCCATGTGTTGTTATGTCTGTTAGAAAAACAGTTAGTGTACAGACTGCATGTGTCTCTGTGTTTAACTCTCCAGCTCACGGCTCAAACTTACAGACTCTGCATGTTATCGACCGCTCTGTGTTCTGGGTGTAGTTCAGAAAACGTTTCTCTGCCGCAGGTTGTCGGGTGGAGGAGATGGAGGACTGGATGCATCGGTGACTTTGTAGCAAGCAAACATTATCAAACATTATTTTCCTGCAGGTGACGCTGACCGCGACCTTTGCAGCCGACAGACAAACGTTCAGCGGCGGTGACGGCTGTCGTCAGTCTTGCTTTGCGTGAACTGATGAAGCGGTTTCGTCCGTGGCCTTTCAGCCGAGCGGCGCCGCGGCCGCGAACTGAACCCGCTCAGTCAGACTCTAACGACGTTTCATAGCATCCTTAAACACATCGTCTGTTCTACATCGAGACAGCAGTGAATTAATAAACTAATGATTGCATAGGTTCTGTCTGTATCGGATGGTTTCAGTTGTCAGTCTAACACTCACACAGCCTGATAGTAAAGCTGCAGATTCAAACACAGCAGAACTCTGCAGGTCTTCATGAAGCTGAACGCCCCCCATCGTCCCTGCATATATTTCATCTGCCTGAACATTAAAGTTAACAATAGCAGCAAAGCCTCTTTTACAACAGCCGCATGATAAAACACAGCTGAATAAAGTCGCCGTAACTTTGTGCAAATACGAGGAAGATGAAGTCACAAAGTCTCGGTGTCAGACAGTGAGTCTGGTCTGATCCGTGTGTCTGTCCTCCTGCAGGGAAACATCACAGGTCTGACCGGCACGATGGATTTTAAGGACAGCGGCTCCAACTCTCACGTCCAGTTCGAGATCCTCGGCTCCAGCTTCAGCGAGACCTTCGGCAAGGACATCAAGCGGGTGAGTTTACCCGTGCTGGTGCAGAGGCGACAACACCGCCTACATGTGTCGACCTGAAGAGCTGCAGCCTCATGCACATGATGCAGCGAGATATCGGCCTTTGGCCTCTTTTCTGTGGGCGAGGGTTTGATTCACACAGCATGGTTCAGCATGAGTTCAGAGTCTTGATACTGAGCGGACACGATGTGTTTATGCAGAGATGCTGCTGTCGGGTCCCGATATGAATCCTGAATGACGTGACCGTGAGTCAGGCTGCGAGTGTTTCTGACTCTGTGGACGTTGACCATGTTTATGAGCAGTGATGCCAGTAACGCGCTACTTAGTAACGCGTTACTGTAGTCTGACTACTTTTTTCAGTAACGAGTAGTCTAACGCAACTACTATTTCAAAACCAGTAGTCAGACTACAGTTACGTATCTAATATTAGATGCGTTACTTTTTCGCATTTCACTCTGTAGAATCAACGAGTTCAACGCGGCGTTCTCCTCATATCTCTGTTCCGCGGCGCGAGAGAGAGTTAGCTGCAACTTTAGTGTGCTATGGAGGAAGAGCGGTTCGCGTTTAGCAGTTGGAAATACAACCACTATTTTGATTTTATTTCAGTTAATGATGGTAACATCAAGGTCCGATGCACGCTCTGCCCTGGCGAGAAAGTACTTTCAAAAATACCACGTCTAACCTAAAGAAGCACCTCGATAAACAGCACGCCACAACAAGCTTAAAGGAGCGAGCACCACCCGGAGTGAAAGAAAAAGACATGGTAGGTCCCGGTCCTAAACAGATGAGGCTTGATTTCCTTTTTGGTGCTAGGCCTATATGCTGCAAGTAACTAAAAGTAATCTAACTTAGTTACTTTCAAAATCAAGTAGTCAGTAACGTAACTAAGTTACTTTTTCGAGCAGTAGTCAGATTACTGTTTGAAAGTAACTGTGGCATCACTGTTTATGAGCTTCCACCATGTCAGTGACGAGTAGGCTGATGTTTGTGAGCTAGCTACGACGTTACTGCAGCGCACACGTTATTTTCCTGGAAAAGATTTTCTGCTCCGTTATGTCCAAACTGCTGTTGATTACTTCTTCACAAAACTTCACGGAAAGTAGAGTTGGAAAATTCTGGAAACATAGTTGAGGAAAATATATTTGATACATTTAATTTACATTTAAAACATTTGAGCTGGTTCCATAAAATAATTCAGACTTGAATAAATCTGTTGAAATGTTTTTTTAATAGTTATGTTTAGATTCATGTTTGATATGATGCCGCTTGTTAAATTACCCACAATGTTTTTTTAGTTTTGTTTTTTTTTAATTTAGAATATTTCCAAAATTCCTGAGCTTAACTTCCCATGGAAAGTTTCTGGAAATGTACCTGAAACTTTGATTTGGCAGTGATGTGGTGTTTGTCTGTGTGGTTCAGGTTTGTCTTGGATACGTTATGACTATAGATGATTAACTACATGAAGCTGTTAATATGAAGATTCACTCGTGTTCACTGACAGTCAGAGAAAGATGGATGTGATAAATTCATACACTCATAATTAATGTTTATGCTACGTGTAACTTAACAAGCAGTTGAACCGTGTTTGCCGTCTGTCTCATTACGAGACTTTTCTTCATAATATTTACACTTTATGTTGGGTTAATCCGAGTTTCTCTCTTCCCTGAGAAACGAGTCATTGAAATGCTGTTTATTGTTTATTTATTCTTTATTTATTCTTTATTTATTCTTTATTTATTCTTTATTCTCGTCCAACTCTGTGAATTTATGGTTTATTTTAAACCAGAGTTCATTAACTGAGATGAACAAAGACGGTTTCATGAGTTTCTATCGATGATCTGTGAGGTGAAGTTTTGTTTTGTCAGTGGTGATTGAGTGATAGTGATAAAACAAGGGTTTCTGGTCGAGGATCACTCCATAATGTTCTCAGGCCCCGTTTACTCGTACACAGGTATTTTTAAAAACTGAGATATTTCCCTTTGTTTGTATCTTTTACACGCAAACGGTGAATTCGCCTCTGAAAACGAATCTTTCTAAAAACGAATCTTTCTAAAAACTCCGGCTCGAGTGGAGATTCTGGAAAACTACGGTTTTGTGTTTGCGTGTAAATTCAGATAAACAGAGTTTCAGGCAGCTGATGAAGTGCGACCAGTGTTTACCTGTTGCTATGACGATGATCATGGAAGCTTTATTCTGATTGGCTCGCAGAGGATCCTCCTTCTTCCTACACTGCCGCCCACAGGCTTGGCGTAGTTATGACGGCGCTCGATGGCGTATTTATGCGGGTTGACTTTTTTGAAAACGATGCTATGTGCACGATGTGATTTTGGAAAACGGAGGGAGGGAAATATTCGTTTCTCAACATACCCGGCTCTGTGTGAACGTAGCCTCAGAATAACACAAAGAAACTCTTTCAGTGACAGCGACGGTTTATTTCAACCACAGCAGAGGCTGTGAGTGTCGGAACGACTGACAAAGATGATTTCACTGAGTTTTATTTCGTTTTTATCGGTGATCTCCCAGGTAAACTTTTTGTCAGAGGCTGTTTTGTGTGTTGGCGTTGAATGTCGTGTTGAAAAGCTTTAAGGACTTTTATTTTTTTATTTTTTTGTATTTTTACACTGTGGTACTCCAAACTTTTACTTAAGTAGAAGTTTGGAGTACTTCTCTCAGATCACTGAGATCATGTCGCTCGCCATATTAAATGTTACAGATCGATGCAAACCTTTGAGAACGTGGAGCCGTCGTCCCCTGAACGCCTCACGGAGCTGTATCGTACAGTTCTGAGTCTTCCCGTCATCGTTTATGCTGCGGCGAGCTCCGACGTTTGTCACTTCGTTAATTTTTCCAATTATTGAAGAAAGTTGTTTAACCGTGTGGCGTTAACCTTGATTAACAGAGGACTGCTAACACGCGTCGCTTGTCGTTAACGTTTAATATTTAACAGCAGGAATGAGGTTAAATTAACAATGGCCAGAGTTTTACATAACGTAGATATGTTCAGTCTCACAGCACATTAATCAATATGGACTCACCTTCAACTCAGCGGTGTTTTATTATTAGTATAATTTCTGTGTCAGCTGCCCTGATTCACTTCATAATGCAGCATTTTATATTACACGCTGCAGAGTGATGATCTCAATGTAACTACAGTGAGTGGACACAAAGAGGCTGTGACATATATTTAGAGAAATGTTCAATATCAGGCTGAAAGATTTGATTTGATTTGATTTATTTAGCACATAATTAATTACATTATCCATAAAAGATAAAACAAACAAGAAAAAGAAAAAAATCGTTTATGATGAGATCAGAACTTTTGATTTTTATTCTCAGATTTTCGACATTGAACTAAAATAAAATATTTAAGGGAAGGAAAAGAGACAAGGAGACAGTGACGAGATCAGACCATCGATGGACGGATGAACTCTGATAAACATCATGATCGTCTGACTAACATCGTGTCGGTCCCCTGTTTCCGGCCTTCTGGAGGTGTGGACTGCTCAGACTCTGAAGGTCTGCTGTGGTACCTGGTTCTGAGATGTTCCCAGCAGATCCTTGAAGTCCTTGAAGTTTGGAGGTGGACCTCCATGGATCCCACAGATGATCAGTTGGACTGAGATCTGGAGAACCTGGAGGCCGAGGCAACACATTGAACTCATCATTGTGTTCCTCAAACGTTTCTGCACCATGTTCCATCAGAGGGTGGAGATGATCCGTTACAGTGTTCAGGTAACATCCACATGATGGTTTCCCGGGAGAACATCGCCCGCACGTCTTCTTCCCATAATGCATCCTGGTCCCGTGTGTTCACCAGGTACGTGACACCCCGGTCCACCTTCTTCCTGTGATGGACTGTGTGTTTTGACACCTTTCTATCAGAACCAGCATGGACTTCTTCAGCAGGTTGAGAGACAGTCGCCCGTCTGTTGGATCTGACCACACGGGCCAGCCTTCGTTTCCCACATCCATCATTGAACCGCCACCGGTCTTTGGACCACTGCAGACCGGGAACACCCCGTGAGACGTTCTGACCGGGTCATCCGGATTGTGACGTTCACATACACATCGACTAAATGTTCACCTGATGTATCGACGCTCTGACAGGCGCCATGGTAACGACATGATCTCCTGTCAGTGGTCGTAATGTTACGGCTGATCGGCGTGTGTTAATATTAATATTAAAGATTCACATGCAAAAACAGAAAAATCAGATTTTTCACTTCACAGATGATTTTTCTCATTTTTAGTTTTTAGGCGGATCAGGTCGCTCAGCCGAGTCTGTTCAAATCAATTTATTAGTGATAAGAAACAAGAAGCAGCTCTGCCTCAGACTGAAGATATATTACTATATATACTACTGTACTATACTATACTATACTATACTATACTGTACTATACTGTACTATACTGTACTATACTATACTATACTATACTGTACTATACTGTACTATACTGTACTATACTATACTATACTGTACTATACTGTACTATACTATACTATACTATACTGTACTGTACTATACTATACTGAAAGTAAATTCACGTTCTGCTACATGAATCATGAACCATCTGACTTATACAGCATACAGAACAATTTAGATGATTTATTTAGCTGTGTGTGTGTGTGTGTGTGTGTGTGTGTGTGTGTGTGCGTGCGCGTGTGCGTGTGCGTGTGTGTGTGTGTGTGTGTGTGTGTGTGTGTGCAGCAGTTGCTGCAGTAATGAAGATTTAATCACCTGGCCTCTCATTCTGAGTTATGAGTCCCACTGTGTCCTATAATGACCACACACACACACACACACACACACACACACACCACACACACACACACACACACACACACACACACACATAATGAAGACCTCCTCCAGTTATTAGCTCTCTCTCACACATATGCATGAAGACATATTATTGTTATTAACATGCAGCACACATGTGTAACATTACAGTACACCATGTGTTAGTCATTGACGTGTGCAGATGTTTGGTGGTTGGTGGTCGGTGTTTGGCGGTTGGTGGTCGGTGTTTGGCGGTTGATGGTTGTTGGTCGGTGGTTGATGGTTGGTGGTCGGTGTTTGGCGGTTGGTGGTCGGTGTTTGGCGGTTGGTGGTCGGTGTTTGGCGGTTGGTGGTCGGTGTTTGGCGGTTGATGGTTGTTGGTCGGTGGTTGATGGTTGTTGGTCGGTGGTTGATGGTTGTTGGTTGGTGGTTGGTGTTTGGTGGTTGGTGGTTGGCGGTTGGTGGTCGATGTCTTCCGTTGACGTTGGAGCTGAGCTGAACAGACGTCGGCTCTGAACACTAAATTAATCACAGAAAAAAGAAAGAGAGCGTCTGTCTTAAACTCGATAACTGCATCCACCTGTTTGTCTGAGCCGTCCGGTTCTTCTTACCTGAGCGACGAGCTTCCTGTTTATCTGCGTCGACTCATTTCTTTAGGCGGTCTAAATGTGTTTGGGGGCGAGAGCGATGAGGCCGGCGAGGAAACTTTTATTGAGTTTCTGATGTTCAAGTAGATGTTGTCTGGGAGATATCAGCACACACACACACACACACACACACACACACACACACACACACACACACACACACATATACACACACACGCAGTCGATTCATTTTCTCCCTACAGTGTTGGTGTTATCCAAATCTCCATCTCCATCTTCCTGTGCCGTCCACGCCTCCCTCCTCTCCTCTCCTCTCCCCTCCTCTCTCCTCCTCTCCCCTCCTCTCTCCTCCTCCTCTCCCTCCCTCCCCTCCTCTCTCCTCCTCTCCTCTCCCCTCCTCTCCCCTCCTCTCCCCTCCTCTCCCCTCCTCTCTCCTCCTCTCCTCCTCCCTCCTCCCCCTCTCTCCCCTCCTCTCCCCTCCTCCCTCTCCTCTCCCTCCTCTCCCCTCCTCTCTCCTCCTCTCCCCTCCTCTCTCCTCCTCTCCCTCCTCTCCCCTCCTCTCTCCTCCTCTCTCCTCCTCTCCCCTCCTCTCCCCTCCTCTCCCCTCCTCTCCCCTCCTCTCCCCTCCTCTCTCCTCCTCTCCCCTCCTCTCCCCTCCTTTCTCCTCCTCTCTCCTCCTCTCCCCTCCTCCCTCCTCCTCCCTCCTCCTCTCTCCTCCTCTCCCCTCCTCCCCCCTCCTCTCTCCTCCCTGGTCCATTTCTCAAAGCAATTCTTCCCTCGCAGATGAAACGCCGCCTCCCCTCCCACCTCCAGATCACACCTGATAGAGATTGAAATGTCATTTCCCATCTTTCCCTGGGAACTCGTGCCGTGGCGCTCCGGTCCTTCAGACCTCCCCCGTGTGTTATCCCATCCATCTGTGCTCTCTTTTCTCATCTCATTGACTTTTGATGCGTCTTTTCAGCGATTTGTTGTCGGTGAATCTCCCTCCCACGAAACACTGGGAAAGAAAAACGGGTATTTTTTTTCTCCATCTTCGTTTTGGTGGCGGCGACTTGAACGTGTCTGAAGACATTATGCTCTCGCCCGCCCACTATCCTCAGAGGGAGTGTCGGCGAATTGCTGTTTTTAATCAGATGGAAGATGGCCGCTGGGATGACTGCAGCAGACAGATAACCTCCCCGACTCCTAACACGGCTCTGATTTAGCTCCAGTGGATTTCAAAGTAGGGTCTGAGGACTGTCGGGGTCCTGCAGGGAGCTCTCAACAGGTCACTCAGCAAAAAATGAGGAAAGTTAAGAACTATTTGATTATGATTAACAACAAATGAGTCCATTAGAGATCAGCTCCGGTTCCATCTACGATAATTAGGGATGTAACGATACATTTAACTTACGACTCGATTCGAGTCACGATTTTTTGTTCATGATACGATTTTTTTAAATCAAAATGAGCTACAGAAAAAATTATGACCAAATAAAATCTTTTTATTTGTAGGAAAAAAAATTTCTTTACAGAAACTCTCAAACAGTTTGTGTTCTCTTATAAAAAAGTGCAACTTACATCTTAAACAACAGAACTCATGACAGATATCTGCTTTCTGTAGAAACAGTCTCACAGTAAACTGCTGTTAATGCTGTGATGTGCAGTTTTCCTCTCGAGGCGTAACCAGGCTCTAAATTAACTTTTCTGATCAGCAGCCAATGTGGCTGGTAAGTTTTGTACATAACAATAAATAAAAACATTCAAACTTGCAGCAGCACGCGTCAATTTCCACAGAGCACCTCGAGCGGGCGGAAGCCAGACACAGAAAAAGCAAAGAGAACCCGGTGGATTTTCAAAATAAAATACCCCGTGCAAACTGCCGGTCGTAAAAAACAGACAAAAGAGAAACTAACTAACTACGTAACATATTTACACGTGTAGAAGCATGTTTAGAAGAACATAAGCATGCGCTGTGCGGGTTCCCATTCGCCAAGAATCGCGATTCAACCGATGCGAGTCGTCACACATTTGTACCGATTTTTAATCGCGTCACGATGCATCGTTACATCCCGAATGATAATTAAACCTGCAGCTCAGCAGCTGATGTGAAACTGGACGTAGGGGCTGGTTGTCATCTGCATATTAAACTTTGAAACAGTATTTTAAAGACTGACTTCAACGCGTGGGTTCTCGTCTTCTGTCAAGCTGACCATCAAATTTTTCCACCTTCAACCATCTGCCGTCACCACAAACAGCGTGACAGCAGATGGCTGGAGGTCCGTGTGTGCGGCCTCTCGTGAGTTTGGCTTCATGTGACAGTGAAAACACTGAAATAATTTCCAAACATCGAGCAGCATGTTGTAATAAATAAATAGGTTTAGTTACCACCTCTGAATCTGGGTTGTAATCAGTCATGTCAGCCTAAAACTATGTTCTTCCATTCTTTGTCAAAATAAATAAATAATAGGACATCACCATAGCAACAGGTTGTCATGTTCTGTTGGACTGTGAGCAGATGAATTTGAATAGCATGCAGACGTATTGTACGCTGAACATCTATGTTTGTGTAGTTCTTTTCATTTTAATAATGTCCACAGGTTATATAACTTCTCTTTATGAATAATACTTCAGATATGTGTCATGTTACGTCCATCTCCATTCATGCTCACATCCTTTGTCACATCTTCTCTCCGTCGTTCTCGTCTCTCGCACAGACGAGCTCCAAAGGTTTGCAATTATTTTGTTGAGGATAGAAATTACTCGCCCATTTGTCCTTAATGGAGAATGCATTGTCACCGGCCCTTCTGAAATGAATCCATTAGAAATGTTGGAGAACGAAAATGAGCCTCAGACGGTGCTAATTTCAAATCCCCGAGGTAATTTGGAGTCGTTAACAACAATTTGTGCCTTTGAAAACTCGAAGCTCGCTAATTTCTGTGAATAATGCATGAAACGAGACAGATATGTTTCTCCCTCTTCATTTTCCCATGAAGATGCAAAGATGGAGTCTGTCTTTGTTCTTTTGGGTGCGGGCCACGATGAATGACCACCGAGCTCCTGGATGTCCCATAAAGAGACATCAAATTAGCTTTGTTGATGTAATAATTGCAAGAATTACGAAACTGAGTTATGAAAAAACAGACGTAACATTTGGATTTCAGAAGGGACTGGATCTAAAACCATGTTATCCATCATTTCTGCATCTCAGACAAACAGCGTATGTCAGGTGCATTAACTCATAGTAATCAGATTACACTAAATCTCACTGTAGAGCTCGAGTTGATTGAGCAGAAAACGTTTGCGAGCTAAATTTAGACAGACTTAAAGCAGCTGATGATCAGTCCTTCAAGTGTTTCTATCTTTAAGTAAGATATCAGTTGTTGAACTAAAGTACTGACAGGTAGTAGTGGGTTGGGTGGGTTGCTGACATACCAATATCGCCTTGATGCCTTTTACTTGAGCTGGTTCTGACCCCGGCGTCCTGACAACAGTCCAGCCTAATCAGAGGGTCCACTAGTGCCATGTCCACGACCCGGGTGTCTACGACATCCAGGCATGAAGGAAGCCCCGAGCCATGTTCACCTTTGCAACCTGGAGCTGGTTACGCCGTCCTTCCTTGAAGAAAACCTCCGAGGGTCATCCATCATGGAGGGGGTCCTCCTGCATCAATGCCTGGACTGTGTGGACCTGCTGGTTCAATGATGATGCTTCTACACCATCAGCCTCGTGGTCCATAGACCGGCTCATTGATTTGTGGTTCTCAAACAAACCAACTCTGAGAGGACCGAACCATCCATGATGGTCTCCCCATCTTATTGATCGGAAGGGCTCGCAGTGATAACGTGTCATTTCCCACACAGACGAGGATTAAGCTTTCGGCTCGTCACTCTCCAGGGAAACTTCATCTGGCTCTTTTCCTCTGTGGAGTAATCTGTGCCCATTCAGCAGTACATGCCAGTAGATCTGACCGAAGTCTACCTCTTTTAAGATTCAGAGATTTCTTGTTTGTATGTAGAAGTTATGGCTTGACGGTGCTGCAGAGGGAAGGTCCTGACCTTCATAGAAAAGTGATTCTTCATCTTCAACCATAAAACATCCACAGAAAACTGAAACCTGGAGATATTTAGCTTTGGACCAAAAAAACAACTTGACCACATTTGAGGGTAAAAGTGAGACGTTCTCCTCGTGCATGGACCCACCGACGTGGACGTGCACTTTGAGGTCAAATGTTGGAGCTGATGCTCCTCAGCAAAGAAGGAAAGTGTTAAAACCGACACTAACATCCTGTCCCTGCAGCAGTGCTAATTATGCAACACCCACATATCGACTTTTAGATGAACAAAAAGGTAGAAATCAAAAGCACACACACACACACACACACACACACCCACACGTACACTAATTGCCATTCACATCGGTGTGTGTTTTTCTTTGAACAGACCCTGGAGAGTCGAGCTTTGTGCAGATTAGAGACATCAAAGAGGTTTCATAACAAAACTCATCAGAGAATATCGTGAAAAGAAAAGTATGAAAACTGCAGCACGAAAAAATTAAAACCCTGCCCAGCGAGTGTGTGTGTGTGTGTGTGTGTGTGTGTGTGTGTGTGTGTGTGTGTAAATACATGTGTGTGTGTTTGACCTCGTGTGTGTTTGTGTCCTTGCAGTAAATATGTGTTTGCCTCAGCAGAATCGCTTCAATCTAACTGAGCTTTGATTCAATCTGCTCTGTAAGAACTGAAAACGACCTCATCTCGTATGAATCAGTGTTTGTTGTGTTTCCAGTGTCAGAGTACTCGAGTATTTGTTCTGATTACATTACTTATGATCAAAAACTTTAACGGTTTGATTTTGATTTGATTTGATTTTTTTAGCACATAGTTAATTACATTATCCGTAAAAGATGAAACAAACAAGAAAAAGAAAAAACTCAAAAACAAACGAACAGCCAAAGGACATTATGCACAGCGGACATGCTAGGAGGTCCGAAAAAACCCTCAAGGGGCTCGTCAAGAGAACCTCCTGAAACAATTACAGGGTATGAATAAGAATGCAAGCTACTGTATTAAACAGGGCATACACAACTAACGACAACTTCAAGAATAAAACACAGCTGAACACATAGATCCAGGATATACACACATCAAGGTGTTATGAAGATTAAAACGGAACATTCAGTCAGTCGGTGGTTGGTGGTTGGTGGTTGGTGGTTGGGGTTGGTGGTCGATGGTTGGGGTCGGTGGTCGATGGTCGATGGTTGGTGGTCGGTGGTCGGTGGTCGATGGTTGGGGTTGGTGGTCGGTGGTTGGTGGTCGATGGTTGGGGTTGGTGGTCGGTGGATGGTGGTCGGTGGTTGGTGGTCGATGGTTGGGGTTGGGGTCGGTGGTCGATGGTCGGTGGTCGATGGTCGGTGGTCGGTGGTTGGTGGTCAATGGTTGGGGTTGGGGTCGGTGGATGGTGGTCGGTGGTTGGTGGTCGATGGTTGGGGTTGGGGTCGGTGGTCGATGGTCGGTGGTCGGGGGTCGGGGTCGGGGGTTGGGGTTGGTGGTCGGTGGTTGGTGGTCGGTGGTCGGTGGTTAGTGGTTGGTGGTTGGTGGTCGATGGTCGATGGTCGATGGTTGGGGTTGGGGTCGGGGTTGGTGGTCGGTGGTCGATGGTTGGAGTTGGGGTTGGTGGTCGGTGGTCGATGGTCGATGGTTGGGGTTGGGGTTGGTGGTCGGTGGTCGATGGTTGGGGTTGGGGTCGGTGGTCGGTGGTTGGTGGTCGGTGGTTGGTGGTTGGTGGTCGATGGTTGGTGGTCGGTGGTCGGTGGTTGGTGGTTGGTGGTTGGTGGTCGATGGTTGGGGTCGGTGGTCGGTGGTTGGTGGTCGGGGGTTGGTGGTTGGTGGTCGGTGGTCGATGGTTGGAGTTGGGGTTGGGGTCGGTGGTCGGTGGTTGGTGGTCGGGGGTTGGTGGTCGGTGGTCGGTGGTCGATGGTTGGTGTTGGGGTTGGGGTCGGTGGTCGGTGGTTGGTGGTCGGGGGTTGGTGGTTGGTGGTCGATGGTTGGAGTTGGGGTTGGGGTCGGTGGTCGGTGGTTGGTGGTCGGGGGTTGGTGGTTGGTGGTCGGTGGTCGATGGTTGGAGTTGGGGTTGGGGTCGGTGGTTGGTGGTCGGGGGTCGATGGTCGTGGGTTGGGGTCGGTGGTCGGGGGTCGGGGGTTGGTGGTCGGTGGTTGGTGGTCGGTGGTCGGGGGTTGGGGTCGGTGGTCGGGGGTCGGTGGTTGGTGGTCGATGGTCGATGGTCGGGGGTTGGGGTTGGTGGTCGGTGGTCGATGGTCGGGGGTTGGGGTCGGTGGTCGATGGTCGATGGTTAGGGTCGGGGTTGGTGGTTGGTGGTTGGTGGTCGATGGTCGATGGTCGGGGGTTGGGGTCGGTGGTCGGTAGTCGGTGGTCGGGGGTTGGGGTCGGGGGTCGGTGGTCGATGGTCGATGGTCGATGGTTGGGGTCGGGGTTGGTGGTCGGTGGTCGGGGGTCGGGGTTGGTGGTCGGTGGTTGGTGGTCGGTGGTTGGTGGTCGGTGGTTGGGGTTGGGTTTGGGGTTGGGTTGGTGGTCGGTGGTCGGTGGTTGGGGTCGGTGGTCGGTGGTCGGTGGTCGATGGTTGGGGTTGGGGTCGGTGGTCGGTGGTTCTTGATTACACAACATACATTTAACAGATTTTTTTTAAAGCTGGTTGAGAGAGCTTTAGTTTACTTCAGAGTAATAATGTGTTAATTTTGGAACGTTCTGTCAACGCTACAGAAACTATGAAACTGTTAAACATGAGAAGGTTGTCTGAATGTTAGTTATTGGTTTGATTAGTGTTTGTGTGTTGATTACTGACGGTGGCCGATCAGGGTTATTATCAGATAATAATCGTTAAGCTTTAATGAACATGGATGATGAACGGCATGCTGCAGCAGAACATTTCAAATCACCGACCACAGAGCAGCGAGAGCAGCAGGTGGAGGTGTGCAGACGGGACAGAGAGGAAGTGTGTCAGGAGGTCCGCGGAGGGCGCTGGCATTTGGCTGAGCTGTCCACGGCCGAGCGACGTACAGAAATACAGCCGGCGAAGCTTTTCACATGACAGCGGGAAAAAAAGAGCTCTGACATTTAAAGGAAAGAGGAAGACGCAGCGAGGACGGGAATAATGCATGAGCAGCACGGAGCCATGTGTGACTCCACTGGGACCAAGCCGGATCCTAAACCAGCACGGAGACCTGAATCAAATCACCTGAATTCACAAAGATTTGACTGAAGCTTCATCAGGAACTCTTATTTAAACTGGAGGTAACGATGGTCGGGCTCGGTGCAGCCCGGTTCTCAGAGCTCTGCTCTGCATCAAAGACTCGGT
>CM014098.1:961635-994135 GCA_004119915.2 Collichthys lucidus
CAGATTAAACTTTTTGTGTTTCTATTTTTGGATTTCAGTCAGACTCAGATTTCGAAGCTGCTTCATGAAACAGAGTCAGAACACGACAGAATCAGAGTTTAGATGGTTCGACCGATCCGAGCGTCTGATCAGATTCTCCAGTTGCTGCGTTTTCATTGGACTGTCCCCGTTCAAATGACACAATGTCACATGTGCATGAAGTCACGTGACGCTTCTCTTGATTAAATCAAACGAGTCATTACTTCTTCACACGATGCAGATGTTTCCAGCAGTGCTGCTGCATGACCCTGCAAACAAACTAAATGGAATGAGTCCCTGTTGCTGTCAGGAAACAGTGAACGGTCCGACACCAAGTGACAGAGCCCGTCTGTGTTTTCTGTTGGTGTCACTGATCGGTCTGTGGTCTGTGGTCTGTGGTCTGTGGTCCAGTCAGCGTCCCAGATGGCCGGTACCAGTGTGATGGAAGTGACACCAGGTCGACACAGTGGGGACACTTTGGTCACGGATATGACCCGTGTGTGTGTGTGTGTGTGTGTGTGTGTGTGTGTGTGTGTGTTCACATACAGAGTCTGAATCGTGAGTCCCAGCCAACCAGAATCAGTCATGGCTGATCATCCACCAAACTACCTGCTTCACCTGGGTAACACACCAGCTGCTCTCACAGCGTTAACAGACAGTTAGTGTGGCGCCGGCTGCTGATTGGTTACTGTGCAGCTGATCTAAAGGTTCTGCTGGCTGCTGATTGGTTACTGTGCAGCTGATCTAAAGGTTCTGCTGGCTGCTGATTGGTTACTGTGCAGCTGATCTAAAGGTTCTGCTGGCTGCTGATTGGTTACTGTGCAGCTGATCTAAAGGTTCTGCTGGCTGCTGATTGGTTACTGTGCAGCTGATCTAAAGGTTCTGCTGGCTGCTGATTGGTTACTGTGCAGCTGATCTAAAGGTTCTGCTGGCTGCTGGTTGGTGTTTCCGTTCTGACTCTAATTCTGATAAATTGTCTTTCTTTTCCGGTGCTGTCCCGCCGTGCCGGCTGCTCCTCCTGCTCTGCTGACTCCTCCTCGTGTGGTTCGGACACTGAAGGTAAGAAAACCAAACTCGCCTGATTGTTGGTGTTAAACTGCTGTGCTGTGCAAAAGAGTCCGATAAGATAAGAAGAGCTCGTGTATGTCTTTGCTTGAATGTTCTGGACCTGACAGACTCCCATGAAGTATTGACAGTGTTACTGAGGCTGTCATCATGCGTGTGTTCGTCCTGGAAGCAGATGTTGGGTTCACACTGAATAAGTGGTCCATGAATTGTAATGACTCAGCAGATCCTTGATTATCGGTCCATCACGGGTCAGTAGATTCTTTGGTTGTTCTCCCAACTTTGTTCCCGTGCAGTAACTTTTTGAAAGAACCCCCCACAGAGAGAAACGTCTCCTCTCGCGCTCGATAGTTCTTACAGTAATTAGCACCGGCTCCCATCGTCTACTTCATGACTGAGCTTGGATGAGGTGAGTTACCCGTCACGTGCACGTCCATCTGACTTCAGGATTTCATTTGAACACAGACAGGCCAGACCAGGCTGAGTTGTTGATCCCTTTCTGCAGCACATGCAGGCTCTGAACTCTCCGACAGATTCTCTGAATATATAAATGTCGACGTGTATGAAAAAGAAATCAGAGCACATTTTGTTTTTTCTCTCCAGTTAACACTCGTCGTTTCTCGCTGGCAACGTGTAAATAGATCTGACCTGGCACTCGCTGTCGCTTCTTCAGTGTCAGCCTTCCTCTCTTGATCTCATATATCTATGTATTGTATGTTTCCCCCTCAACAATTTATCTAATTTTAGTCCTCGTTATACCGCGTGTGTGTTCTTGGCAGTGCGTTCTCATGGATACGTCTTTAAATGGAGTAGATTGAAATGAAGTGGAGCCAGCTCTCGCACAGACGCTGACATGGAGATGAAATCTCTCTTTCAAAGCTGGATTTGTGCGGCTACATCTGCGTCTGTTTATTCTGCGATCACAGATTTTGTTGCTGGGATTGGGAGAGTCTGTTTAAAATGGATTTCTGAACATGAGACAGGTTTCCCACGGCTTCTGTAAATCCTTTAAATTTGAGAGATTTGCCTCAGGTTCCCGTCCAGAGGAAAGATCAGGAGTGAAAGATGACGTGAAGCTGCTTTTAGACACTTTCATGTTTTATCTCATTTAATTTAGATGAGACAGATTTTAAAGGACCAAATATTCCGCCAGGCGTTTGCTGTAGAACATCTTCACGGTTTGGAGAGTCAGAGTTCACGTTCGCATCTTTTTTTGTTGTTGTCAGAAACCGTTTCTGCCCGTTGGTGCGTTCAAGAACTCTCTCGTGTCAAGTCCAAGCTGCACTAGCATTTATATGAATAACTCATTTTACCAAAAGTCCCTAAAATGCATGAAACGTTGAGACAAAGGTGCAAAATGTTTTTTTTTTTGTTTTATTACTCTCGACTAGTTTGAACTCGAGTATGCAGATCTCTGCTGTTGGAAGCTGCTCTGATGGTTTTTAGATTAATCAGTGATGGAATAATTAGATTGTTGCATCAGAATCAATCGATCGTATTTAGCGTCCGTCGACACCGGTGCATCTACATCGACCCATCAAAGGTCAGTCACAGTGCTTCCAGTTTATTAATCAATCGTTGTTATTACTGTGTGTGTGTGTGTGTGTGTGTGTGTGTGTGTGTGTGTGTGTGTGTGTGTGCGTGTGTGTGTGTGTGTGTGGCACTGTTTACTTCCTCTGACCTCGGACCGATGACCTCGCGGTGAGGGCGGAGGCGGGCGGATCGATCACAGCTGCTGCTTCTTAAATAAACGTGATGTACATTCAGCGTGGCCAGACGATAGATCCACTGGCCCGACTTCATCGGTTACCGTGCCGACAGCTGTTGACGGTGATATCGACCTATTGACGAGGCTCCGTATCGATGTGTGTGCATTTGTTTGTGTGTGTGCATGTGCTGTCTCTCAGCATGTTCACATACACTTTGTAATTAGTATCCAATCATATGTAATCGGGATTCGTCGAATACATTTCTCTAATTATCTGTGTGTGTGTGTGTGTGTGTGTGTGTGTGTGTGTGTGTGTGTGTGTGTGGTGTGTGTGTGGTGTGTGTGTGTGTGTGTGTGGTGTGTGTGTGACACATTTTATAGATTAATTACTCTGAAAGAATAAATGGAAAACAGTTTTATGAGTCGGCTTGTCATCGTCCATTAATCAGCTGTTGGAACAGTACAAACATCAAACGACAACAATGAATCAAAATCATATTTCAAGAAACTGACAGACGATTATTTACAGTAAACAAAAAACACATCAAATAAATAATAATCAAATAATAAATAACTCATCTATAAAATACATACTGTCTTCGTGACGTCCCCGCAGACTGTCTAAAACCTGGACGTAGTCTCTGTGACGTCCCCGCAGACTGTCTAAAACCTGGACGTAGTCTCTGGACGTAGTCTCTGTGACGTCCCCGCAGACTGTCTAAAACCTGGATGTAGTCTCCGTGACGTCCCCGCAGACTGTCTAAAACCTGGACGTAGTCTCTGGACGTAGTCTCTGTGACGTCCCCGCAGACTGTCAAAAACCTGGACGTAGTCTCCGTGACGTCCCCGCAGACTGTCTAAAACCTGGACGTAGTCTCTGGACGTAGTCTCTGTGACGTCCCTGCAGACTGTCTAAAACCTGGATGTAGTCTCCGTGACGTCCCCGCAGACTGTCTAAAACCTGGACGTAGTCTCTGTGACGTCCCTGCAGACTGTCTAAAACCTGGACGTAGTCTCCGTGACGTCTCTGCAGACTGTCTAAAACCTGAACGTAGTCTCCGTGACGTCCCCGCAGACTGTCTAAAACCTGAACGTAGTCTCCGTGACGTCCCCGCAGACTGTCTAAAACCTGGACGTAGTCTCTGTGACGTCCCCGCAGACTGTCTAAAACCTGGACGTAGTCTCCGTGACGTCCCCGCAGACTGTCTAAAACCTGAACGTAGTCTCCGTGACGTCCCCGCAGACTGTCTAAAACCTGAACGTAGTCTCCGTGACGTCCCCGCAGACTGTCTAAAACCTGGACGTAGTCTCCGTGACGTCTCTGCAGACTGTCTAAAACCTGAACGTAGTCTCCGTGACGTCCCCGCAGACTGTCTAAAACCTGAACGTAGTCTCCGTGACGTCCCCGCAGACTGTCTAAAACCTGGACGTAGTCTCCGTGACGTCCCCGCAGACTGTCTAAAACCTGGACGTAGTCTCTGTGACGTCCCCGCAGACTGTCTAAAACCTGGACGTAGTCTCCGTGACGTCCCCGCAGACTGTCTAAAACCTGGACGTAGTCTCCGTGACGTCCCCGCAGACTGTCTAAAACCTGGACGTAGTCTCTGTACGTCTCCTCCGCCTGCTAAATAAACAGCGGTGGAGCTTCAATCTTCCAGCCGGCCGACTGAATCATTTACAAGGTTAATCAGGACTCAGCCGTTCACCCGCGGCCTGTTCCTCTCCGCGCCTTTCTTCTCGGTTTTCGTTCTGGCTCGTTAGTGATCGGGTTTTTTTTTTTACGGGGTCTTTAAGAGTTTCATCATGGCGCAGAGAACAGACTCTGTGCTTTACACGGATGTTAGGACGTTTTTACATGCAGATGTCGCTGCGACCAAACGCTGTGACGGCCTCCTATTCGTTCCATTAAAGATGTGAGACGCCCAGGAAAAGCTGGAGAGAGAGTGTGTGTGTGTGTGTGTGTGTGTGTGTGTGTGTGTGTGTGTGTGTGTGTGTGTGTGTGTGTGTGTGTGTGTGTGTGTGTGTGTGTGTGTGTGTGTGTGTGTGTGTGCATGCATCAAACACACACACTGAAGCTAACGTGATTGAACAGGAAATGAGTTGAACTTCAATAATAAACAAATGAGATGTATTCTCCTCCCCGAGCGGCGTCGAAGCCAAACAGCAACAACCAGCTGACAGACACAGATATTCCAACTTGGAAACTTTCCATGGGAATAAACAGGAATTTACGGGAATGAACTGTGAATTTACAAAATTGAAGGTTGGCCCTTTAACGGTGAATTTAAAAATAGTTGTGGGAAAATATATTTCTGCATAATCTCAACTGAAACAACCAGATTTGCTGCAGGTCGACTTGAATATCTGCTGTTCCTCAGTCACATGCACAGTGCTGCAGAGCTAATGAGGCCTTTGAATATTTATGTTAACTCTCAAATGTTAATGTTGTTACAGTTTGTTTAAATTACCCATAATTTCTAGTTAATTCCCATAAATTTCCATAATTCCCATGATTTGGAATATTTCAAATATTCCCCAGATGAATTAATTAACTAACCCTGATCGTGATGACCTCACAGTGCTTAACGTTGGAGTGATGGTTACAGATCGGGATGCTCGGGCGTTAATGTTTCGTTTTTTTGTGAACTCGTCGTGTCGTCGGCTGATTTAAAGTCTGGAACGTGTCGGTGTGTTTGGCAGAGGGCAGGTGAAGTTTCCTCCTCCCCGTGTGTTCGTGTCGTGATGTCTCTCTCTACGCGACATGTGTTTGTGTAATGTGCAGATTCCTGAGATGCATGCGTCCATATGTGTGCTCGCAGGCGGCGTCCGCGTGCTGCTTTTGGACGCCGCGGGGCGTCTCGGGCTGTGACGAGCCCCGCGGCGGCTCAGTGTGAGAATAATGCATGTGGAAATTCACCCTTTCATTTGCCAGTGGGAGCTGGCTTCCTCCAAAGACTGCGAGCTATGAAATAAATATGAGAGCAGGGGGAAGAGCATAATGAAGCCTCAGCGCCAGTCCACACTGAGACGACTGATTGATGCAGCAGAAAAGAAAGAGAGAAAAGGGAAAGGACAGAAGGAGGAGAGGAAGCGAAACGGAGGGGAGAGCCTGCTGCAGGGTGGAGAGAGGACTGACGGATGGACGGGTGAGAGCTGTGGCCTGAGGGAAGGATGGCAGAGGAGGGTGACGGGGCTGGCGGATGGATGGATACTCGAGTCAACACTTGAGAAATGCTGAGATGAAGTGCCGGAGTCAAACTCTGTGCAGAAGCCTCGTTAACCCTCTAGACCCCGTCCATCAACCCAGTCCGAGAGTCCGAGAGCTTCACAGTCAGACCCAATTTATGCCAAAATAAAACATTAATACTGCATGCGCCAGTCCAAAGCTGCATGGGATTAGCATAAAGTGGGCAAGAGGAGACTCAGGTACCCAGAAACCAACTGTCTGTCAGGCCGGACTCAAACAGGACTCAGACGCAGAGGTGTCAATGAGCTTATTTACTGAAATAACAAAATCCCTCGACAGAGTGAGGCTATGACAGGCTATAGGCCTAAACTATGGAAAACAAAAATCACTCCATCACTCTAAACTGCTTTATAAAAATTATCAAAATCACTCACAGGAAAATCAAAAATCTCTCCTATGGAGGCTGAAAAAACAACGATACTAAACACTAAGAAACAAATGACAACAAAAAATCACTCGATCGAGGAAAAGACAAAAAAACACTCGAGCAGCAACGAGGCTATGGCTGTGAACGGACAAAAGAAACAAGGCTTTGGTGATCGATTCTGGGACGAAACACTCTGGCACAAGACGAAGAGAGACAGACAATAAATACACAGGGTGATGAACAGGTGGAAACACTCAGACCGGTGACACATGAGGAAGCGGAGGTGACCTGAAACGAGAGGGCAGGTAAATTTCAAAATAAAACAGGAAATGACGAGACAGAACAAAACCCCAGCTTGACCTCAGTGTGACACTCAGAGATCTGGAGGTCAGAGGTCAAAGACCATGATCGCTTGAAGCTCAGCCGTCTCTCTGCAGCAGAACCAAACCCATACCTGTGTTTAACGGCCATTAAAACTCCTGGACTTCTTGTTCATTGAGCCCATGCAGTATTAATGTGTTACTTTGGCCAAGTGTATTTTGGAAATGCATAAATTGAGTCTGACTGTGAAGCTCTCAGACTCTTGGACTTTCGTCCAATGAGCCACGCATGAATAAAAACCGGGCTCAATGAACAAGAGTCCGAGAGTCCGAGAGCTGCACAGTCGGACCCGATTTATGCATTTCCAGAACTGTCGAGAGAGCCCAGCATGCAGAAATATTCAAATGCACTTGGCCACAATGACACATTAATACTGCATGGTTCATAACGTGGCACGTCTGTAAAGAGGAGACTCAGGAACCAGCTGTCACTCAGAGATCTGGAGGTCAGAGGTCAGAGGTCAAAGAGCAGCTGACACTGTTGGCGTGTGTGTTACGTCTTCTCTGATTGGTCGTCCACACCGTTCGACTGAATGAAGTCCGGACGTGTGTTTGTCGGCAGTCGAGGTGTTTTAATTGAAAAGGATTAGTGTCGGCTCTGTGTTCAGCGGCGTAACGCGGGGGGAAGTCACAGCGGGGTGGGATTTTCCACCCGTGAGGCGCGTTAGTGTGGCTGCCAGTTAATTTCATCAACGTGTGTGTGTGTGTGTGTGTGTGCGTGTGTGTGTGTGTGTGTGTGTGTGTGTGTGTGTGTGTGTGTGTGTGTGTGTGTGTGTGTGTGTGTGTGCGTGTGTGTGTGTCATACTGCGGCTAATGTCTCTCTACAGGCGTGAACGCTTCAGAACTGACACCTTCACTCAAACACACTCTGCATACGGCCACACACACTCAGTGAAGGAGACGCACACTCGTCGCAGTGCTGAAGGTGTGAAACGGCTTTCCACAGTTAATTACAGGTCTGAACCAGTCTCCTCCTCCACCCTCCACCCTCCACCCTCTACCCTCCTCCTGGTCCTCAGTCTCTGGAGGCTCCTCCAGCTGATGGAGGAGACGAGACAATGAAATCTGAAAACACGACAGCTGAAGATAAAGACCGACAGTTTACGACTTTACGAGAGTTACTGGAGATGTAACCTGGAGAAACGCTCACACAAACATTCTGCATGAACTTTGTGGTCAGAGAGTCGACGACTTTCACAGTTTTGTACCTGGAATAAACTGTTTCCATGGAAACACGACGTCACGTCCACGGTACGCGCTGCAGCACATCACAGCATGGATACATATTTACATACTACACTGTAAAAAAAACCCTGAATTAAAGAGTGTTGTTAAAAGTAGTAATTAGTGTTTGTGTGATAATTAAAATAACGAAGTCTCTCGTTGTTCTGAATGATCAGAGGATAAAACACTATTAATAGGAGCTGCAGTAAGTTAACAATGTTCTGAGGCTGATGTCGTCCTAATTAACTCCTCATTAACGTCACATCACACTGCAGAGACCTCGGAGGCCGTTTTCAATTTGTGACAAATAAAAGTGAGAGGAGGACGAGCGGCTCTGTTCGTGTCCGCTGCCTTCAGAAATATACGTGACGACAGGAAACGATTGTCTTAGATAAATAGATCAGCTGAGGTCAGATGTGCAGAGAAGTCAAATTTCAAAATAAGACTCCAGACAAACATCACTGTGATGCTCGGAGCACATGCATGCAGGATGAGGCGCCCCTCGTGGACGACGAACCACAGCAGCATCCTGTCACGTTTCGTGGAGTCATGTGACCTCTTCCCGCGCACCGCCGACACCGTCCTTTGAACGCTGACGCTCTTCGTTGAGCGATTCCGCCGCGGAGGTTGGAGGTGTGCCTCCGCTTTACGGATAAAAAAGAATTTCAGGATTTCAGAGCTGTAATCGTGACAGATTACCTCCACGTCCCCTCCTCCACCCTCTGCACCATCACAGGAATTATGGAAATGACGAGCCTTGATTAAATGTACACGAGCAGCAGAGACGTGCGATGTGGAGGTGGAGACACTCGTGATCCTGAATACTCCCCTCCTAATTTCTCCTGCTTTCATCCCCTCGCGTCCTCTCCTCTGCACTCGTTCATTCGTTCCTCCTCTCTTCTCCTTTCATCCTCCTCCCTCCGTTCCCTTCACACTTCCTCCTGCTCTGTTAAAACTGAACAGATGTTTGCATTCACACAACCTTTACAGAAATATCTTGAATATCCTCTCACGTTTCTGATCTGAACGCGTCTCGTCTTCAGCGTCCGGCTCGTCAGATGAACATGTGGGACTTCTTCCAGCCGTGGCTGCTTCCTGTGACCTTTGCGGCCTGCAGAATAAAACATGTTCTGCATTGCTGAGCTTTTTTCTCATTTTCCCGCGGTGCACCAGCCGTCACGCTGTGAGAGATACGTGGTCCCAGACCACCTCAGCATCACGTGGTGTGTTTGTGGTCGTGTTCAGCACCGTGCACTCACTAAAGATGCATTTTGTGTTCTGTCCGGTTCTGGCCTTACACCATCTTCTTCCAAACGCCCGTGGTTCAGTCCGGGCGCTGCGGCATCAGGAAACTCTGTGAATCACAGACTTGATGTTTTTGAGTTTTGCAGGATATAAAGTGACAGACGCACAAACATCTGAACACTCGGGTTCATTAAACTTCCGATGCTCTCTCTCTGAAAGTTTCTCCGCGCAGCACGAGACGTTTCCTCGCATGTAAACTCGTTTTCTAATTGTTTTCTTCAGGTTTGAAACATCTGCGGATGTTTTTGTCTCTTTGAGCGAGTCTGAATTTGCACACCTGAAGACTCCCGTTGTCAGAAGTCCTCTCCCTCTCCCTCCTCTCCTTCTTCTCTCCATCCATCGCTTCCTCTGATTGCCGAGCTGATGAACGAGTGGCACTCCGGGTTCAGTATTCCTCCGAGATGCCGGCTATATTTACTCTGCTTCAGATATCACTGTTTAATCTCATATCAGCGCCTCGACACCGAGCCGCTCTGTGTTTTTGAGTCAGCGGGCAAAATAAAAAAAATGGTGACAGCGACTGGAAGTGTTAACGCAGAGAGTCGGAATCAGTCAAGACGAAGTCTCGGTGGGACGGTCGTCTCGGCTACACGGAGGCTGATATTGCACCGTGCTGTCACTTTTCACCTGGATACATGACTGCAGAATAAATACAGCCGTGTAAAGTGACAGAACACACAGAAGCAGAGATCCACGCAGGGCTGGAGCTGTGACTGCAGCCCACAGGACGCCAGGACAGGAAACCTGGAACAACCTGCACAGCTTCACTTACCGAGTCTGACACGAGCAGACGACAAAACTCTGCCAGTTAGCACAGTCTGATCCCACCGTGGAGAATCTGTTCAGCTGAACCTGAGAAGATACAAGCTGCTGACTCTGCTCCTCTTCTCTCCTCCTCTTCTTCTTCTTCTTCTTCTTCTTCTTCTTCTTCTTCTTCTTCTTCTTCTTCTTCTTCTTCTTCTTCTTTTTCCTGTGGTCCAAACACTAACACTCCCCCGGTGCTCTGAGCTCACAGTCCAGGCAACCTGGCTAACAGACTGAGCTAACATGAGCTAACAGCAGCTAACAGACTGAGCTAGCATGAGCTAACAGACTAAGCTAACATGAGCTAACAGACTGAGCTAACATGAGCTAACAGCAGCTAACAGACTGAGCTAACATGAGCTAACAGCAGCTAACAGACTGAGCTAACAGCAGCTAACAAACTGAGCAAACAGCAGCTAACAGACTGAGCTAACATGAGCTAACAGCAGCTAACAGACTGAGCTAACAGCAGCTAACAGACTGAGCTAACATGAGCTAACAGCAGCTAACAGACTGAGCTAACAGCAGCTAACAGACTGAGCTAACATGAGCTAACAGCAGCTAACAGACTGAGCTAACATGAGCTAACAGCAGCTAACAGACTGAGCTAACAGCAGCTAACAGACTGAGCTAACATGAGCTAACAGCAGCTAACAGACTGAGCTAACATCAGCTAACAGACTGAGCTAACAGCAGCTAACAGACTGAGCTAACAGACTGAGCTAACAGCAGCTAACAGCAGCTAACAGACTGAGCTAACATGAGCTAACAGCAGCTAACAAACTGAGCTAACATGAGCTAACAGCAGCTAACAGACAGAGCTAACATGAGCTAACAGCAGCTAACAAACTGAGCTAACATGAGCTAACAGCAGCTAACAGACTGAGCTAACATGAGCTAGAAGCAGCTAACAGACTGGGCTAACATGAGCTAACAGACTGAGCTAACAGCAGCTAACAGACTGAGCTAACAGCAGCTAACAGACTGAGCTAACATGAGCTAACAGCAGCTAACAGACTGAGCTAACATGAGCTAACAGCAGCTAACAGACTGAGCTAACATGAGCTAACAGCAGCTAACAGACTGAGCTAACATGAGAGAGCATCCGAAGAGGGAAAGGAATGAAAACAATATTCATGTGAAATTAATGAATGCGAAAATAATCGTGATTTTTTTCTCTGACAATCTTCAAACCAAGAAAATCTGTAATCGTGACATCCGTGCTCTCGCAGCTCGTTTACACCACCCAGTCCTTCGACTGTGAAGCTTTATTAAGAGTCTCTAATTGGAAAACCAAAAACTCATTAACTCCACAAAGACAAATATCATCCACTGATACAATTAGGAGGCGGCGTAATGTTACACAAATGTAATCTTATCCTCTGTGCTGAGGGGAGCTGCACGCATTGTCATCATTATCTCTCTTCACTAAAGTGACATTAGTCGAACACGCCTCATGAACCCTGCTTCTACACACACACGCACACACACACACACACACACACACACACACACACACACACACACACGCACACGCACACACACACACACAGATGTTCATCTTCAACCTTCATGTCCAAAACTATAAAGAACTGAATGTTCACATTCTTCCGTTGATTAACGCTTTAATCAGATACTATTTTCATATCTTTACTCATCTCCATCATTAATATTCACATTATACTTACAGCATTCATAGCTTAGATCTCTGCAGCAGCAGACTCTTCCTTACAAACCCATTTCCTCCTTTAAAGTCTGTGTAAAGTCAATTCTCAGATTTCTTTCCAAACACATTAAATATGTTTCTGAAAACACGTGAAAAGACTTCGAAGGATATTTTACTAAAACGTGGAGTTAGAGGTTCAAACTGTTTTTCAGTCCAGGATTTTGTGGGCGGTCCTTAAACGGTGGCTCGATGACACGCTGAGGCCACCCTGAGCGATGTTCGACCTGATTTTGATATTTTGAATCATTCAGATTTGGCTGAGCGGTTAAAAACACTTTCGACTCAGAACTCCTTGACGGCCTGTTCTTAATTAAGTTCTGCCTGCATAATTATATTAATTACATTTCTGGATATTAACAGATCAGGTTTATGTATCTATAACCAGATTACATTTGAAAAAAAAGTGTAATAAGATTATTATAAGAGTTGGTAGTGATGGATTTCATGTAGTTAAGATGACATAATCAGATTACATTTAATAGAAATGTAGAAATAAATTATAGAAAGACAGAAACTGTGCAGTCCGTCATGAAGTTCTGATGTAAAACATCTCACAGGTTTGATCGCTGTCGTTTTGAAGCTCAGTCCAGAAGTTAGTTCCTCCCATCAGTGGCTTGAGAAACCCTCCAAAGACCAGAAGTACTGTAACTTAATTCGCCTCCTCCCAGCCGACCCCCTCCCCCGTGTGTCTTCCTTCACATCAGCTGGCTCTAATTTAGTCTCATCACTTTAAAAATTCCCTCAGCCTCTCGTGTTTCTCATGTTTTATTCGTCGTTCCACCGGCTCTTCCTTCACGCGATCGTTCCCGAGGCCGCTTGAAAAGTTCTCCGAGGAGCTGGAGTGTGCTTCGGCGCTGCGTTTGTTCCAAGTCGCTCTGGATGTGAGCCTCAGCCAAACGGTAGAAAAAGGAAAGAAGTAAAAGTTTAGTTTGAGGTTGCTTTGCCTCTGAGGAGAAGAAACGTCCTGTTCAAAGCAGCGATCCTGAAGACTCTCACTGCTGAGGAAGTTAAGTGACACCTTTGTTGCTGAGCGTTCAGCGCCGCAGTGTTTCTGCAGCAGTTTGAGCTGATGCTGGTCTCAGGTGTTCAGCTGCTGTGGGTTGAAGTGACTGATTGGCCAGTAGTTTTAGGGATGGACATCAGTGATGTTCACAAGTCATTTTTTCCAAGTCCAAGTCAAGTCTCAAGTCTCTGTAGTCCTGTTGCCATGATCTACCATCGGTCGACTGACGCATGGGTAGTGAGTGAATGGAGGGAAATATTCAGGCTGCCTCCGGTTTTCATTGTCAAATATGACCTTGCAAACATTTACATCAAGTCACACACGAGTCACAACAGACAAGTCCAAGTCAAGTCTCGAGTCATTGGGAGCAAGTCTAAGTCAAGTCGGAAGTCTTTGTTTGCGCGACGTAAGTCCGACTCGAGTCCAAGTCGCTAACTCGAGTCCCCATCACTGATGGACATCGAGTACCGAGGATGTTCAGTCACCTCATCTATGAACTGATCTGAATATAAATGTAGAATCTGCATGCGAAGGGTTTCGTTTATTCCTCTGCCATGAGAAGCTGCTGACTGCTGAAAGACCTCTTCTTCTTCATGGTGGTCCAAACACAGCAGCTAACAAACTGAGCTGACATTATCTAACAGCAGCTACACTCACAGACTGAGCTGACATTATCTAACAGCAGCTACACTCACAAACTGAGCTGACATTATCTAACAGCAGCTACACTAACAAACTAAGCTGACATTATCTAACAGCAGCTACACTCACAGACTGAGCTGACATTATCTAACAGCAGCTACACTCACAAACTGAGCTGACATTATCTAACAGCAGCTACACTCACAAACTGAGCTGACATTATCTAACAGCAGCTACACTAACAGACTGAGCTGACATTATCTAACAGCAGCTACACTCACAGACTGAGCTGACATTATCTAACAGCAGCTACACTCACAGACTGAGCTGACATTATCTAACAGCAGCTACACTCACAAACTGAGCTGACATTATCTAACAGCAGCTACACTCACAGACTGAGCTGACATTATCTAACAGCAGCTACACTAACAGACTGAGCTGACATTATCTAACAGCAGCTACACTCACAGACTGAGCTGACATTATCTAACAGCAGCTACACTCACAAACTGAGCTGACATTATCTAACAGCAGCTACACTCACAGACTGAGCTGACATTATCTAACAGCAGCTACACTCACAGACTGAGCTGACATTATCTAACAGCAGCTACACTCACAGACTGAGCTAACATTATCTAACAGCAGCTACACTCACAGACTGAGCTGACATTATCTAACAGCAGCTACACTCACAGACTGAGCTGACATTATCTAACAGCAGCTACACTCACAAACTGAGCTGACATTATCTAACAGCAGCTACACTCACAAACTGAGCTGACATTATCTAACAGCAGCTACACTCACAAACTGAGCTGACATTATCTAACAGCAGCTACACTCATAGACTGAGCTGACATTATCTAACAGCAGCTACACTCACAAACTGAGCTGACATTATCTAACAGCAGCTACACTCACAAACTGAGCTGACATTATCTAACAGCAGCTACACTCACAAACTGAGCTGACATTATCTAACAGCAGCTACACTCATAGACTGAGCTGACATTATCTAACAGCAGCTACACTCACAGACTAAGCTGACATTATCTAACAGCAGCTACACTCACAGACTGAGCTGACATTATCTAACAGCAGCTACACTCACAGACTGAGCTGACATTATCTAACAGCAGCTACACTAACAAACTGAGCTGACATTATCTAACAGCAGCTACACTCATAGACTGAGCTAACATTATCTAACAGCAGCTACACTAACAAACTGAGCTGACATTATCTAACAGCAGCTAACAAACTGAGCTAACATTATCTAACAGCAGCTACACTCACAAACTGAGCTAACATTATCTAACAGCAGCTACACTCACAGACTGAGCTGACATGATCTAACAGCAGCTACACTCACAAACTGAGCTGACATTATCTAACAGCAGCTACACTCACAGACTGAGCTGACATGATCTAACAGCAGCTACACTCACAGACTGAGCTGACATTATCTAACAGCAGCTACACTAACAAACTGAGCTGACATTATCTAACAGCAGCTACACTCATAGACTGAGCTGACATTATCTAACAGCAGCTACACTCACAAACTGAGCTGACATTATCTAACAGCAGCTAACAAACTGAGCTAACATTATCTAACAGCAGCTACACTCACAAACTGAGCTAACATTATCTAACAGCAGCTACACTCACAGACTGAGCTGACATGATCTAACAGCAGCTACACTCACAAACTGAGCTGACATTATCTAACAGCAGCTACACTCACAGACTGAGCTGACATTATCTAACAGCAGCTACACTCATAGACTGAGCTAACATTATCTAACAGCAGCTACACTAACAAACTGAGCTGACATTATCTAACAGCAGCTACACTAACAAACTGAGCTGACATTATCTAACAGCAGCTACACTCATAGACTGAGCTAACATTATCTAACAGCAGCTACACTAACAAACTGAGCTAACATTATCTAACAGCAGCTAACAAACTAAGCTAACATTATCTAACAGCAGCTACACTCACAAACTGAGCTAACATTATCTAACAGCAGCTACACTCACAGACTGAGCTGACATTATCTAACAGCAGCTACACTCACAAACTGAGCTGAAATTATCTAACAGCAGCTACACTCACAGACTGAGCTGACATTATCTAACAGCAGCTACACTCACAAACTGAGCTGAAATTATCTAACAGCAGCTACACTCACAGACTGAGCTGACATTATCTAACAGCAGCTACACTCACAAACTGAGCTGAAATTATCTAACAGCAGCTACACTCACAGACTGAGCTGACATTATCCAACAGCAGCTACACTCACAAACTAAGCTGACATTATCTAACAGCAGCTACACTCACAGACTGAGCTGACATTATCTAACAGCAGCTACACTCACAAACTGAGCTGAAATTATCTAACAGCAGCTACACTCACAAACTGAGCTGACATTATCTAACAGCAGCTACACTCACAAACTGAGCTGACATTATCTAACAGCAGCTACACTCACAGACTGAGCTGACATTATCTAACAGCAGCTACACTCACAGACTGAGCTGACATTATCTAACAGCAGCTACACTCACAAACTGAGCTGACATTATCTAACAGCAGCTACACTCACAGACTGAGCTGACATTATCTAACAGCAGCTACACTCACAGACTGAGCTGACATGATCTAACAGCAGCTACACTAACAAACTGAGCTGACATTATCTAACAGCAGCTACACTCACAAACTGAGCTGACATTATCTAACAGCAGCTACACTCACAGACTGAGCTAACATTATCTAACAGCAGCTAACAAACTGAGCACACATTATCTAACAGCAGCTAACAAACTGAGCTAACATGAGCTAACAGCAGCTACACTCACAGACTGAGCTGACGTTATCTAACAGCAGCTACACTCACAAACTGAGCTGACATTATCTAACAGCGGCTACACTCACAAACTGAGCTGACATTATCTAACAGCAGCTACACTCACAGACTGAGCTGACATTATCTAACAGCAGCTACACTCACAAACTGAGCTAACATGAGCTAACAGCAGCTACACTCACAAACTGAGCTGACATTATCTAACAGCAGCTACACTCACAGACTGAGCTAACATTATCTAACAGCAGCTACACTAACAAACCGAGCTGACATGATCTAACAGCAGCTACACTAACAAACTGAGCTGACATTATCTAACAGCAGCTACACTCACAGACTGAGCTGAGAGCAGCTCACGCTGGCAGCAGTTTACGTCATTGTTCATCCATTTTGTGCAGAGTCGGTTGTTGAAACATTTTTTTTATCCTGATCTTCACGTGTCCAACAGAAACCAGCGTTCGGGTTTCACTTCATACCAACATCACGTCAACAAATCAAATAAAAATCAAAAACAGATTCATGCTTTTATTTTGGAGTGAAACATTTTGTCCAATTATCCAAAAAGTCTTTGACTGTGACTGTCACTCACTGTCCTCTGGATGGCTGACAGCAACACCCAGGACACAGCCAACATGTATTACACACACACACACACACACACACACACACACACACACACACACACACACACACACACACACACACACACACACACACACACTATTTATATCCTTGAGGGGTTCAGTGTGAGAGATTGAAAGGATTTCCAAGGTTGAGTGTCTGTAGCTGGGCTGGAGCTACAGTACGTTTGTGCATCAGCGCCTCCATCACAGATGTGTGAAGTGAGGATGTTGTTGTCAGCTGGCAGAGTCCGTCCGTCCTCATAACTCTCCTCCTGCTCAGGCTGCAGGCACTGCTGTTTTATCTGCTAACCCGAGGTCTGCAAACTTTCCTCAGCTTCAAACTTTCATGCATCTGGATGTTTCTCCTGGGACCCGTGGCGTGGTTTCCAAGGATAATAAAGGTTCTTACAGCCAGATGAGAGGGAGACAGGTTTTTGTGAAAGGTCAGGAGACACTGTGGAGAGCTACAAACAGACTACAGAAACAAAAACACGAGGGAATCTGGTGTCCAGGCCACGCCGCATTTTTTTTCAACGAAACAAACTAAAAGTTTCACGTATGCAAACTGTGAATCTGGTCGGTGCCTGATGGGAAACGACACATGGTGACGGAGCAGCAGAGTGTGAGTGCCTGGGTGGAGGTGGAGGTGGAGGAGGGAAAGCTGAGGTGGAGTTTATGCATGAGCGGAGAGAGTGAGACTGCCACACATGGACAGGAAACATCAACGGGCATCAGCGTCTTTGGATTCACAGCAGATGACACCGGCGTTCACTGGACTGAGACATGAGTTCATGTTATTACAGAAATAGAAGATTATGATGATTGAAATGCACGATCGTGGAACAAAGTGGGTTTCAGAGAACCCATTGTGTGACGCTTTATTACTGCGAGTTCAGGAACACTCACCTTCAGTTTGACCTCCAGGTGAAAAGACAAGCACACTGCACCGACGTCGATCTGATGAGCTGAATCAAAATGTTCAGTGTTTGATCAGAAATGATCCATCATCAACATCATCTGTGTGTTCAGCACCAAGCCTGGTGTTTAAGGCGTCCACATCGCGCTGTAAATGTCTGTACACGACGCCGTGTTAATGGTTTTAAGGTGGAATTGTTGTTTCAGGCTCCAAAGGGTGAAGTCTCGTTTAGTTCAGTCGCCCAAAGATGTTTAATGTGTGTGTGTGTGTGTGTGTGTGTGTGTGTGTGTGTGTGTGTGTGTGTGTGTGTGTGTGTGTGTGTGTGTGTTTTAACAGTAATTAATATGACTGGCTCGTTCTGTTAATAGCCTGAGAAACAGTGCTGAGTCAGGACCAGTGAAAGACAGCGAGCGACGTGGACGCAGGTGCACTTCATTCACCTCACCTGCTGCCCCTCCCACTGGATGCAGACTGTGAGGTAGACCATCTAATCGGGTTTCCAGGTTTCTTTGAGATCCAGGACTTTTGACTCGTTTGTTCAGGGCAGGGAGAGTTCGCTGTGAGCTGAGCAGGTAACGGCACAGAGGCTGAAATGTTCCATCCTGACCTCACACAAACTCAACCTTCATCTTTCTTTAGCTTCCTCCACCACGATATAATTCAATCCAGTTTTATTTATATAGCACCATATCATAACAAAGTTTACCTGGTGACTTTTCAGCAGAGCAGGTCTAGACCGCACTCTTAATAATAATCCAGAGAAAGACCTCAGTTCTGGCAAAGTATGGACCAAAGTATGGAAGGTGGACTGGTAGCTGCAGACTCATGCATGTCATATCTGACTCCTTAAAATGAGTTCTTGATATTTATGACGGATTGCTTGTTGATTGTTGATATCCTGGTCCCACAATCCTTAGTGGACTTACAGACTTAGAGGAGAAGCTCCACTCTCAACTCTTTGGGTGGTTGTAGTCAGCAGTTCAGTCCAGAAGCCGTAGATGTCTCTGTGGTCTCATCTGAGTCAGCAAGCCTCTAGTCTGATAAGGCTGTATTCAGATCAGGCAGCGTATGGTTGTGTATGACCTTCAGACATCTACTGGAAATCTGCATTGAGGTTGCTGATATCTTGGCGGGTTAGTCGGACTAACACGGACGTTAAAAGTCAAGAGGACCTCCCAGGAAACTTTCCAGAGAGGCTGGAAGTGTCTCAGTGTGAGTTATTCTGTCTGTGCTCCGTCCTGCTACAAGTGAAAGTGTTACTTTAATATTCAGGGTTATTATGTTTTATTTTTCTTAACTCAGCCTCCGCTCTCTGCTGACTCTGGTGGGTGAGAAATACATGAAATATACATCGTGTAGTACAAGAGATAAAATCTGTAACTTTACCAACATAAAATCCTCCGACACTGAAAACACACCCTCCATCGTGAACGTTACAAATGTAAGAAAACACACACACACACACACACACATTAATATAGATAATACACTTGTGAGGCTGTGACAGGCTGACTCATCATCTCCAAGGCTGCGTTACATTAAATCTTTATCCTGTGGACGACTGACGCACACTGAGCCTCACTGATACACGATGCACGGCGCGCTGAGCGAGAATCACCGTCATGTTCTGGTTGATTGTCAGGTCAAACGTTCAGATCGATGATCTGGAAACTTCCTGGATTTATTTTTAGATGCTGCTTTAATTTATTCAGATATAAGAGCTGGAGCCTCATTAAGTAACTTTTCTACCATGAATTCACAGATTAACTCTGACCTGTGATCAGGTGACCCACTCTGACCTGTGATCAGGTGACCCACTCTGACCTGTGATCAGGTGACCCACTCTGTGACCTGTGATCAGGTGACCCACTCTGACCTGTAATCAGGTGACCCACTCTGACCTGTGATCAGGTGACCCACTCTGACCTGTGATCAGGTGACCCACTCTGACCTGTGATCAGGTGACCCACACTGACCTGTGATCAGGTGATCCACTCTGACCTGTGGTCAGGTGACCCACTCTGACCTGTGACCAGGTGACCCACTCTGACCTGTGATCAGGTGACCCACTCTGACCTGTGATCAGGTGATCCACTCTGACCTGTGATCAGGTGATCCACTCTGACCTGTGACCAGGTGACCCACTCTGACCTGTGATCAGGTGACCCACTCTGACCTGTGATCAGGTGACCCACTCTGACCTGTGATCAGGTGACCCACTCTGACCTGTGATCAGGTGATCCACTCTGACCTGTGATCAGGTGACCCACTCTGACCTGTGATCAGGTGACCCACTCTGACCTGTGATCAGGTGATCCACTCTGACCTGTGATCAGGTGACCCACTCTGACCTGTGATCAGGTGACCCACTCTGACCTGTGATCAGGTGACCCACTCTGACCTGTGATCAGCTGAACGGTGTCTCTGTCATTCGTACGTCTGTTCTCACACTATGTAACTTTGGGCTCCGGGTCGGGAGAAGTACGTAACGCTTTACGGCACTAAGTCACACAGCAGCAACTATTTCACTGATTCTGGTGAAACTGGATCATATTTTATGGAGGAAATGTTTTCTGGTTTTCCCTCTGATGTAGAGCTGCTAGCTTGGCCTTGGACTTGAATTCATATCATCAGCAGCACAAATGAGGAGATAACCTTTGCTCAGTATCAGCCTGCACAGGTTTCCCGAGCTGCAGGTTCACGGTTAGAAAAACACCAGCAGTGTTTGTGTCTTCATTTTCCTCTTGTGAGTTGAAACTGTTTGTTTCTCGCTCTGTCTTTGTGTTGTTGAGATGCACTCGTTCTCACCCCCTCGCTTCTGAAGACGCTTCAGATCACGTCGGGAACAAACCGCGGGATGCGATGCGTTTGATCAGGTGCGTTGAAAGTGCCACTTCAGGCAAAGTAACAACAAGAGAGCGCTTCAAATCAGAGCTGTTTGCTTTTCTGTAAGAATAGTCCAACGTTTGCAGAGAGGAGGTTCTGCTTTCACAGAATTATTAGAGGAATAAAAACACGTCACTGTTGGTGACAGGGCGTCTGCGCTCACACATTCAGCTTTAACATCTCGTAAACGCTTTATGTCCGGTTCTGTGCTGGTTTGTGGTCGGCTGAGCACCTCGTCTTTAATAAAACCTGAGTTTTCTATTAATATCTTCACAGCAACAGAGTTCTTAGAGACCAACATCTCTCTGAACTATAAACACAGTCACTGTGATAAAAACATGAAGATCGCGTACGATGAATCTATTGTTGTGTTGGAGACGGAGCAAATCCAAAACTCTCAGCTAAGATGGAAAGAGGGACACAGTGCTGTTATATCAAGGGTAGATTGTATATTGGATCTATATTATCTGGTTAGGAAGCCCCTGGGCGTCTTTCTTTGGAGGTGTTCAGGTCATGTTCAACTGGCAGGAGACCCAGAACCAGCTGGAGGGACTACAAACCCCATCAAGCCTGGGAAACACCTCAGGATCCTCCAGGAGGAGCTGGGACGTGTTGCTGGGGAACTCCAGATAAGCAGAAGATTGATGGATGGATCTATGTGATTTTATATCTATGTCCAGAATTAGACCTTCCATTTCCTCGTCCTTTAGATAATTAACAGCGGCTCAACAGGAAGGACTGCCTGATCGCTCGGGGCAAGTGAGATGCAACGTCAGCGTCAGTAAATCTAGAAACTCAACTCGATCAGGCAAACGGTAAAAGAAAGAATTAGAGAGTCGCTTTGTCCGGGGTTGATGATGACGGAAGTGAATCATCTCACTGGCAGTTAAGTGCAAAGTTTATGAGTTTAAGTGCAGGTGTGGAGGAAACTGGAGTTTGGTTTGGTGGTGTTGGAGGATTTGGGTGAATCTCAAACTCCATGTTGAACATTTTACTGCATGCTTGAGAGCAAGGCAAAACAAAACAGGGTCAAGTTTCAAATCAAGGTCCACAAGTGCTGACAGCATCTCAATATTACGGAGTCTTTGTTGTCAGTGCATAACATAATAACCGCCGGTAAAAAATTGATTTGGTCGAGTAGATTTCAGACAGAAAACATCGACACTGAAGCACTGAATAATTGAGCAGTCCGGTTTGTTCTTGTAGAAGCAGAATGGAGGAAACCGTCTGAACACAACACACTCTGAACAAACCTGTCAGCTCCATCTACATTTCATATTCTCTGACTTTAAGCTCTGAAACGCTACGACCTTCACTCCATGTTCCATAAATCTCATCCCAGGAGGAGACCTGCCAAATACTCGCCTGAAATCCACCTCAGACAACAAACACAGACACTTCTGATGATTTCCTGCAGACAACATCTCCCCATTAGCAGCCGGGTGTGAAAGTTTCACCCTCTCTTCCTCCATCGTGCTGTTTCTATTCATCTATTGATGCAGCCGGCACCATCCAGAACCGTTTTCACACATGTGATTACTCTCACAGCTTCAGAGCGGCGGCGTGGCGAGGATGATAGAGGCTTTTGTGAAAGGTGGGAAACAAGGTTAGAGCGGTGGAAGCTGTGTTTGGCCTCGACAGCCCGAGCGACGGCCGCAGACAACAGCTCGCTGTCCTGAACCTGTAAACCTGTTACATGTTCACATGTCGCTTCCTCTTCAAACAGGAAGTTCACCTGGAGGTGATGAGGAGAGGAAATCAAAAAGTGTGTCTGCCAACCAACCAACTGGTTTTTACAGAATGTAAAGTGCCCAAACTATGAAAATATGTTTGTCATTGCCTTCCTAAAACAGCCATCCTGCAGAAATTATATCCATGTAGTCGTAATATGAAACAGAATATGAGGCCGTTGTGCTGATAGTGAACGCAGCCTGATTAATGTTTACGTCCTCACAGCACTTGAAAAGCTGGGATCACCCCGTGAGCTCGATCACTTCACTTCTATTTCGTCTTGTTGCCTTTTTCTTTCTTCTCATTTCCTTTAATTCTTCCCCCTCTTGCCTCCTCATTCTTCCCTCTGTCACTCCTTCCTCTCCTTCTTTCCTCTCTCCTCGCCTCTATATTTGAGTCCATAACATTTCAATTCCATTTCCCATCACCGTCCTCTCGTCTATCTGAGGTGCTTTTCTATTCGTTTCAAGGTCAGAGCGAGGGAATCGGGCCGGAAAGAAAATGAGGGAGTGGGAAGATGAAGTGGGAGGAAAATGGAAGAAAAAGAGGCGACGAGAGCTGGAATAAGGATGAATAAAGAGATATGATGGTTACACACCGAGAGGACTCGAAGTTTCCTTTCAACCTTTTATTTCTTCCTTTGTTTCTGTGAAAACAGACAAACATGGACGTGCTGTGCAGCTTAATAACTGCAGGCCCTGCTGATTGTGTATGAACACAAATATTAAAACCAAAGTGGCGTTATGAATAAACAGCAATTATCTGAATTCACCTTAAATCTATGACTGAAAAGATGCAAAACAAGCAAGACGACGTTTTGATATCGGCAATGATGCAGAAGTGGAGCAAAGGCTTGGGCAGCACACACAGCGTATTACAAAGAAAATGTTGTTCATGATCCAACTATGAAACAGAACAAACTTCATTTGAGTTAGAGTTCCTATTTGACCCCCTGAAATCCTGCAAGAACATAAAATCTTGTGGTCTTCTTCCAGACCTCTGAACATCTTCCAGCTGTGCAGATGTTTTTAGCTTCAGATACTTCTGGTGTCTGTCCCCGAGAAAGAAAATAATTAATTATAATGATTATACGATGATGGAACGAGTGATCAGACGAATTTGGACTGAGTCTGATTAGCTGAGTATCGGTACTCGATAGAACCGTGTCGACCGACATAACAAATGAGATTAATACTTTGCGTTTATTGTGTTGCAGACCTGTGATTCTTTGCATGTCTTCTGTCCAGGTGCATCTCAACTCTTAAATCGACACGTTATTTCAGTCGCTGTGAAGAACAAACTCACTGCGTGAACAGAACGTGATGTAGACGAGGTGGATGCATCAGTCACTAATTAATGCATCGAACAAAATTACAACTCTGACAGAAACATTTTAATTATCTGTCTGGAAAAAACTTCTGTGTGACTGAACAGAAGTCTCTCCTCACCAACAGCAGCTCAAACACACTTCAACAGTTTCCGTCAAACTTCTTCAATGTTAGAGATAATATAGAATTAGAACTTTGCACGCCCAGAATCTGGCATCTAAATGACACATGAAATCTCGTTAACGTGGCGCCAATTCATCAAGTCACATCGTGGATTCAGACACAGAGCTGTGATGCTGCGATGACATAAATGTTGTCATGAAAACGATCCTCAGGGAGGTGAACTGTCCTGGATCAAGTCCTGGAGATTTGTCTCTGAGTCTGCTCCAGATGAGCAGCATGTAAAATTCAGAGGCTGTTAAAGGCTCAGTGATGGTCTTGTTATTTTACAGTAATTACACTAATGTCTCACAGATAATGTGCAAATGTTTTATTGATGTTGAAATAGAACATCTGCCACATTTACATTAACAGAAGTCCCCCCAAACGCTTCAGACGGAGAATGATCGGACCACCAGGAGCTGAAATTAATACTTTGGTCAAATAGGAGGATATTATGAATAACATTAAAATTAACAAACAGATCAAGTGATAATTAGAGTTCTCCTCCTGGCTGGGAGGAACTAATCCAATCTGAGACAAGCTTTAGGAGCTAAAAGTGACTATTCCTCAGAAAAACTCATCTGGCTCCAACAGGCCTCGGAGGCAAAGTGTGAAATCGTACATTAGCCATTATGGAGGAAGTAAAAGAAGAAAAGAGAAGGACAAAACAAGGTGGATGACATTAACACCACATTAGAATTAAATAGTGATGTTAATATTCATGAAGTATTTATGCCAAGTGTTTTTTAATGACAAATATTACCAGAATAAAACATTTTATGGAGAAAATGTGTATAAAGTTATCACCTGATGAGCTGTGAAGAGGAAGAGGAAGAAATGTTCATTCAATGTTACTGTTACTGTGTGACAATGTTAAAGTGCCACAGCACTGTGTAACGAGGAGCTCGTGGTGGCTGATCAGACTCTGACATCTTTGCGTCCCGTATCCTGCCAACAGTCAGCACTTCTAACAACAAACAGCCAGATCAGTCATTCAAAAAAAAGAAAAGAAGAACAAGGTAGAAAGTGTGATAGCAGCAATCTTGCAGGTTCAGTGTATGTCACGGGTCTAATAAAATCTGTGCCTGATGAAATGTAGCCTTGTGATGTAAATAGAAAAAGAAAAAAATACAAGCTCAGACAGATCAGCTTGAGTCATCAAAAGAAAGTTCTGGCCTTGTGTTGGCACTGTATCCCTCCTTTTTTTAAGATTGGTTGCTTGATTTTGGGCCAAAAGTGCCCCAAGAGGCCCCGAGAGGACCCGAAAGCCCCCGAGAGGACCCGAGAGGCCCCGAGAGGACCCGATAGGCCTCGAGAGGCCCCGGGAGGACCCGAGAGGATACCATGTCAGTGTCATGTTGTCTTAAAGAGTCTATGAAGGAAGCAAAGACGGTCGTAGTTTATTGAGGGGCTGATGGATGGATGGCTCCAACAAACACACAAGAAGCCGGGGTTTGTTTTCTGAAGTCAACGCTGATAACACAACACACGTAACTTCATTTAGTCACTAACTAACATACTTACTTTAACCCAAAGGTTTCCAAACCCTGACCAACCACCTTTTGTGTCCGACCCCAACCCACAATCCAACCGACTCCAACCGAATCCAACCCACAATCCAACCTACTCCAACCAACTCCAACCCACAATCCAACCGAATCCAACCCACAATCCAACCGACTCCAACCGACTCCAACCCACAATCCAACCGAATCCAACCCACAATCCAACCTACTCCAACCAACTCCAACCCACAATCCAACCGAATCCAACCCACAATCCAACCGACTCTAACCGACTCCAACCCACAATCCAACCGAATCCAACCCACAATCCAACCGACTCCAACCTACAATCCAACCGACTCCAACCCACATACCAACCGACTCCAACCGACTCCAACCCACAATCCAACCGACTCCAACCGAATCCAACCCACAATCCAACCGAATCCAACCCACAATCCAACCGACTCCAACCAACTCCAACTTACAATCCAACCGACTCCAACCCACAATCCAACCGACTCCAACCCACAATCCAACCAACTCCAACCCACAATCCAACCGACTCCAACCGAATCCAACCCACAATCCAACCGAATCCAACCCACAATCCAACCGACTCCAACCCACAATCCAACCGACTCCAACCCACATACCAACCGACTCCAACCCACAATCCAACCGACTCCAACCGAATCCAACCCACAATCCAACCGAATCCAACCCACAATCCAACCGACTCCAACCGACTCCAACCAACTCCAAATTACAATCCAACCGACTCCAACCCACAATCCAACCGACTCCAACCCACCATCCAACCAACTCCAACCCACAATCCAACCGACTCCAACCCACCATCCAACCAACTCCAACCCACAATCCAACCGACTTCAACCCACAATCCAACCGAATCCAACCCACAATCCAACTGACTCCAACCGAATCCAACCCACAATCCAACTGACTCCAACCGAATCCAACCCACAATCCAACCGACTCCAACCGAATCCAACCCACAATCCAACCGACTCCAACTCGTAACTCTCCACAAACACTTCCTGCCTCCGCCTTACTAGTAACATCACTATTCTACCATGTCAGCAGCATAAAATAAACCATAACACCTAATAAAAAACTGCAACATTGTAGTCTTGAGTACTACGAGTTTGTCTGTACCAGGGGTCACCAACCTCGATTACACAACTACATGATTAACAATATGTAAACAATCAGCAAAATATCTCATTAACATATCATTTAATCTTTCCTGCAAACAGTCTTTCAATTAACCAATTAAATGTGCTAACTACAGAGTATATATGTAAATCAATGCATCATATATATATATATATATATATATATATATATATATATATATATATATATATATATATATATATATATATATATATATATATATGTTAATTATTAGTTGATATCCTCGCTTTGCTTTGCTGTTGCTGCATACCGTACACACCTGCAGTATAGTACACAGCTGCAGTATAGTACACAGCTGCATACCGTACACAGCTGCAGTATAGTACACAGCTGCAGTACAGTACACAGCTGCAGTATAGTACACAGCTGCAGTACAGTACACAGCTGCAGTATAGTACACAGCTGCAGTACAGTACACAGCTGCAGTAATACACAGCTGCAGTACAGTACACAGCTGCAGTAATACACAGCTGCAGTACAGTACACAGCTGCAGTAATACACAGCTGCAGTACAGTACAGCTCAGATAGCTCCGTGTACGTGACACTACGTGAAATGAGGTTGGTGTAAATTACAAATGCTGAAATGATTCACGGATGCAGAACGAGGCCAGTTTTCTCTTCCAGTCCAGTCGTGCCATCGAACATTTCATGTCTGATATTAATCTTTAATATTCACCTTGAAAATGACTTCTCACCTGTGGAAGATACGGTGTGTGTGTAATCATATAACATGGTTTCATGTACGTGAATAGCAGTGAGCGTCTCGTGTGATGTCGTATGTTTTCATGTTCAATTGTCAGCGTTTCCATTCAACGTGTTCACCGGCCGTTTAGTGTGGAGATAATGGAAATCCACCAGTGTTCCCAGCATCCTGCTGCGGGTCTGATGAGCTGCAGATAAACCGCGTGCTGCTCACACAAACACACGTGTGCTCGCTCTGTCGCCCGTCTGATTCGCTTCTCTCTATTTTGAGAACATACATGCTGATGCATGGAAATACAATCAACATACAGGAAGAAGTGTGTGATGGAAAGATGGCGACAAGGAGGCGAAGGAGGGATGTGAAGTGGATTGAAGGTGGTCCGAGTCGACTCGTAGTTGAAGCCGTTAGACGACTAGATGCTGCACATTTATGATATTAATTCAAACATGTCTCTCTTGGCACTTTTGTCCTGGTCCAAAGGAGGTGTAGCTTCCAAGATCGACTAACTGGAGGACGAGGAGTGAGTAGAGGGAATGTAGGAGCACAAGGACACATGGAGGAACGGCAGGAGTTTGTTTCAGAGGGATCCACACCTCCCTCCTCTGTCTCTCAGAAAGTGGTTTGAATTTGACACTGCTGTTATTTTTAGGCCTAACACAGTAGCCTTGTTTCATTGCTTTAGTTATATAATCAGCTTGTGTGGCCTTGTTGTGAGCAGCTCATTACAGCACTTCAGATGGTGAACTTTGCTTTTTTTTCTCATGTATAACACAATCTGGAAGGAGGGAAGGAACAGAGCGGCGGCTGTCAGCCAAAGCAAACACTTTCTGCAACGGATGCCTGAAATTTGAACCCTGCACGGAGGGATAGAACAGAGAGAGGACAGATGAAAGACTGATGGACGAGAGGAAGCAAAGAAAAAGGGTGAAAATCACTTAGTGAGAGGTCAAAGGGCTGATAGAGGGTTCAAAACAACTGATGATAGAGATATATGAACTGATTATGGCTGTATAAATCACTTAACTGTAGAAACTGGTAGAGGTAGGGGTGAAAGGAATTTCTTAAAGGGTCAAATGAATGATAGAGGATGAGTTAAAGGGATGATAGAGGTAAAGGGATCACACGAATGATGGAGGAGTGGGAGATCAAATTGGTGATGGGGGTATAAAGGATTGATAAATGATTGAGATTGACTTATTAGAGGTTTAAAGGGATAAAAGACGAGTACAAAAGGGTGATTAAAGGCTGAGCGCGGGATGGAAGAAAGCTAGAAAGCATTGTTAGAGCGCTGGCATGAGTATGGAGTGCCAGAAGCGATAAGAGACTTGTTGTGGGATTAAAAGATTTAAAAGGGAATAATGGGGAATCAAGAATGATGCAAAAAGATGGTAGAAGAGTAAATAAGGACATAAAGGTATAAAATGACGATAGAAGAGTGTAAACAGATGTTACGAGAGTCAAAGGAATGATGGAAGAGTATGAAAGATGATGGAGGCATTGAACGGGTGGCTAAAGGTTATAAATGGTTGTTTGGGGGGGTGATGGTATGATAGAGTGGTCAGAGGGTCACATGGAGGGGTCAGGATTGGATGGTCAGAGGAATGACTGAGGGTTGAAAATGACTGATAGAGCTTCTAAAAGTGGATTAAAATGGACTGAAGAAGAAACGATTAAAGGGTAGAATGAGTGCTGTAGGGATCAGAGGATTAAGAAAAGGGTAACGACTAAATTAAAATGTATCAAGAGATGTTGGGAGTTTACCAAACTGCTAGAACATCCAAAGGTACAGGAAAGGACCGATAGATGGTAGAAGAGAGATTAACAGGAGTTTGAAGGACTTGTAGTGTTCCTCACACTTTATGTTGGTTGGTTCTTGAAGTAGTTCAGTTCAAGATTCTTCAAACTTTGGTTCTGGGGCGGTCGGTAGTGTCGTGGGTTAAGCGGCCGCCCCGTGTGTGGAGGCTGTAGTCCTCGCTGCAGCTGGCCCCAGTTCGAATCCCACATCGGACGGCTAATTTACTGCGTGTCACTCCCCCTCTCTCTGCTTCCTATCTTCATCTGTCCTATCATTCAAGGCATAAAAGACCATAAACTTTGGTTTTACCTGTAAACCAGTTTTGAGCAGAATCATCCTAACTCAGGATGGGAAAAACAGACGGCATTGTACCTGCAGAGTAGAAGACTTTGGTTTCTACTTCAGGTCAGATAAAACCTGCATGGTCCCAACTGAGATCCGACTTTTCTGAACCAGTTTACTTTTAGTCAAAATGCTCCAAACGGTTCAAGAACCCGAATGGATCTGGTTCCATGTTGGTGAGAAAGGACTGATAGAAAAGGTGGCGAGGTGAGCAGGAGATGGAGATAATGGAGGAGTCTGCAGCAGTAAAAATGAGATTATAGTGGACCAAAAGAAGTGGAAGGATAACAGAGGAGAGTGAGGGACTCACAGAGCACCGATGCAGGGATACATGATGGATAAATGATGGAGGGGTCGATGATGGCTGGAGGGTTGAAGGAGACCGCAGAGATGTGGTGTCAAATGAAGTGATGGAGCTGAAGGACTGACGGAGCGCCTGCAGGGAAGACTTTCCTACGACACACTTCCTTCATGTGTCCTGACACCACGCTACAGAAACACAGAGCTGAACAAAGCACATTTCAACGTTCGTAAACTCTCCAAACTCTGCACCTGAACGTGTGTGTGATTCAGCATCTCGCCCAAACGAAGCACTTTGTGTGTGTGTGTGTGTGTGTGTGTGTGTGTGTGTGTGTGTGTGTGTGTGTGTGTGTGTGTGTGTGTGTGTGTGTGTGTGTGTGTTGGGTGAAAATGAGTTCATCTGCAATGATAGCTTATTTAAGGCTTCGCCTCAGAGTGCGATTCAGCAGGGCGGCTGTTCATTTACAGAGAGAGGGAGCGGCAAGACGAGTGAGCTCATTAAAAACACTGACGGGGGGGAAAAGGAAAGGAGAGGAGGAGCACGAAGGAGACGGCATGAATGGGAGCGAGAGATCTGCGGAGAAGAGAAGAGATTGAAGAAGATACAATAAAGAATGAAGAGCAGGAGCGAGGGAGGGAGGACGAGGGTGTAATGAGGAGAACAATGTCGCCGGAGGAGGAAAGAATGTGGAACAAGAGAGAAAGAAACAGGGTACACATTTCACGGTGGCCTGGTTTCAAATGAGTGTTTATCTCATTTCTTAGACGAGTCGCTCTTCACGAACACGGAACTGCTTCAATTTCAGTCTTGATTATTTTTAGCCAGGTTCTGGGTGGCGCATCGTTTGCAGCCCGCTTCCAGACATCTGAATTAGACCTCCACATCTCTGATTTGTGCAGCAAGTCAAGTGATTCTGGTGATGTGCCGGTTGGAGACAAAACCAACCGATCTGAAATGTTGCAGGCCGGATTCATCATCTGCTTGTTTAGCAAGCCAGAAAATGTGAGAGACGAGGATGAGAGGAACGCAGCTGTGCCTGAGGCCGACAGTCGAGTCAGTCTGCACAGGGATTGGTCAGGAGAGACCAGTCGTCCTCTTCTGTTTTAATACTCCAGCGTTATGAATTCAACAGAAAACAACAGAAACACAAACTTGCACAATGCAGTTGTTTGCACAACCTGGACACTTTTTTGCACATCTCACTACCTCACCATGGTGTTATACTGTTGTTGTTTTTCTATTCTTTGTATATACTTTTTCTTAAATTTAAATTTGCCTTTACTTTTTATATTTTATGTTCTATATATACATATGTATATTTTATATTTGGATATTGGGCTGCTCCAGGACCAGGGGAAACCGATTTCGTTGCATCCCATGTTTACATGTGTTGTAATGACAAATAAAACTCCTTGAATCCTTGAATCCTTGAAGAAACACCTTTCCATGTTTTCCATCCGTTCTCTTCCGCTTGTCCGAGCAGCAGCTTTACTTCGAGCTCCCCCCGATGTCCGAGCCTGTCTCTAAGGCTTTGACACTGTAAATGTGGGGCCTCGCATCATGATTGACAGCTGAACCCTGCTCACGATTGGTTGGCCATGTGTGTGGGCGGGACCTTGTTCTCCAAATGATGACACCAGCGTGAGATGGCAGCATGCAAATGTTTCGGCTTCTTGTTTGGAGTAAGTGCTGACACGTCGTCCATCTTTATATTCAGTCGATGATCGACATTGTAGATGTGTTACCTGAGGGTCCATGTCATCTGTGTACTGCAGTAAAACAGCTTATAAAAATACTCTGTACTTCTTTCAGGGGAAGTCATTTGTTTCAATTTGTCGACTCTTGCTGGATGTTTTGTTACGCTGTTTAATTTTGTCTCACATTTCTGCTAAATCGGTCCCAAACTTCCTGTTATTGCTTTTCTCCCGTCGTTATATTTAGATCGTCGTTAATCTTCGTCTCAGTAAAACCAAATTAAAGTGGAAGACAAAGAGGTGAAGAGAAGGTTGAAAAGTAAGAAGAGCATCGTCATGGAGTAAGGACGGAGTGGACGGAGGAGGAAGAGCAGAGATTGTGTTGTCAGGTGACCTGAAGCTGCAGATTAAACTCAAAGGTCAGACTTTAATCAATAACACCATGTGGGCGAGCGAGGACGGGAGAGACAAACACAGAGATTGTCTTCATGACCTGTGATATTCCAAGGTTTAAAAACATCCCTGATGGCTCCATGAGCGTTCACAGTCACTAATTATCAATCACTGTCAGAGCAGGAAATGAAGACCTGTGTTTTCACATTCGGCAGGAAGTGGACGGAAGCTGCCCTCGTGTGAACACGGGACGCTTTAATGATTAGCTCTGATGTCACAGTATCTCTGAATAGGAGACGATGGGGATGATGTTTGATACCAGAGTCAGGTCTTCATGACATCGGCTGTGTGTTCTGGTCCTGGTGTCGTGACCTCATCACCTCTGATCAGCACCGAGCTCAGCTGCAGGTTCAGACATAACGAGGCTACATTAAATTACTCCACCACGTTTCTGCTTCGCCACGTTCTCACTCTCTTCATCGTGCTCTGTTTGCTAACAGCAGTGATGTAATGCACTGACTTCA
>CM014098.1:999135-1084135 GCA_004119915.2 Collichthys lucidus
GGTCCAAACCACTGAGTTTTGGCCGATGAGGCTGGTCTGGGATGGGATTTAAATATAATTTAAATATAATTTAAATATAATTGTATATCAATCATCTGAAATGAGCGGCACAGGCCTGAGACCAGAACCACAGCAGCGTGTGCAAACACACAGCGCCAGTTCATTTCTCACTGTCGCTCCCTCGACTTTAACTTCTGTTAAATCACCGACACTTTTCGCCGCGTGACGCCGTCATTTATCTCCAGATCGACTCGTCGAGTTGATCAAAAGCCCGATTACCAGAGAGACACGGCGCCGTCCTCCACGCTGAACTCTGCCTGCGCACATTCACATTGATATTTTGCTAATTAGACACCAAACTGGATCCCGTCCAGACCACCTTGTTTTCAGGCTACGTTCGCCTCAGTGAAGCTTTAGTGATGCAACCTCCGGTTAGAGCGAAACAAGGGTTTAAAGTGTCGCTCAGTGCTGTCAGAGCATGAATCTGCTTTGAAGCGCTCGTAAATACACCCTGCTTTGGACTTCATTAATATTTTCTCTGGATGTTGAAAGGTTTAGACGAGGGAAAGTTAATTTTAGACGGCAGAAACACTGTGTTCTTATTTGATTTGAATGGAGGTTATCCAGTTTATCCACGTGCACAAATAAGCTTTACTGACAGTCGATGACCTCGGCCGCTCGTGTCCATGTGATAACTTTGACAGCGTCACAAACAGCCGTGCGGTGTTTCGGCATCTCGTAACCCTTAAAAACTCAGATCTGTTGCTCCAGCTGGACTTCCTGGATTGTGTTTCACATCTTCTTGCTACCGGCAGCGATACGCCTCCACCATCGCAGCCCCCGCGTTGTCCAGGTCTGATTTTGGTCTGAACGCCCACATCCTGCCGGAGTAGAAGTTCTCAGAAGATGGGCACATATACACAAACAAATGATGATATCCTGTCCTCACACACACACACACACACACATCATCCCCCAGTCTAATCTGCAAGCAAACACACACACAGGCATGGAAAAGTGGAGGATTCTTCATCAGGTGTCAAACTTTCCGGCTGTCTGAGAACCTTCCCGTCTGGTTTTTTCCCCAAACTGCCATTAATACCAATCTAGGATGAAATGAGAGTCGGTGGGACCGAGGTATCGATCGGACCTGATGAGTCCCGCAGACACCGAAACAAGAGAAAAATGGCTGTGGGAGGATTTATTACAGCTGCCAGAGCGCGTTCGTCCTTCACGTCGTTTCCTCTTTCCTTCCCACAGCGACGGCGGCGCTCGCTTGTTGCTTTGATTTACACGCGCAGGTGCTTCAAACTGTGTGTTGGTGTGATTGTATGGAGATAGGTTGTGTTTCTGAATCACCGCAGACACGATGCCGTCTCCGTGACAAGTCTTGCGTGAAGGAGATATGAGTGCAGACATTGGCGGGCGAAGATAATCAACACAATCATATGAGAGCGTTGTTTGCCCCTCCACCCTCCACCAGCACCACCACGCCTGTACACACAAACACACTTAGATCTCTGCTGGGCTCCATCACTGTCTTTGTCCTCCTGTTTCGTCTCCGCACAGTCATACAGACCAGTGCAGTGAAACTTCAGCCCCACTCAACAAGTAGCTTCCATTTAAAAAACACAACTAGTTTTTTAATTTGATGTCACAGATATTTGTGACATTTGAAGCTTTTTAAACCGAGTTCATATAAAAACAGTCACCATGACCCGCTCAGTCCTCCCTGCCGACTCTTCGGTGAACTCTCCCCCAGAAATCAGCCTCGGTCTGGGCAGTGAGAGCCGAGTGAGTCCCTCTCATTCTAACAGAGTAATGTGTTGGTAGGTTGAGTCTTTGGCAACTTATATGAGAAAAGATCGTTGGTATTACGTGGAAATGTTGGTGCGACCCGCTCAGTCCTCCCTGCCGACTCTTCGGTGAACTCTCCCCCAGAAATCAGCCTCGGTCTGGGCAGTGAGAGCCGAGTGAGTCGCTCTGTTCACTGATGGTGATGATGAACTCTGCACGCTGGCTCAACACAATCTGACAGAAGATCGGAAACGCTTTGTGGGCGTTTACAGAGGAAACCAGAAGGAAACCCGCCAAAATAAAACCATAGATATCAACGTAATGATGAATGTTTCAGGTTCTGGTTGTTGATGACAACTTAAACTATCTACAACACAAAGATGATGTCTTGTTTTGTCTGACCACCAGTCCAATAGCTCAATACTCTTTAGATACACTGATATAAATCTAAGACAGCAGCACACGTGACACAGCTGTAAATATGACACTTATTAATTATCGGTTCCCATAATTCATTTTTTGTGTGTTGTTGTTTTCAGGCCTGCCTCGCAGCAGACACACTCAAACACAGATTATGAAATATCTGCAGACGAGTTGCGACAGTTCAACTTTAAAACCATTTCAATGATTGAATCATTTCTGTGCCTGTATTTCACACACGTCAGTATTTATCTTCATAAACATGACGGTCCCTATAATGGACGATTAAACAGGACCAGTCCTGAGCGTTGCATTGTTTCACTGTCACGAGTCGATCACAGCTGTTGGTCCTCGACTGGCTCGACCTTGAGGAATAATCACAGCAACACAAATAAACACACAAATAAACATGGACACTTTAAAACTAGAAAATCAATCTTACATTTGTTCTCTTCCTGTCTATGAAGAAGACTTTCATTGCAACGTTCATGTGATGATGCAGAAATACAACGGCAAGGACGTGTGGTGCGTCGTGTCGACGCCTTTGTGAGTCTTTTAACGCCATTAGAGATGTCGCAGTTCGGTTAGACAACAGCAGCACTTTATATAATTTAAAATAACTTACCATTAACTTCCATCTACCATGCGGGCATTGCTGCTCTTTATACGTGCTTGGAAATGACTAATGAAAACGAAATGAACCATTATTGATCCACCATTTGGAGATAACGTCTTGTGAAGACGTCCCTCAGAGGACGGTTTGTGCTGTCTCTGATGATCCATTGCTGACCACCATCAGCCTCAGGCCAACTCAACACATGGTGGCTGTTGGCACTGTCTCTGTGAGCATGTTAGTATTTAGCTTGAAGCAAGAAGAATCGATGTCTTTGGGGATTATTTGGCTCTAGAAGCTCGATACTGTCAGTCCACACATGAAATATGATGTTTGCATATTGGATCCGAGCCACGTCTGGAGTTAGTTTGAAACAGGATCCCAGTCAGACGGATCTCAAAGTGTCTTTTGAGTCACTGAGTGTTTGAAGAACTGAAAGGACGAGTCGCTTTGGTCAGAGTCAGCTCGTTTCCTGGAGTTTCTGTGTAACTTAGTCTCTGCGTGCTGGTTTATTTCCCGTCGGTAGTTTAGGTTGCACGCTCGCTCGTAGCTTCCACATCACGGTTCACTCATTAAATGTGTGAAACCTTTTCCTCTCTCCAGTGTTTTAATTGGTCGGAGCTAATTTTGGCCTGTTTGAATAGACTGCACCGCAGAGCCTAAAGCGACTCCAATTAACTGAAAGTCATTACAGAGTCACAGTCGAGTTCTCACTGAACACAAAATAACAGCAATACAAAAGGCACGAGTTAAAATCACAGAGAAACAACTGTGAATATTAGTTACACGATAAAAGCTGTTCAGTTTTAACTCGTGGGCTCGAGTCACGTTCGGATCTTTGTCCTCAAACATCTCGTCTTCGTTCATGGGAGTGTTCAGAGGCGTTCCCTTTGTTTCTCATGCTCCACAGGAACCAGGCGGTTTGTGTTTACTGTGGTTGAGCGACGTAGACAATGTATGAGAGAGCAGGAGCACTGCTAAGTTATTTTCTGATGGTTTCAAAGTGGTTACAGCCAACACAGATAAACTTTCACGCACCACTAGGGTTGCAAAACTCTGATCGTTTGTCAAAGTTGGAAACTTTCATTGGGAATTTATAAACTAGAAGTTTGGCTCTTAACAGGGGAAAATATATTTTAGCATAATCTCGATTAAAACAACCAGATATCATGCAGGTCCACTTGAATATCACATGCACACAGCACACTGCTTACTGCAGGGCTACTGAGGCCACGCCCCCTACCTGCACAGGTGACTTCTGTACCTGGACCACACTTTAGAGGCCAGAGCACACAGAGACTGTTAAAGACACATGAATTGTTTTATTTTGCATGTCTCTATTCATTTCTATAATTCCCTGAGTTTCCGATTTGGAATATTTCCGAGATCCCCAAGTTTAAGTTTCCAGAAATGTTCCTCCATGAGGCGGCTAATCTCTGCAACAACGTTTGGACTTTGGTCCATCACCTGGTGACGCCCTCCTCCTCCTCGTTTGGTTCATTGTTTTATGGAGTTTGTTTTGTCCAGTATTTGTTCTGGTTTGAGTTGTTTTAGTGGCTCAACATTCACTGACGTATTAGTTTTGGTTTTGGTTCTGCCTGTGATAACGTTTCCTGTTCATGATCTGATGTTCAGGTGTATTTGAACCCGTCTCGGTTCCTGACCTGCTCATTGTGTCAGACTCTTTAACTCGCAGACACATTAGCAGTGTCTCTGTGATGACATGACGTGCTCCTTGTTTCGTCCTTGAGCTTTGCTTCTCCGCTGTGCGACGCTCTTCGAACGCCGCTGACCTTGACTTTGCTGCAAACATTAAACACACCGAAGCATTAATATTTATACGGGGCGATTTGATGCGATGTTCTGTTTCGGCTCCATTTAGATGTCGGTGTCTGTCGACTGGAAGCGTCTCTTTATGTTTGACTCTTTCATTTCAGTATCAGCGTGTCGGCTGCAGTTTCCTGGAAATGACACCGCCGTACAGTCGCACCGCTCCCCCTGAGGGTATAAGTACGTAGCAGTAATTCATGAGCCGCTTGGTTTATTATTTGAATCCAGATCAGGTAACAGTTGAACTCTCTGAATGAGATTTCCTTATTAAAAGCAAACTTAAAGGTCCGGTGTTTATCTCCGTTTAGCGATGCAGAGACGTTATTCTGATAACAGATAAAAAACAATCTGTTAAAAATGATTAAAATAAATAAATACCTCATTGTACCGGAGCCAATGCAACACAGCAGAGCGACCTTGGGTGGGTGTTTTTAAAGCGAGCCAGTTCATTAATTCAGTAGCAGTCGACATAGCCTACACTCCCGAAGCCTGCAGACCCAGCTGCATTATCACTTGGCAGAAGTCGACAGCACACGGTGAAGCTGGCAAACACAAAGCTCCGCCCACGTGACGCGATGTCAGCAGCACGCGCAGACTGCTGCTAGTTCATGCAAGATAAAGAAATGACTGCGCACTGCAGAGGTGACGCTGCACAAGTTTGTTAATTTATTCCCGACCTCATGAGACGAAACAAACAAAATGTTTCTGATTTTCTTTTTTCCATTCACAGACCCGCTCCTGTTCATCAGTTCAACATCAGCGTTCAGTTTCCAGATGAAGAGGTGCAATATCAAACAACTCTGCAAATTAAATTTCACATCGTTTTCAGAATAAATTCAGTTTTGATGAGAGCGTATGTTCCGAGTGTCGCCTCGCATCAAGTCCAATCACTGCAGTCAATTTAAAAAACAACTAAAAAATTAAATCTCAACTCAAGTGTTTGCTTCCCCACGGACGACTTTTCAAAATAAAATGCACAACAGTTAGAAAAGTTGGTGGAACTGTGTCCAAAACTTTTCCGTTAAGTTAATTCTGGTGAAACTGAATCAAACTGGATCAAACTGGATCAAACTGAATCAAACTGGATCAACCTGGATCAAACTGGATCAAACTGGATCAAACTGAATCAAACTGGATCAAACTGGATCAAACTGGATCAAACTGGATCATATTTTATGGAGGAAATGTTTTCTGGTTTCCCTCTGATGTCCTCCGGCTGCTCCGCCTCAACTCTCTGTGATTTACAGAGTTTATGATGGACAGTGAAGTAAACTGCTGACAGCTGTAGCTGCTGTTAGCTCATGTTAGCTCAGTCTGTTAGCTGCTGTTAGCTCATGTTAGCTCAGTCCGTTAGCTGCTGTTAGCTCAGTCTGTTAGCTGCTGTTAGCTCAGTCCGTTAGCCGGCCTCCTCCTCCTCGTGGCTCCGTCTTTTTGTTGTGTGGATGTTGAATTCGATGACCCAGGGGAGCCGTGAGGGCTCCACCCGGGCGGCGTGCACTCTCTCTCTGGAGGAAATGCTGCAGCTGCTCAAACACCGTTTGATGCCTCCCGTCTTTGGTGTTCGCGCTCCTCCTATCAATAATGTATGGAGCGCTCCTTCCCTCCCTCCTTCCCTCCCTCCTTCCCTCCCTCCTCTCTGCATGGAAATATCGCTGCTCCTCCTTTCAAACAGGGAGATCCACAGAGCCTCAGCTTCTCCCTTTTCCTCCCCTCTCCTTTCTTTCCTCCTCCTCTCCTTTTTTTCCTCTTCTACCCAATCTCCCTCCTCTCCTCCACTCCGCTTTTCCTCCTGCTCTCTCTCTCTTTCCTTCTTCTTCATCTCCTCTCCTTCATTTTTCTGTCTCCTCTTTTACTCCCTCAGTTCTTCACCTCCCTCCATTCATTCATCTCCTCCTCACTTTCCTTCCCTCCTCATTACCTACCTTTCCTCCTTCATCCTCACTCTCCTCCTTTTCTTTCTTCTTCACATGTTTCTTGTCTTCTCTCATCTTTTCTTTCCTCTCATTCATCTCCCTTTTCTCTCTGTGTGATCTCTCCCTCCCTCCTCCTCTCCTCGTCCCTTCCTCCGTCCCTCCTCCTCCTTGTCTCCTCTCTCCCTCTCTCTCTCTCTCTCTCCCTCCCTCCTCATCTCCTATATCCCTCCCTCCCTCCCTCCCTCCCTCCCTCGTCTCCTCTTCCCCTCCCTCTCTCCCTGCCTCCCTCCTCCTCTCCTCCCTCCTCCTCTCCTCTCTCCCTCCCTCCTTGTCTCCTCTCTCCCTCTCTCTCTCTCTCTCCTCCTCCTCTCTCCTCTCCCCCCCCTCCCTCCTCTCCTCATCTCCTATATCCCTCCCTCCCTCCCTCCCTCCTCGTCTCCGCTCTCCCTCTCTCCCTCCTTCCTCATCTCCTCTCTCCCTCCTCCCTCCCTCCTCTCCTCCTCTCCTCTCTCCCTCTCTCCCTCCCTCCTCGTCTCCTCTCTCCCTCTGTCTCTCTCTCCCTCCTCGTCTCCTCTTTCCCTCCTCCCTCCCTCCCTCTCTCCTCCTCCCTCCCTCCCTCTCCTCTGTCACAGTGTGCGTCCTTGATCTGCAGGCTCTGTGCCGGGCCCTGCTATCCCCCAGACAGTGCTCTGTTTCTGGGATGAGGCGCTGACCTCTGACCCCCCTCTTGGCTGCTTGTGAAGGCTGACAGGAGCCACCGGGCTGCTCTGCTCCTCGGGGAGTTCAGAGAGAAAGGAGAAGAAGAGGAGGAGGAGGAGGAGGAGGAGGAGGAGGAGGAGGAGGGAGAGGAGGCCAGCAGGCAGAGATATTTCACACTTCTCCCCCTCAGGGCTGAGCAGCAGGTTCCGTGTGAAGTGGAGATGTGTCTGGTCAGCTCTGGTTCTGGACTCCAGCCGAGCTCGTCGCTGCTGCTGCTGCTGCTGTTGTTGTTGTTGTTGTTGTTGTGAGTGATGAACTGATTAGCTGCTCATTAATCATAATTAGCTGATAGATGTAAGTTAAAAAGGCCGTCGGTGTGGTCCAGAACCAGCTCTGCGCTCACCTGCCAAGAGCCGGGGAACAAAGCGGAGCCGCTGCCAAAAGCAGCTTCCAGCAGCCAAACTCATCTCTGCATGTTCCACTGATCTGTGATCTGATCCGGCTTCAGCTCGTCTCCGTCTCACGGCGACCTGAAGCCTCTCATCTTCATCCTCATCCTCATCCTCATCCTCATCCTCATCTTCATCTTCATCATCGAAAGGTTGAATCAGGGGGTGTTGGAGTCATGGACATCTGTCTGTCCTTTATTTCTGCTGTGAAACATAGGGACTTATGGAGACTGACTCACTTCTGGAACCGATGATATGATTGGTCCATTTTCCAGCGGCTGTGGTTCTGTTTGTCCGTCCCCCGAGCTCCCGTCCTCAGATCAGAACCGGCACAAACAGCCGTGCCCTCAGATAACCTCAGTTTGTTTTTGCTTGTGTTCATTCAAACCCCATAAACGCTCCTCCATCACATTATACCGCCCGGTGTCCTGAGGGGAGCCGGCTCCGCTTCTTTTCCAGGCCTGAGCTGAAAACTAAAAATTGCACATCAAATACAACAACGGGCAACGTGTTGACAGAGAAACCTTCCACTCCCCGGACTCCCGCTGCTCCATCCTTCAGGCTAACGGCGTCCACATAACTCACAAACACAACCTCGGTTTAACACGGTGCAGCCGCCGTGAAGGAGGTCCGCCCGGTTCAAGTGAGACAGACGACTGTGAAGAGGCTGCTGTTTGCTGGACCACAGACCCGCCTGTAATCCAGCACAGATGGGAGCGAGAGCGCTCGCCAAACAAACCCACAGATCCTCGATTACAGTCGGACTCATTCGATTCTGCCGTGCAGACAACCAGCAGCCGCCTGGTGTTTGTGTCGCGGCAGTTTGAGGAATGTGCGGCTGCGTTCTGCAGGATGAACAAGTGAAGAGTTTGAGTTCAGCACCACGCCGGCCATCTGCCATCCTGCTCCACGGCACACACAGGACGACGGCGAGCGCTGGTCCAAACCATCCGTCTGGCTTCAGTGGACATAAATGATTCACGTAAGAATTCCTCTGCAGAGATCCTGGACCTGGACCTGAAGATCTGATTCAATGACCTTGATGTTCGGAGGCTTTAGATAGCACCAAGCAGGTTTTAGAGAGTCTGCGGGGACGTCACGGAGACTACGTCTAGGTTTTGGACAGTCTGCGGGGACGTCACAGAGACTACGTCCAGGTTTTAGTCAGTCTGAGGGGACGTCACAGAGACTACGTCCAGGTTTTAGACAGTCTGCGGGGACGTCTCAGAGACTACGTCTAGGTTTTAGTCAGTCTGTGGGGACGTCTCAGAGACTACGTCCAGGTTTTAGTCAGTCTGTGGGGACGTCACAGAGACTACGTCCAGGTTTTGGTCAGTCTGTGGGGACGTCACAGAGACTACGTCCAGGTTTTGGTCAGTCTGTGGGGACGTCACGGAGACTACGTCCAGGTTTTAGACGGTCTGCGGGGACGTCACGGAGACTACGTCCAGGTTTTAGACAGTCTGCGGGGACGTCACGGAGACTACGTCCAGGTTTTAGACGGTCTGCGGGGACGTCACAGAGACTACGTCCAGGTTTTAGACAGTCTGCGGGGACGTCACAAGACTACGTCCAGGTTTTAGTCAGTCTGTGGGGACGTCTCAGAGACTACGTCCAGGTTTTGGTCAGTCTGCGGGGACGTCACAGAGACTACGTCCAGGTTTTAGACAGTCTGCGGGGACGTCACGGAGACTACGTCCAGGTTTTAGTCAGTCTGTGGGGACGTCACGGAGACTACGTCCAGGTTTTAGTCAGTCTGGGGGACGTCACAGAGACTACGTCCAGGTTTTAGATAGTCTGCGGGGACGTCACGACTACGTCCAGGTTTTAGTCTGTGGGGACGTCAGAGACTACGTCCAGGTTTTAGTCAGTCTGCGGGGACGTCACAGAGACTACGTCCAGGTTTTAGTCAGTCTGCGGGGACGTCACAGAGACTACGTCCAGGTTTTAGTCAGTCTGAGGGGACGTCACAGAGACTACGTCCAGGTTTTAGACAGTCTGCGGGGACGTCACAGAGACTACGTCCAGGTTTTAGTCAGTCTGTGGGGACGTCTCAGAGACTACGTCCAGGTTTTAGTCAGTCTGTGGGGACGTCACAGAGACTACGTCCAGGTTTTGGTCAGTCTGTGGGGACGTCACAGAGACTACGTCCAGGTTTTGGTCAGTCTGTGGGGACGTCACGGAGACTACGTCCAGGTTTTAGACGGTCTGCGGGGACGTCACGGAGACTACGTCCAGGTTTTAGACAGTCTGCGGGGACGTCACGGAGACTACGTCCAGGTTTTAGACGGTCTGCGGGGACGTCACAGAGACTACGTCCAGGTTTTAGACAGTCTGCGGGGACGTCACAGAGACTACGTCCAGGTTTTAGTCAGTCTGTGGGGACGTCTCAGAGACTACGTCCAGGTTTTGGTCAGTCTGCGGGGACGTCACAGAGACTACGTCCAGGTTTTAGACAGTCTGCGGGGACGTCACGGAGACTACGTCCAGGTTTTAGTCAGTCTGTGGGGACGTCACGGAGACTACGTCCAGGTTTTAGTCAGTCTGTGGGGACGTCACAGAGACTACGTCCAGGTTTTAGATAGTCTGCGGGGACGTCACGGAGACTACGTCCAGGTTTTAGTCAGTCTGTGGGGACGTGTCAGAGACTACGTCCAGGTTTTAGTCAGTCTGCGGGGACGTCACAGAGACTACGTCCAGGTTTTAGTCAGTCTGCGGGGACGTCACAGAGACTACGTCCAGGTTTTAGACAGTCTGCGGGGACGTCACAGAGACTAGTCAGTAGTTTCTCTGTTCCTGTTAGCTCTAACTGTTTAAAGGCCATTCAGACTCAAACTGAGTCAGTATTTGGAGTCAGAAGACGTAGTAAGCTGACGTAGTTTTCCTTCAGAATGACACCGTCACCGTAAAGACTTGCATCTATCAGCAGACATGTCCTTCTGTCCATCTGTCTGTCTGTCCATCTGTCTGACAGTCTATCTGTTTGTCTGCCTGTCTGTCTGTCAGTCTGTCTGTCTGTCTGTCTGTCTGTCTGTCTGTCTGTCTGTCTGTCTGTCCATCTGTCTGACAGTCTATCTGTTTGTCTGCCTGTCTGTCTGTCAGTCTGTCTGTCTGTCAGTCTGTCTGTCCACCTCTCCATCTCTTGGTCTCACCTCACTGGTATTTATTCCTTTATTCCTCCATCTTGACACCGACCCATGTCTTTCCTTCAGGCCTCCACCCGTCTGTCTGCCTGTTGCCTGTCTTTCTGTCTGTGTTGTAGCAGCTCTGACTGATGGCTCTGTCCCTCAGGCGTCTCACTGTGATGAATTACCCTCGGAGACGACAGCGTCTCTAATACCTCATTACCTCTCGCCTTAACACACTCCCTTCGTACGCACACACTCGCAAACGCGCCATTAACGCTCCATCGTGTTCAGCTTTACGTGGAGGAGGTGGTGTTCGTGTTGCCGCGGTTACTGTGTAAATCACCTCACCTGTGGGTCGGCTTCGGGCCTGACTCCCTAGTTACTGTTGCTAGGTGGGACAAGCTTGACGAACAGAAACATGGCGGCGGCGATGCTGTTCATGCCGCAGCGTGTCATCGCCTCAGGTCGCACAGCTTCAAGAGAGACGTGGAAAGCAAAGACTGTCAGTCAGCTTCGCTCCTGCACTGCGACATGAACTTTATTCATTCCTGTTTATTCCCATAAAGTCCTGCTGAGCCTTTTTAGCCTTTTTGAGCTCCTTGTTTTGTTTTAGCTGGATGGTCGGACGGAGAACAAAACATGTTCGCCATCACGAGGTGGAAACCTGATAATACATCAGGCTCTGCCCAGAACTGGGTGAATGCAGCTTTAAAGGAGTTTGACACTTTGGAAAACACTGATCTGTCCTAAAGCCGGAGCAGGATCCGCCTGCAGCTCACTAATTAACAGGCTGTGTCACGTTTGTTTCATCTCCAACCAGTTTAAAAAACTTCCTGCGTTATGTGCCGGACTGTTTCTACAGTTAACAAGCAACCAGCCGAGACCCCAGAAAGGTTTTGGTCCAAGCCGAGAAACAATCCAGCACAAAACCCGTAAGAAATGTGGAAAAGTCACACGGCAGCAAGTTTAACAGTTTTAACAAAGATATTATTTGGGGAGCAGCTTTGAATTGTTCCTGGTCTAACCAAGCTCACGGAGGACTTCTGGACTTGTTTTGGGCTGCGTCCCCATTATACCATCACCTGTTTGAGGCGTTTACCTGAGGGAGGTTCCAACTTTCTGATCTGATCAGGTTTAGTCTTTGTTGTGTCTCTAGTTGAATATAGGTTGAAGTTGCATTCTGTGTGTTATGCAGCATCCCCTTTTTCTTTTTTTTTTAAGAATCAGGGTTTGTACAAATTCCTCTGCGTCTTTACATAATAAATTGCCTCAAAGTTCCTGATCCAGGAGCTGCAGTCTGCCAGATGTGAGTTCCTCCTCCGGAGCTGAGCGGCGTCACCGGGGAGCAGCCGTCTCTGGTTAAGTGCTGAATGAATGAATACAGAGCAGAGCTGCAGCTGCAGATGGCGGCGAGATGAGATCAGGTTGTTTTACCTGTGGCGGCAGAGAAATTGGCTGAGATGGAGCTCAGGTATTCTGCTCTGCATTTCCTATCAAAGCAATTGGGTTATTACAGCACACACACACACACCCACACACACACACACACACACACACACACACAGAATATGAGCATTTTTTCTGAATAAACCTGATTCAGGTTGAATCGGCTCTTTGTGCTGCAGGAGGAAATGTTGCTGGAGAGACGCACTCCTCATCCACAGAGCCGGTTTGTGTAACTGAAGATGAGCTGGGACGGAGCGTCCATGCTTTTGTTTGGTTTGCAGCACATTAGCTGTCCGGGCCTGAGAGTCATTACTGATACAACTCCTACAATCCTGTTGTTTCTGTGTCAGGCGGCTCGGGCCGATACAGCTGAAGTTTATAGACCCGATACGCCGCACCTGTATTCACTTGTTATTCAAAGATGGATCATTCAGGCCGACATAGTTTCTTTATCTTACAGCAACACAACAAAATAAGAAGATAAATAAGGAAGAAATTCGATACGAGTACAAGAAGATCTATAAAAATACTGAACAGCTAAATAATGTCAGGCGTTTATTCGCTTCTGCTAAACTTTAAAATGTGGATTTTATGTTTATATATAGAGACAGGTGGAGTTACTTAATGTTACCGTAGATCCAACATTAGTAAAGAAAGTCCGTCAGTGATGAAAACATGTGGTTAAATCGATCCTTGACAAGAACCAGGGTTCCCACACCTTTTTCATGAACAAATTCAAGCACTTTTCAAGCACCTTCAAGCACCAGTTTTTCCATTTTTCCAGCACCTTTAAATAGGTAGCCTACTAGTTGTGTTTGCCATGATGGTCATGGGAAGTGCAGCGGTGCCACTGTATGGCATAATAATATGGGTCTAATTAGCATTATTTCATATGGTGGTAGATTGACTGTTTGGATTTTTAACATTCACAACAGTCACATTTTCAAGCACTTCACAAAAAATTCAAGCATTTTCACAACCTTGAAAACACTGAATTGAAATTCAAGCATTTTCAAGGAATTCAAGCACCCGTGGGAACCCTGAAGAACGTAGAAATTTCTGGACCAGACAAAATGTTGACCCAGTATATCAACTCTATGCCAACCCCAGACCACAGCCAGACCAGGTCTGGCAGAAAAGAGTTGACGTTGCTGTAGATGGATGATTTGATGGATGTCCATTTACTGTGGAGTCATTCTGCAGCTTCTCTTTGCTGCTGAACATGAGCGTCCGTGGCCGAGTCGCTCTGTTCCCGAGGTACAGCTCGACTAATCTCAGCATTAAGCTACAGTTTAGCTACGCCTGGAAAGGTGTAGCCAGAGATCATCCACCCAACTAAACCAGGTTTGGAGATCGATCATGGTTTACGACTTCATTAGCACAGATTGTGATGCATCATCTTCTGTTAGAGCGAGTCTTCCTGCAGAGGTCTAGTTCAAAGTCTGTTTTAATCCAGAGAGCGTCCGTGTTCCCTGAGATCAGCCAGCACTGTTTAACAGAACACGCTTTGATTTCAACTCATCGTACCGGAAACATCTGCTCCGTGATCCTCAGTGTGTCTTTGCTCATTACAGAAGAAACACACACACACACACACACACACACACAGTTCACACACACACACACACACACACAGTGTCTTCAGGGCATTGGCTGATTGGAGGCTGAAGCCTGGAGGTTGTCGACCATAATAAAGTCTGTGTGTGCAGCGTTATTAGCCTTGCAGGTCATTCATTTGAGCCCCTTATTAACAGAGACACTGTGGAGGGGGAGGCAGGGTTGTTGTTGTGGTGCAGGGTGTTGTGGGTAATGGGGCTACAGATCCATGGAGATAGATAGTTTAATTAAGCATGAGAGAATTTAAGACCCCATCGGCTGGAGGTGAAAAATGAGCTCTGAGGGCAGAGGGAGGCCATGTTAAACACACAGGGAGGTGTGTGTGTGTGAGAGTGTTTCACACTGCATGTTTCAGCCTTTGATTTTTCCTTGAAATTTGTTTTTATAGCAGCTCATTACCCAAACTCAGCCGGCAAAGCACCGCCAACACCGCCACCAACACCAACACCACCAACACCACCAACACCACCAACACCACCGCCGCCGCAGCCGCCTTCGCTGGGCCTCAGATCCTCTGAGCCACGGACGCTAGAACCCGATCCACTTAAAGACACTTAAGTCCAGAGTATCGAGATGAAAGAAAAGAAACGAGAGAGACATCAAGTTCAGAGATGGAGAGGATAAAGGGAGTGAAGGAGGGAGGGTCGATGAGAGATGTGAAGTTTAGGAGCCGCTGATGGAGAGATTAACTTCAGAGGAAGGATGAAAAGAAACACGGGAGGCAGCAAGCCCGGAAGGGAGGAGACGGACGGAGGAGACATCAGGACGGAGGAGACAAATGGAGGAGACAGACGGAGGAGACATCAGGACGGAGGAGACAAATGGAGGAGACAGACGGAGGAGACATCAGGACGGAGGAGACAAATGGAGGAGACATCAGGACGGAGGAGACATCAGGACGGAGGAGACAAATGGAGGAGACGGACGGCGGAGACATCAGGACGGAGGAGACAAATGGAGGAGACGGACGGAGGAGACATCAGGACAGAGGAGATGGACAGAGGAGACGGACGGAGGAGACATCAGGACAGAGGAGATGGACGGAGGAGACGGACGGAGGAGACGGACGGAGGAGACATCAGGACAGAGGAGATGGACAGAGGAGACGGATGGAGGAGACGGACGGAGGAGACATCAGGACAGAGGAGACGGATGGAGGAGACGGACGGAGGAGACGGACGGAGGAGACATCAGGACGGAGGAGACAAATGGAGGAGACATCAGGACGGAGGAGACATCAGGACGGAGGAGACAAATGGAGGAGACATCAGGACGGAGGAGACATCAGGACGGAGGAGACAAATGGAGGAGACGGACGGAGGAGACATCAGCACAGAGGAGATGGACAGAGGAGACGGACGGAGGAGACATCAGGACAGAGGAGATGGACGGAGGAGACGGACGGAGGAGACGGACGGAGGAGACATCAAGACAGAGGAGATGGACAGAGGAGACGGATGGAGGAGACGGACGGAGGAGACGGACGGAGGAGACATCAGGACGGAGGAGACATCAGGACGGTGAAAGAAGATGTGAGCTTGAAGAGCAGCGATGGTTGGGCCGCGGTGCAGTTACTGTCTGTGAACGCCCCGGCGTGTTGTCCGTCCATGAACGAGCTGCAAAGCTACAGTCAGACTGTCGACATGATCTCGTGTTTTTACAGACACGTAATAAATTATTCAAGTCTGTCATGACTAACTGAACTGACTCGGCCCGGGATGCAGGAGTTAACTCAGTAACTGCATTGAACATCGTTGAAGCCTCAGAGATCCAAGCGCTGCGTTCAGGTCCCGCGTACTCGTCCTGTATCTTTTGATTGATCAGCTGCAGCAGAATAAATCCTAATTACCATCGAGATGCGGTGGATTAATACAGTACAGGAAGTAAATAATGTATTTATAGCAGTGAGGGATTTAAAGATCGACGCAGGAGGACAAAGACTGAATGAGAAACTGAATCCCCGCCATCGTCTCCTGCTTTGTCTCGTGCCGCTGATCTCTTTCATCAGGCCTCGTCTAGTAGCACTAATCCTTTTGTTTTGTTGTGCCACTCTGGATATCTGTTTCCTGCGCCTCTCCGTTATCTGCGCCTCACATGAATGAACCTCAACTTCAAAACAATCCAGCCGGCATCTTGATTCACGGAGACGCCAAAAGACGGAGGTGAAACTAAGAGCAGCAGCTGGATCTTAACGAGGATCTTAACGAGGATGAGTTTGAACACGTGGATCCGTCTTGTTTGACCTGCTGGAGTTGGTCAGTAACTTTGTCTTCAAGTGAAACTTTACTATTAATCAGGTGGACAGAGCAGGCTGGAGGCCCAACAACAGGAAGTCTCATTTTCTCGTGTATAATCACTTTATTTATTTATTTTGCCTCTCAGGGCTTCCATACTTCCCCCATCACACTTACAGAAAATAAAATCCTGCTTTACTCTGAAAGAATAATTAGCCGAGCGTATCGTCAGTGTGATGTACGAGATCTCTGCCTCTATTTACTGGAATTAATCAGACGTGTTTCTCATGCTCATTTGTGTAACAGGAAGCTTTTCAGCTCTGACACATTAACACGCGTCAGGTTTGCAGAAGCACCTCGCTCAGCGCAGACGGATACGCTCACTTTTGGAAACCATCTGTTTACCCGGACAAATCACGCGCAGCTGTAAAGATGTTTACATCCTCCACAAATCACTCTGCGAGCACACATTCAATATTCCTGAATGTGATATTTAGACGCGATCTCAAACACGGCCCTGCTTCCAGAACACGCCGCGATGTCTGGGAGGCCTCGACGGCCTGCCGAGGGATTTTAAATAAATCCATAACCGCCCTGCTCGAGCATGGAGATAAGGAAAGATATTGATAAAGACCGCAGTGATAAGGAGGAGGCGGATCTTTGTCTTGTTCCGACTCTAATGGTTTCTGTCTCCCGCCGTCTGGTGGGAGTCACTCTGTTAGTGTCATTAGGATGCACGGGGAGTCGCTCCGGCTAAATATTGCGCAGGCTTCATTTAGCACAGATGAAACCATGACTCACCGTGGACTCACAGAGCGACTGAGTCACGCCGCCGCCCCAAATCGTTTTAGCTGACTGCTGAGTGAGTTATCCCGCGGCTGCTGGCGTCGTGTTCCCGAAGCCTCCAAACCTATTAGTCCCATTCTAGAATATTATGCTAATTGGTCCTCAGTGATTTTCAGCGCCGGACTGACTGTGAATTCAGTCCCCGATGCTCCGAGGCTCATTAAACATGTGATTGTTCCTGTCATGTGGACAGACATCAACAGAGGACATGTGACCTGTTATGGATCTTTGTTTAATTGAAGATCAGACCCAGAGAAATTTTTTATTTAATGCTGAAGCCGCAGTGACGCCTCGTCCGTCCTCGATGAAGGGAAATGAAAACTCTCTTCAAACCCACCAAAGCTCCATCACTGTACCTCACAGAGCAGTTTGCAGTGTGTCTTTGTGTCACAGGGATTGAAAGAGCTTCTGGTCAGTGCAACATAAATAAAATCCTAGTGTTAAAATAACCGGAATAAATAAGAATAAAGAACCTGAGACATTAAAATGTTCTAAAATAAATAAAATCAAACACGCTAAAATCAAAATAAATACTAAATATGCGTAAACTTACGTAAAACATTAAAACATTGTGCACATTATTTTTAGCAGCATTCACAGCGGCTGTTGCATTTGGATAAAATCTGTGTTTGAATCTTTTTGTCCTCGTATCGTCTGCCTGAAGCAGCATGACACGTGATGCAAACTAATGTTAGCCGCCGTGTTTTAAGGCGGTGGTGGACGAGCGACTCCCGTTTCCTGTGGAGGTAAAATGACAGTTTGAGTCAAAGGAGCCTTTGGAGAGGGCGACTCATCAGAAGCAGAAGGTAAAGTGGAGAAAATGTTGCCGAGCGGTGACCTGCACTCGTTTGAAACATCGATTAGAACGTGTCGCCTCTGGACCCGGTGGACTTTGACCTGAGACAGATTTCCTTTTGCTGTGTAAAGTCCATTTAGCTGCTGCAAAACTTTACCGAGCTCCGTGCTCGTCCTCCTGTCGGCCTCTGTTGGCGCTCTGACCTCCGTCTGCTGGACGTGACACACTGACTTTGTAAAAGTGCCTCGTTCTTTGTCCATTTCTGACCATCGGCTGTCATTTCCACCTCGGTTATATTGTTTCCAACAAGCTGACAAGTGATGTTAAAACTCCATAAACCTGAAATAATGGACTCAGGTGGATTAGTGGCTCCTCAGACCTGACCTCCATCATGTCTGATTTGTTTTTATGAAACTGACCCGGCTCCAGTCTGTCCTGCTGCAAAAACAGCCACTGATTTAATACAGAATCACACTCTGAGTGCCTCGGTGCAGGTTTATTAGCTCCCTCTTTTGTCTCGTCATCTTTTCTTTTTTTGTCCGTTGAGTTACTGCCCTGTCATCACTTGCAGATGCTGACGCAGCGCGGCGTACAAACGAAATGCCGCTCCCTTCGATAAAGACAAAGTCTGCACGCTTACAAACCGGCTGAATGTTGACGATCCTCCACGGCCGCGTCCTCCGCTTGTTCTCAGCTTGGAGAGATTCAGCCTGAGTTCAGCCAAACATTAAAAGCTGCAGGGTCCCTGTGACCAGCTGTTCTTTTCCTGGATGTGTTTCATGTTCCTCTGCATGAACATGTTTTTCTTTTTTTACATCTCCCCCGGCGGGAGCTCAGTCCTAACATGCCAGCTGCCCTTTGGAGCATCTCTTGACCTTTTAGTCCGGACAGATCTCCTCCTGCTGAGAAAGTCGAGCTCTAACCAGAAATAAAAGGCTGCTGAGAGGCTTAAACTGTGGCTGTCTGCCTGTCAGGGATGCACACAGGACGGGGAAGAAGTGGCTTTGCAAACGTTAGGAGGTGTGAAAGTAGAGAGCGGGCTCTCGAAGGGAAACGGTCGCTGTAACATTAGTGCAGGACGTGCGTTGCATTCGTGTGTTGATTTAGTTTTAGGTTGAATTTCTGCCTCCAGTCTGAATAAACAGGGTGTGTTCCAAATCGAGCCGTTCTTGTATTTTCATGCATTGAAATCAATGTTGACTGACCCGGAAGTTCATTGTGTCTTTTGCGATCGCTGCAAAACGTTTGTCTTCCTATGATCTCTGCTCATAGTTAATGTTTTTCATGGGTCTGCCTGGACTGCTCCAAACACTTCAGGACAGATTTTGGTCAATATGATGCACTGCACAGCGCTCATCATGTATATCTGTGTGGAATACGTACAGACAGTGAAGCAAACAGACGATCTCCAGGATTCAGGATGTTTTAAGTCCTGTGCTTTGTGTGCACAGCATCCAGACCAACAAACGCTGCCTCCATCTGCAGCTACAGATTTTAACGATCCCAAGTAACATGGTGAAACATCGACATCAGGCAGCAACATGGACCAGCAACATAAAATAAAGTGTACATCGATATAAACGAGCTGCTGCAGTCAGGTTTGTTGTCCACAGCGATGCATTGCTCAGCTCCCGTGCTGGGAAACCATCTTCGTCCTCCAGACGGGGGCATGCTGATCGCCACCAACAGCTCCACTCCAATAAATCCAAACTGACACATTAGGAGAGAACACTACAAGGTCCCTTACTGTGAAAAAACGTTTGAACGTACAACAATCCCAATTCCCCAAACCCAATATTTGATGATACATCTCGAGGGGTGCCATGCTGCAAACATTCAAATGTGTTTGTTAGAAGTGCAGAAAAGAGAAACTTAAAGTGTTGTGTCTGCAAGTTCGGCCTCCCGCTCCGACTTTTGTGGCTCCTAACAGGGTTTTGATGTTCTTGCTTCAGAAGGGAGGGAGCCCGGAGAGAACGATTAGCTGGGAGCTTCGCGCTGCCTCAGCAGCTGGAGCTCCACATCCACTTTAACACTTTATACGTGCAAAGGCACGGTTGGAAATGATACTGTCACTGTCTGGGGATGTAAAAGTACTGAGTGGAAATGTCTCAGTGGGAAGTCGATCTGGGATGAGCCGGTTTTAGAAGCAGCACTTATTACGTGTTTGGAGGTGCAGACTGGGCGTAGGGCGGCTTTTAAAGGGCACGTCAACATCAGCCTCGGTGCAGTGTAGAGGCGGATTACATCCATGTTAGCTGCAACCTATGATTTGCTTCCGTGTCCCTGAAGCCTCCGTAAGTGGATAAGTGAGGCGCACACATGTTCCTTCAGGTTAAGCCTCACATCTTCTGACAGGCTGTAAAACAAACCGTGTTCAGGGCCGGTAGCAAAGTGCTCAAGTGAAAAACACATAACAGACACATGATTGAATTTTGCTCCAGAAGACGAAGAGTCCAGAGTCCAGACATGGTGAGGGAGTGTTACAGTATGTAGGGCATGTTGAGGAAGCTCGTGGTCCCTCAGGAGAAAGCCACCGTATCTCAGACTGGATCTGGTTCTCGAATATTTTGGGGAGGTTACGGTGTCACGGGAGGACGGTGAGGAAGAAGCAAAAAAGATTAGATACGCAGAGTCAGCTGCAAAGGTGTTGGAGGGAAATGTTCGTCTTTCAGACGGGTGCAAAGAAAATGAAATCAAATTTCATAAAACGTTATACAAAGAAATAATTGTCTTGATGTGAGCAGCGAGCATCATGTTGATATCTATGACTTGGTGTGTTTGCTTAATGTGGACCTGCTTCTGTAGAACTTGATGTGTCGTCTCCAGTTTATTGAGTAAAATAAAGAACAAGATAGAATAACACAAAGAAAATACAATTATAAAAAAATAATATGAAAGTACATTAAACAGACTAGTTAAATAAAGAGCCTGTTCATTATTCTGTAATCTCTCACATATAAAACTGAAATAATAATGAGATTGGTTTCGAGTGTTTCAGCTCGTCCAAAGTCTGCAGAACAAAATGTGCACGAAGCATGAAAGTATAAATCTGTTTGATTAGTGGAGCCATTAGGAGATTTTCTGTTGCTATTATTGTTTTAAGATAAAAACTGATTCTTGCTGTGGCCAGATACTGATGCATGTTTGTCATTCAGCGTCGCTCTGGTGTTAGATGAGCAGCACTATGCTTTTACTTTGGAGGGACTGTTCAGAGGTCAGGTTGGCTGATCTCTGCACCGCAGAGTTTAGATGTGTTCTGTTTAATTGTCAGAGACAGAGTGCAGGTTTGGTTCAGGTCTGGATGAACAATGGTCAGTGGATTTATAACAATGGAGAGGTGAAGGCATCATTACCATCAGAGCTGCTCCTCTGCAGGACTCCTCGTGTTTGTTCCAGTTCCACCAACTGTGGTTTTGTTTTTCAGTTTGTTTGATGCTTAAACTAAAGAAACTTCATTCCCATCTTTCTCGTTCTCCTGCAGCCTGCGAGCTGATGAACCAGGGCATCCTGGCGTTGGTGACCTCGACGGGCTGCGCGTCGGCCAGCGCGCTCCAGTCGCTGACGGACGCCATGCACATCCCCCACCTGTACATCCAGAGGAACGGCGAAGGATCGCCGCGGACCGCCTGCCAGTTCAACCCCAGCCCAGGCGGGCAGCGGTACACGCTGGCCGCTCGACCACCGGTCCGCCTCAACGACGTCATGCTGACCCTGGTGGAGGAGCTGCGCTGGCAGAAGTTCATCGTCTTCTACGACATCGAGTATGGTGAGTGATCGAGTCCAGATGTGCAGCTGCTGTGCTGGATCGAGGAAACAGATTCTCAGGGTGTCAAACATTAAAATGTCTTTGTGTTTGTGGAGACTCAGCAGATATTTAGGAGCTTTGCATGTTGATTTGTGGAGCTGCTCTGAACTTTGACTCAGTGTCTGAGACTATTAGTGTTTATTTGTAATTACAGGACAGTGCTGCATGCAGCTTTAATGCTTCTTTATTATGGATCAGGCTTTTTCTACACGTCTGAAGCGTCAAAGAGAAACTTTGCTTGTTATCTCTTTACACTTTAAATTCTTTTCTCCAACTTCTCCTGACATGGATACCTGGATGTTACATCACTCTTTCTGCTGCTGGTGTTGGGCTGATGAAACATTTGTTCTTTCTGCTGTTTGAGCTCTGTGCCACGTCTCCCTTTAGTTTCTTAACCTTTGCTCGACCTCATGGCGACTCACTGGCTCTGTTAGACAGAACACATGAGCTGGACACAGCTTTGCTGTGCAGGTCGTAATCATGCCGATATTTCTAAAGCTGGTTCATAATTTTTAGATTCAAGATGAAATTGTCTCTGTCCAAACTCTTATGAAATATCCAGTTTGATATTTTACTGATTCTCTTTGTTTTCAACGTTGGTTTGGGTTTTGAAGAAATCACAGACATTTTAAAGTGAAATAACTCAGCAAGCCGTTAGTAAATCTCGCTCGTTAATAACTTGGTGGTTAATTGCCTGATTTTCATCTTTAGCGACTTCAGTTCAAAGTATTTTAACTGCTAAAGTTTTCTGACAGTTCGGCCTCTGAAATCTGACAGGAAACCCTCAAAGTGCTGGAAGGAACGATGGTAAAGAACCAGGTCATCAGAATTACAAACGTCGTCTTTCTTCTCTTTGCTGGGATCTAGATGTTCTCCAGGTTTCCAGATATCTGCCGCAGGGACATGAACAAACTGCTTTCCATCAAATAAACGGTGCATTGACAGTATTTTCTGTGAATGATACAATGAAATGGGACATTGTGTCTGAATGCAGCTGCTCTGAACACCACAAAGAAAATTTCATTTTACTGTAACATTCAGTATTTTTGACTGCGTCTTCATCCTTGACTCAAACTTCACGTTTTTACAGAAATGTGTCCAACACTTTGAATTTTATCTCTGTTGTTGTGAATGCAGACGAAACGCATTGGAAATGGCTGCAGGCTGAATCTGAATGGTTTTCAATGTTTTCTGGTTTCCATGACCGGATGTTGCAGCAGAACTTCAGAGATCGACTCTCCTGTCGTGTGTATTTGTTTGGAATAGCTTACTTGGACTGTATCTTAATGAAATCACATTAGGCCCAATGGATTTTTGAGCGTAATCGATACAGGATGGTGGCAATTACAATATAAGGATATAGACAGATGCAGGCATTTAGCCTCTCAGACACTCTTATCCAGAGTGATTTAGAGTAAGTGCATCAGTAGCTGCAGGCCAGGATCTGAATCCTTTAATGACCAACCAGTGGCTCGGTGAACATTAAGACCAAAGCACAACAGTGAAGCTGCAGAGCAGAACTTTCCTTTGTCCTCCGGCTGTGAGCAGGTCCATAAATACGCATCTGCACTCTTTATATATTTGGACAATAAAACAAATGATTTCTTTGGTGGCAGATGTTTTGAGTTTTTTTCTTTTCCAGCCTGCACACCTCTCACCTCGAGGATGGATGGGAACGTCGGTCCTTTGCTTGTTAATGGGGCATTTTTACATTCAACAGCACACAAACCTTTTTAAAGACACATGAACGTCTTCCAGGAGAGAGTCTGCTGCGGTCACAGATTATGCACCGGCTTTGTTCGAGCATGAGTCGACCCTGAGTCGTAGTTTTGTTGCCATGGTTTTTGTATTTTTCATTTAGTTTTTCCAAAAAGGTATTTTTAAGCCGGGCAGCATTAGAGCTTCTCTGGTCCACCATGGGAACTGTTGGATCTGACCTGAGGTGACTGAACACATTCAAACTAAACAACAACAACAGTTTTTAGTTTTTAACCTCTCCCACTACACTAGACCAGTTTCTGTCTTTTATTAAACTGCCAGGGGACGTTCAGGAGGAGGCAGCAGGTCAGCAGTACAAACCACACAGCAGGAGCCACGATCTGAAGATTATTTTGAAGTACTGCTCAGAACTGTGTCAAGTTTTACTAGTCATAAATCTGCAAATGTTTGTTTATGTGTATATTTAAGTTTAAGTACAAATGAAGTACACTATGAAGCAGCATGATGGTGCATCATGCATGGTGCAAGAAGTGCAAGAAGCAAGAAGTTCTGGGGTTCAAACCCCAAAGATACCAAATGAAGTCACCATGACCTTGGAGAACACCATAAAACAGACGTGTTGAACATCTGAACCACTTCTACATCATCACACATCCATCAGTGATGTAGCAAACCTTCAGGTTTACAGCCTCTGCACTGAAAACAGAGCTGAACGTGGCTGAGGACGTTTTTCATCATTGTGTCTGTGCTGCTGTTTCCAGGCCGGTTACTGACTGATTGTTGCAGGTGCAGAATTAATTTAAAGGAGAAGAATAAAAGAATCAATCAGCGTTGTTGAAACGTTTTGCTCAGTCAGACTCTATTGAAGCGGCACGATGTCCGGGTGGAAATGAATTAATGGAGCCATAAACACAGACGGCTACTCGCTGTGTTTTAAACGCCTGTGTTTTTTAAAGGGACGGTTGAGTTGTGACTGCAGGAGGTAAAAATGATAACATGCAATAACAGGATGGAGACGGAAGAAAAGCTGCAATGAAATCTGCTGATTGGAAAAGTCACACAAAGACATTTTAAAGTGAAGCCGCCAGTTAATCGTGGCGTGTTCGCTCGCTATCTCTATCTATCTATCTATCTATCTATCTATCTATCTATCTATCTATCTATCTATCTATCTATCTATCTATCTATCTATCTATCTATCTATCTATCTATCTATCTATCTATCTATCTATCTATCTATCTATCTATCTATCTATCTATCTATCTATCTAGATCTCCTGCAGTCACAGTGTGTTCTTACTGAGTAAAGATGTTTCCATGAGCTTCAGAGTCACATGAAAAAGACACAAACAGGGTCAGACTGCACGAACTGCAAACACACACGGTCAGTGTACACGCAATAAAAGTTCTTGTGGTTGACATCCACAGATTGTTTTCCGATTAGTTAGTTAGTTAGTTAGTTAGTTAGTTAGTTAGTTAGTTAGTTAGTTAGTTGGTTCGTTAGTCGGTTCGTTAGTCGGTCGGTTAGTTAGTTAGTTAGTTGTTTCGTTGGTTCATTGATGGTCGGTCGGTCAGTTAGTTAGTTAGTTAGTTGGTTCGTTAGTTCGTTGGTTCATTAGTCGGTCGATCGGTCGGTCAGTTAGTTATTTAGATTGTTGGTTGGTTGGTTGGTTGGTTGGTTGGTCGGTCCGTCCGTCCGTCCGTCCGTTCGTGCGTGCGTACGTTCGTTCGTTCGTTCGTTCGTTAGTTTTTGTTCCTGTTGATCTCCTCTCAGGGTGGACGGTTCAGTCCAGTCAGAGTTGGTGATTGTATCGATCTATGCTCAGGACTGTGGAGACAAAATCAGACTCTCGCTCTTTGACCCGAAGATATTGACGGATTTCTCTCTACATCCATTAGCAAAGTCAATCAGAGCGATCACGTTGGTGAAGAAAAGAAAAGTTAGCACAGCTCATAATGTTTCATAATATTTGATCAGCCTCAGATCTCAGAAGAAACATGTCTTCTGTTGTCCGTGGTCAGTGAGTTCAGAATCTGCATCAGTCAGCTGCAGATAAATGTTTCATGACGACGTTTTAACATTACCAGCGCTTTAACGAGCATCTCTCTGTTTTCATTTGAACACAGTTGAAGCGCTCGCTTCGTCCGTGGAGGATTGTGTTTTTCACTGGAAACACTGAATGTTCTCACGTCGTGCTGCGTGATCCCAACGCTCCGCTTACCAATTAGTGGAAGCAGCATCGGGGTCCGCGTGGAGCCGGGCTGAATGCACGCTTTACAGCAGGACAACGCTCTTATTTTGAAATGAAAAGTCAGTCCTGTTGATTTGAGACTCTCGTGTTCGTCTGTTTTGTTTTTTTTCTTCTTCAGAATTTTGCTTTTACTTGATTAACACACTTAAAAACACTTTGCCACCAAGTTAACGTCTTTATTTTTCAATCAGTTTTCCAACTCTGAAGGACGATTATGGAAACAAAAGAGATTCAGCCTTCAGCCTTTGAGATTTGAACCAGTATTGAGTGAGAATGCAAAATCCTTCGTGCACCATTAGTGTACATCCAATAAAAGGCTCAGACTGTTTATGACTTTATAGAAAGGATCCTACAGAGACTGGGACGGGCTCCAGACCCACCATGACTCTGAGGATGGATGGATGGATGGATGGATGGATGGATGGATGGATGGATAGATGGATGGATGGATGGATGGAGTTGTATATCGCTCTCAGAACCACCAGACAAAAACCTGACCTCAGAGTCAGGGCCATGATGCTGCATGGCTGCTTTTGCTTTCTATAACTTTTAGGATTCAAACATTGTCTCACGTTGCCAATGAGCTGCTGTCCCCATCAGTCCCTAAAAACACATGACACATTAAACAGATGTTCATATTTTGTCCAAACTGATTTTCGACAGTTGCATTTGTCAGATTTGTCTGTTCGTATAAAAGATTCTCCTGCAGTCACCTGGAGTAAAATCAGGGACAGAGTAACAACAGCAGCAGCTCATGAATGTGTTTGAGCAGTCGGTGATCTCCGTCTTTCCAACATGATTTGAGTCTTGAGCAGTCGCTGTGAATCAATTCAGGCCAGCAGCTGGAAGCCGAATCAATCAGCGACCTGCGGGAGGTTCTGCTTTCTTTCTTTCTTTTTTTTTTGCAGATGTGACTCAGCACCTCTAAAAACCTGTGAAGTCTTTAAACACGGCCGTGTGTAATGATTCAGCGCCGGTCTCTCCATGAGTCCTTCAGAGCTGGGTTTTTAGGAGGAGATTGATGTTTTCACCGCGGTCGCTGTGTTTTTAAAGCTGAACGTGCCCGGCGACGTTTTCCAGACCAGCATGCTTCTGTTTTCTATGACAGTGCAGACTCCTCATCACCGTCCAGCATCGGTTTTCCATTCAAACTTAATTGTCCCGGGGGGCGAATTCGGTTTGTTCAACCGCACATGACAAAAGACAAACATCTACTTGGGACTTAATCACACAACATTATTGATCCAGAAGCTCTGGTTTCCCTGTCGACACTAATCCTCTCTAATTTCTGTCGTCCTATATTCTCTCGTCCATCCGTTCTTTATTTTTCATGCATTTCCTCGCAGAGGAGGTTCCAACGTTGAAAGTCGACGAGACAAAACCACAAACACAAAGAAGTTTGAACCGAAGCCATGAATCCTCTCCTGACCCGCCGTGTCCTCGTTCCTCCCTCTTCATCTTCATCTTCATTCCTCTCCTGGCTCCGTGCGATGAGCGGAGCCATTATAAGTGTGAGCCGAGCGGGGGGCCCATTTATTCAGATTACAGCCTCATTGTTCAGGGATACGAGCAGCAGATGGGGCTTCGGTTTTTCTTTTCTTCTGGTTCGGCTGTCTGGTGGAGTCTGTACAGGGCCGAGCGGGACTGTCAGTTGGCCGTGATGATGATTAAAGGAGCTCCTTGGATTCGCCTCCGTCCTCCATCCTCATCCTTCCAAAACCTCCCTGCTCCATCTTTTAAAAAGACCATAACTAAGATATTTGCTGCCTCATAGCACAAAATAACTCTCATATATTTGCGTGGGGCAGTTGTTCAATGGCATTAACACACAGATTCAGGACATTTAGAGCCTCGTTTGCAGCCCGGGGAGAAGAAAGCAGCTCTCCAGTTCAAGATTTTTCATTTTGATGTGTTGTCATTAGGAGCGTTTGGAGTGGGGGTGTGCAGAGCTACAAACGTATGAAGCTGATAGAGCTGACTAAAGGTTAATAAAGGTTATTAAAGGTTATTGCTTCCCTCATGGCCTTTTAATAATCTCTCTGTCTCCAGACGGCGTCTCCAGCTGTGAAACCTCCTCCCATGACTCCATCACGAGTTCCTGAAGACGACGAGGCATTTTGAACTTGTTGAGCGTGACACCGAGGTGGAGACGCTGAGTTTCAGTAGACGTGGTGAATTTTCAGGCTCTCTGCAGCTGCAGCACGGAGCATCCATCTTCATGAGTCACTGGATCTGTTTTGTTTTTCTTAAAGCGAGTGAAGCTCCGGCGGGCGGAGGTAACTCGGCTCGTTTCCAATGTAAATATGCAAACCGGCTCGTGTTGACAGTTTCTCGCTGCCCACATGTTTTTATAAGGTGCAGCCTGCAGCTCGCTCCGTGAAGCCAGGAGAGGAATTCACTCACAGAACCACAGACACTGCAGCTTCTTCAGCATGTTCGGCCCGGTCCGGCTGCTGAGCCCGGTTCTGTTGTCCTTTGTACAGTAATCAGTGAGGCCCGGACAGAGATGACCTACAGGTGAAGCTCACCTAGCGCCCACTAGAGGCTGAATCACTCCACAACAGGAACCTGTTGGCAGGAACAATTAAAATAATATTAACTCTGCTAATCTGCTTCCAGTCGATACACTGAGGCCTGAGGAGAGGTCAGAGGTCAGAGGTCAGAGGTCAGAGGGCGAGAAAATCAGTAGGATTCATTCCCGGGAGACGCTCCGCATATTTCATGGAAATCTGTGCCGGAGTCGATAAATCCAGATCCACATTCTGACTTATCGAACGTGGACTAAACGTCGCCGAGTCCACTTTATTAACATTTATCGAACCAGGTGAAGGAGCAGAGGTGACTGAAGAGCAGCGACACATTTATGAAGCAACGTGACGTTTATGAGCAGGAGGAATAAAAGAAGACGAAAGATGGCCGCCTCTCTCTCTCTCTCTCTCTCTCTCTCTCTCTCTCTCTCTCTCTCTCTCTCTCTCTCTCTCTCTCTCTCTCTCTCTCTCTCTCTCTCTCTCTCTCTCTCTCTCTCTCTCTCTCTCTCTCTCTCTCTCTCTCTCTCTCTCTCTCTCCTCTCTCTCTCGCACGCGCTCAGATTGATTTCTGACCCTCTGTCAGCGTATCAATATGGCCGCCTCGTGCACGGCTCCACTGAGTGTGACGCAGCAACTCAGCCGCATCGAAGCTGCAGACTCTAAATCTCACGCTGGCCACACACACACAAACACAACACACACACACACACACACACACACACACACACACACACACATGCATGGCTGGTCAGCCGGGGGTTGCAGTGCGCTCTGGGAAACAGTGTTTTTCATCAACCCCCAATCAGAGGCAGCTGTCAGGCGGAACAGAAGAAGGCCGTCCAGGGGAGAAACGCTGATAAAGACGTTGACACAATGACTGGAGTGTGTGTGTGTGTGTGTGTGTGTGTGTGTGTGTGTGTGTGTGTGTGTGTGTGTGTGTGTGTGTGTGTGTGTGTGTGTGTGTGTGTGTGTGTGTAAACAAACACACACGGATGAACACACACTTCTTTCTCGTCAGTTTCTCCCCCAATCTGTCAGTAACACACACGACTGTGGTCAATAAATTGTTTGTGTGGCTGAGAAACCTGTTCATGACACACACACGACCGCAGACTGTCTAAAACCTGGACGTAGTCTCCGTGACGTCCCCGCAGACTGTCTAAAACCTGGACGTAGTCTCCGTGACGTCCCCGCAGACTGTCTAAAACCTGGACGTAGTCTCTGTGACGTCCCCGCAGACTGTCTAAAACCTGGACGTAGTCTCCGTGACGTCCCCGCAGACTGTCTAAAACCTGGACGTAGTCTCTGTGACGTCCCCGCAGACTGTCTAAAACCTGGACGTAGTCTCCATGACGTCCCCGCAGACTGTCTAAAACCTGGACGTAGTCTCCGTGACGTCCCCGCAGACTGTCTAAAACCTGGACGTAGTCTCCGTGACGTCCCCGCAGACCGTCTAAAACCTGGACGTAGTCTCCGTGACGTCCCCGCAGACTGTCTAAAACCTGGACGTAGTCTCTGTGACGTCCCCGCAGACTGTCTAAAACCTGGACGTAGTCTCTGTGACGTCCCCACAGACTGTCTAAAACCTGGACGTAGTCTCTGTGATGTCCCCACAGACTGTCTAAAACCTGGACGTAGTCTCTGTGATGTCCCCACAGACTGTCTAAAACCTGGACGTAGTCTCTGTGACGTCCCCACAGACTGTCTAAAACCTGGACGTAGTCTCTGTGATGTCCCCGCAGACTGTCTAAAACCTGGACGTAGTCTCTGTGATGTCCCCACAGACTGTCTAAAACCTGGACGTAGTCTCTGTGATGTCCCCACAGACTGTCTAAAACCTGGACGTAGTCTCTGTGACGTCCCCGCAGACTGTCTAAAACCTGGACGTAGTCTCTGTGACGTCCCTGCAGACTGTCTAAAACCTGGACGTAGTCTCTGTGATGTCCCCACAGACTGTCTAAAACCTGGACGTAGTCTCTGTGATGTCCCCACAGACTGTCTAAAACCTGGACGTAGTCTCTGTGATGTCCCCACAGACTGTCTAAAACCTGGACGTAGTCTCTGTGACGTCCCCGCAGATTGTCTAAAACCTGGACGTAGTCTCTGTGACGTCCCCGCAGACTGTCTAAAACCTGGACGTAGTCTCCGTGACGTCCCCGCAGACTGTCTAAACCTGGACGTAGTCTCCGTGACGTCCCCGACAGACTGTCTAAAACCTGGACGTAGTCTGTGATGTCCCCACAGACTGTCTAAAACCTGGACGTAGTCTCTGTGACGTCCCCGCAGATTGTCTAAACCTGGACGTAGTCTCTGTGACGTCCCGCAGCAGACTGTCTAAAACCTGGACGTAGTCTCCGTGACGTCCCCGCAGACTGTCTAAAACCTGGACGTAGTCTCCGTGACGTCCCCGCAGATTGTCTAAAACCTGGACGTAGTCTCCGTGACGTCCCCGCAGACTGTCTAAAACCTGGACGTAGTCTCCGTGACGTCCCCGCAGACTGTCTAAAACCTGGACGTAGTCTCTGTGACGTCCCCGCAGACTGTCTAAAACCTGGACGTAGTCTCCATGACGTCCCCGCAGACTGTCTAAAACCTGGACGTAGTCTCCGTGACGTCCCCGGAGACTGTCTAAAACCTGGACGTAGTCTCCGTGACGTCCCCGCAGACTGTCTAAAACCTGGACGTAGTCTCCGTGACGTCCCCGCAGACTGTCTAAAACCTGGACGTAGTCTCCGTGACGTCCCCGCAGACTGTCTAAAACCTGGACGTAGTCTCTGTGACGTCCCCGCAGACTGTCTAAAACCTGGTTGTAGTCTCCGTGACGTCCCCGCAGACTGTCTAAAACCTGGACTTAGTCTCCGTGACGTCCCCGCAGACTGTCTAAAACCTGGATGTAGTCTCCGTGACGTCCCCGCAGACTGTCTAAAACCTGGACGTAGTCTCCGTGACGTCCCCGCAGACTGTCTAAAACCTGGTTGTAGTCTCCGTGACGTCCCCGCAGACTGTCTAAAACCTGGACGTAGTCTCCGTGACGTCCCCGCAGACTGTCTAAAACCTGGACGTAGTCTCCGTGACGTCCCCGCAGACTGTCTAAAACCTGGACGTAGTCTCCGTGACGTCCCCAGACTGTCTAAAACCTGGACGTAGTCTCTGTGACGTCTCTGCAGACTATCTAAAACCTGGGAGTACTCTCAGTGACGTCCCCGCAGACTGTCTAAAACCTGGATGTAGTCTCCGTGACGTCCCCGCAGACTGTCTAAAACCTGGACGTAGTCTCCGTGACGTCCCCGCAGACTGTCTAAAACCTGGACGTAGTCTCCGTGACGTCCCCGCAGACTGTCTAAAACCTGGACGTAGTCTCCGTGATGTCCCCGCAGACTGTCTAAAACCTGGACGTAGTCTCTGTGACGTCTCTGCAGACTATCTAAAACCTGGACGTAGTCTCCGTGACGTCCCCGCAGACTGTCTAAAACCTGGACGTAGTCTCCGTGACGTCCCCGCAGACTGTCTAAAACCTGGACGTAGTCTCTGTGACGTCCCCGCAGACTGTCTAAAACCTGGACGTACTCTCTGTAAACATGTTTATTTCTGCTGTGAAACATGGGGACTTATGGAGACTGACTCACTTCTGGAGCCAGCCTCAGGTGGACGTTAGAGGAACTGCAGTCTTGTGGCTCCATCCTTGAGTCCAGTATTACATTCACGCTCTCGGTCTAGGTTGCTAGTTGCAGTCGAGCTCCATCAGTTTCATAACATCCAATATTTTACATGAGAGGTTGATGAAACAATATAAAGTATTAATCAGTTTCGGTACAAAGATGTTTTCAGGTCAGAGACAAAACACAAACTGTCAGAGCAGATCTTTATTCGTCTGAAATCTGACTCGTGTTCTTCAGGATTTCAGATTTGTATTTAATTAAAACATTTTCTGAATCTAAAGTTTCTGTTTGGTCACTCGAGGTTTAAGCTGAGGACATTTTTTCGTTTTTTTTTTCACTGCCAAATCCCCGAAACCCAAAGTAATAATGAATTGATGTCACAGAAGTATTGTCTGTATCAGAGTCTGGTGGACGTTCTTCCTCTGAGCCACAGAGCTCATTGTTGTCCAGAAACACAGTGAGACGCTGTGGGTGACATTTCCTTTTATTACTATGAAAACACAACACTGTAGTTTGTTTTGACTCAGTCCCAGTGATGCACACTGCACCCAGCATGTAAAACTGTAGAACTTTCACGACCAGAGATGTAGAGTAACAAAGTGGAACTACTTAAGTACTAAAATGCAGTATCTGTACTTTTTTGGAGTATTATTTTTCCCCAATGTCACGATAACACATACACGTTTGTGTTTCCAATCGTGGATATTTATTTATTCTCTCAACTCAGCAGTACAGAGTAAACTTGACCGTGTCTCAGCATCTCTCGTTCCGTATACGTCACTTCCGGGCACGTCCGTGCGTCACACATCTCCCCCCTTTGAGACAAAACTAAACTAAGTTAACCAGTACTCACTTTCTTCAGAACGTCCTTAACATTCAAATAAAAACACATTTACCCTGCTGCAGATAAAGCTTAAAATAACCTTGGTCATTCAGACAAAATCTCAAAGTATTTCCACTTATTTCTCAGAACCTGTTCATACTACTGTACTGTAGTATTTCAATCATTTTACCTGTAACATTTAGTTTAAGTGCATTCCAACATTAACTGCAAACTTTTTTTCTATTTACTTTTCTCCCCCTTTTCTTTCCTTTTTTTCCGAATCATTTCGCCATAGATCAGCTGTAGAACCTGAAACAAATAAGCAAACGTCAGTCAACATAAATCAGTCATTCAGTCTGAACCGAAGCGGTGGTCTGATTTCACGGCCCCTGGAAGTAAGCCTGAATGCACCATCAGACAGAGTAGGCCGTGCCGGGGTTCCCTGTGTAGTCTCTGGTGTAGGGGCCCTCGGGGATGCATTGTGGCCCCTGGTGACCATCTCTGGAGTTGGACTGCTGATGGGCTGTGTTGGGCTGGTCTCAGGCTGTAGCTGTGGTTCTGCAGGGGCAGTAGATTCAGGAACTGCCTGCAGGTGTCTCCTGTTGCGCCGCAACACTGTGTGCCGTTGTCCATCTTGACCATGTAGGATCGTGGTTGATCCGCCTTACCCACCACTCGCGCAGGAGTCTTCCACCCCTTTTCTGTGTCCAGCTTGACACGCACTGGCTGGCCTGTCGGTAGCCCTGGCAGGCGATGGACGGAGTGGCGGCGATTGTAGAAGTACTCGTAAGATTTCTTGGCTTTAGAGTCATTGAGTCTTACTTGTTCTGGGCTTATTGGAGTCATCCCCAAGTTTTTCTCCAATGTGGGGACTGTGGTACGAATCTGTCGTCCCATCATCAGTTGAGCCGGACTGGCCCCTGTTGCAGCAATGGGTGTTGCTAGGTAACTCATCAGGGCAAGGTGCGGGTCTGGTTGTTTTAACAGTCTTTTAGCAGTCTGAACTGCTCGCTCAGCCGCCCCATTGGCCTGTGGGTAGTGAGGGCTCGAGGTTGTGTGTGAACCCGTACTGTTTGCTAAAGTCAGCAAATTCTGCAGAAGCAAACTGCAGGCCGTTATCGCTGACTAGTTCGAGAGGCACACCCCATCTGCTGAAGATTCCTTTGAGGCGCGTAATGACCTGCTGGCTTGATGTAGAGGGTAAGTGTGCCATTTCGATATACCTGGTGTAGTAATCCACTACGATCAGGTACTGCTTCCCCTCCAGCTCGCACAAGTCAGCGCCGATCCTCTGCCATGGTCCTTCCGGCAGGGCCGATGTGATGAGAGGCTCACTCCTCTGTTTGGGCTTGTGCTCTATGCAGAACTTGCACTGCACCACCGTTGTGTTAATGTCGGCCCCAATCCCGGGCCACCAGACAGACATTTTGGCACGCTCACGGCACTTTGTCAGTCCTTGGTGACCAGTGTGGATTCTTTTCAGAATGTCTGATCTTAATTGTTTTGGTATCACAATTCTGTCATCATACAGCACTAGTCCATTTGCTACAGACAGGTGATGCCTGGCGGAGTAAAATGGAGAGGGGAGGGAAAGTTGTGAGTCTTACGCCAGCCGTTTAGCACTCTGGAGATGACCGCTTGAAGGTCTGGATCCTTCTGCGTCGCTCCTCTTATCTCCTCCAACTTCTCTGATGACATGGGCTTATTTGTCACCACTGCATTGACGTACGCCTCGACGACGCGCTCCGTCTCAGACTCCGTCTTGTGAGCCAGAGGGCTCCTGGACAGCGCATCTGCCACGATAAGCTCTTTGCCTGGAACATGGACAGCTGTCACATTGAAACGCATCAGACGCATTAAAAGTCTCTGGCACCGCACCGGTGCTTTGTCCAGGTCACACGCATTAATCAAAGGGACCAGCGGTTTGTGGTCTGTCTGGAGGCAAAAACTGTCTAGCCCCTGTACATAACGTACAAAACGTTCACAGGCCCACACCGCTGCTAAGCACTCCTTCTCTATTTGAGAGTAGCGTTTCTCAGATTCTGTGAGTGTGCGTGAGCAGAAAGCAACTGGTCTCAGCTCACCGTCGTGCTCCTGAAGTAGTGTGGCGCCCAGGCCGTAGCTGCTGGCGTCCGCGCTGACGACTGTGCGACGGTTGGAGTCATAGTAGGCCAGTGCTGGGGCTGACGAGAGCATGTCTTTAGCCTTCTGCAGTGCTCTCTCTTGTTGATCACCCCATGCCCACACACTGTCCTTCTTTAGCAGGTCAGTGACCGGGTGTAGCACAGTAGAGAGGCCTGGCAAAAACCTCCCCAGGTAGTTTATCATGCCCAGGACCTGGCGCAGCTCTCCCACATTGTTTGGGCTGGGCATCTCAGTGATCGCACTCACTTTACTTTTGTCAGGTTTCATGCCCTCAGCGCTGATTATGTGTCCAAAGTAGTCTATCTCAGACTCATTGAAACGGCACTTTGCTTTGTTCAATTTCAGGCCAGACTCCCTTATTGTCTGGAGGACTGCCTTCAGCCGCCTGTTGTGCTCTTTCTCGTCCGCTCCATAGACAAGAATGTCGTCCATCACTACAACGACTCCCTCGTGGGCCCTGAGCAGGTCGGTCATCAGCCTCTGGAATATTTCAGGGGCTGAAGAAATGCCAAATGGTAGCCGCTTGAAGCAAAACCTGCCCTTGGGTGTGATGAAGGTGGTCAGTTTTTGGCTGTCGGGATCCAGGGGAATTTGCCAGAAGCCACTGGAGGCATCTAATGTAGAGAATACCTTGGCTCCAGCTAACTTGGGAGTGATGTCCTCCAGCGTTGGCAGTACGTATCTTTCCCTCTTGACGGCCTTGTTGAGCCGCTTCAGATCGACACACACCCTGACCTGATCCTTATTTTTCTTCTGCTGGCACCATGGGCGCGCACCAGTCAGTGGGCTCTGTAACGTGTTCGATGATGTCAAGCGCCAGCATGCGCTCAAGCTCTGCTTCAACCTTGGGCAGGAGGGGGAACGGCACTCGGCGGGGCGTTGTGGTGGCATAGGGCTCGACATCCGATTTAAGCTCGATCTTAACGGGATCACACTGTAAGAGCCCTATTTCCCCAAATATGTTCTCGTCCGCCACAGTACTGACTGCATTAGTCTTGTCACTAGGCCCATTCCTTTAGCCACTCCTCCTCCCAGTAGGTTCTGTGCGAACTGTCCTTTAATAACAGTGACCCAGAAGGCATACTTTTGGCCCTTGTGCCGACTAGTGGCCAGGAATTTACCTATGCACTCCACTTCCCCTCCTGGGCTCGTGGCATTGACTGTCGTCTGGGCTAATTGGGGCTTGCTTGGCAGTTTGTTGTAGGTTTTCTCAGTCATTATTGTAATATCAGCCCCCGTATCAATTTTAAAATCGACTAGCCAATTATTAATAGGAAGTGTGACACGCCAATCATCACAACATTTTGTTGGCTCAATTACTGTATGAGTCTGCTTAGTCACTGCCCCGACGAAAAAGGTCTGGTCATCGTCGTCTATTTCACGTGTCACTGCCATTAGCTGTTTGGTCATTTTAGTTTTGCACAAAAGTTCAAAGTGTCCAAGCTTACCACAGCGTCGACATTTCTTGTCGCGTGCAGGGCAACGTTCACCTTTTCCGTGCGTTCTGCCGCACCGTGAGCATCCATTTTGTTGGCTTGCCTCATCAACTTTCGGACCTTTGTGTCCATCCCTGGCGCCCGCCTTCCTGCCGCGCTTCCAGCCTGCTTGTCCTCTTTCCACAGCATTCACCGAGCACTCGCCTCGCTCCACGCTCTGCTTCTTGATCATCTCACTCTGTCGAGCTAGCTGGATAGCTTTCTCCAGCGTGAGATCCGCCTCGAGCTGTAGCTTTTGCGAGACCTCGCTATCTAGGATGCCAATGACGAGTCGGTCTCTAATTTGCTCATCCTTTGTTCTGCCAAATTCACAATATTGAGCTAGCTCATACAGACTTCTCACGAAACTTTCCACAGTCTCTCCTGCCTTCTGTACACGCCTGTGGAAGCATGCCCGTTCATGAATTGTGTTACGCTTTGGCACGAAGTGCTCCTCAAACTTCCTTGCTACTATTTCATAGTCGAGTTCTGGGTGATCACTTTCTTCGTCCGATGTGTACACAAACGCTTCATAAATCGGCTCTGCATCTTTCCCCATCGAATACAGTAGAGAATTGACTTGTACCTCGCCGCCCTCTCTGTTGAGCTTGGAAGCCGCCCGAAACCTGTCGAATCGGCGCCTCCACACTGGCCATTCCGCTGGCCGGGTAAAGTCAAACTGTTCTGGCGGTCCGAACTTGGCCATCTTTGTTTCTGGTCCAGGATTCAGTCCGTGACTTCTGACACCATGTCACGATAACACATACACGTTTGTGTTTCCAATCGTGGATATTTATTTATTTCTCAACTCAGCAGTACAGAGTAAACTTGACCGTGTCTCATAGCATCTCTCGTTCCGTATACGTCACTTCCGGGCACGTCCGTGCGTCACACTACACCCAACTTCCACTTTTACTGCACTACATATTTTTGATGAGTTTAATACTTTTACTCGGATACATGTTTCATGTGCTGAGTCGTTACTCGTTACTATTGTAGCGTCCAGCCGGACACGTGATGAATGACGAGGCGATATTGAACAAACTGCATTTATTGCTGAACGGTTTGGTTCCAGGACTCGGTGACTGTCCGGAACCACGACAAAAAAACCAACTGAACAGTCCCGGTCTCACATCAACCTCGCTCGTGCGCCGTACGTCACACACCTGACTCACCCAGGTGCGCTCTCTCACCTGCTGCCCCGCCCCCTCGCTCTGCATTCATTCAGACGCATTCACAGACCATGGGAAATCACAGAACTCTACCATGAACATTGTAACACTGTAACATTAGAAGCTGTGCCTTTAATAAATATTTGAAATAATTTAAACAACAGTACTTGTACTTGTACTTTAACTTTCAGTACTTTTACTTTTAATACTTTTACTTTCAGTACTTTTACTTTCAATACTTTTACTTTCATTACTTTTACTTTCAGTACTTGTACTTGTACTTTTACTTTTATTACTTGTACTTGTACTTTTACTTTCAGTACTTTTAGTTGTACTTTACTTTCAGTACTTGTACTTGTACTTTTACTTTCAGTACTTGTACTTGTACTTTTACTTTCAGTACTTGTACTTGTACTTTTACTTTCAGTACTTGTACTTGTACTTTTACTTTCAGTACTTTTAGTTGTACTTTTACTTTCAGTACTTGTACTTGTACTTTTACTTTCAGTACTTGTACTTGTACTTTTACTTTCAGTACTTTTAGTTGTACTTTTACTTTCAGTACTTGTACTTTTACTTTAAGTACTTGTACTTTTACTTTCAGTACTTTTAGTTGTACTTTTACTTTCAGTACTTGTACTTGTACTTTTACTTTCAGTACTTGTACTTGTACTTTTACTTTCAGTACTTTTAGTTGTACTTTTACTTTCAGTACTTGTACTTTTACTTGTAGTTTTACTTTCAGTACTTGTACTTGTACTTTTACTATCAGTACTTGAGTAGCATTTATTTACATACTTCTACTTGCAATACTTAAGTACAAAACATTTTGAATACTTTAGTACTTTTACTTAAGTATGGTGTTTAAAGAACACTTCAACTTCTACTCAAGTCAGTTTGTTGATACAGCACTTGTACTTCTACTCCACTCCTTTACTGCAGTACTTTATACATCTCTGATCAGGACCGAGCAGCACGACGCTCTGAGGGAGCATCTTTTATTGTTATAGTCTATAAACGTAATAACTGTCTGCTTACACAGACAGACTGTGTGTTGGGTCCATGGTTGGTTTGGGTCTCTTTAGGGAGGCTGTTGATGAGAAATAAAAGATAAAGTAACATTAAACACTTTCAGTGTTTGTGGGCTGGAATAAACAGCCAGTGTTTGTTTCTCCTTTGCTGATTTCACAGCAGTGATGTCTCGTGTTCCCATTGAAGCGCACAGTGCACGTCTGTTGACATTTTATAAATGTTTCATCACTGACAAGACCGATCAGATGAACAAGAGCTCTGGAGAGCGCTGAGATCTCTATTCGAGCGAGACCGCCTGAAAACACGAGATTCAAATTAAAACGATTAGAGTATGAAATATTAAAAGGTGGAGTTAAAAAGAGGACGGAGGGCGAGGAGTGAATCAGAGGGAGGTGAAGAGGGCAGAGGAGGTGGAGGAGGATTATCTCCATGACGACATGACGAACGCTCCGTCACTGTTAGGCCTCCGTCTGAGTCAACGTCGTGTTTCACCGTTAACCTCAACTAACATCGTTACTGATGAACCAACATCAACAATCATGATGGCACCCGGTGGTTTGAAGCCTCCAGTGTGGCATCATGGTCATCGGCACCGTATCTGAGTGAGAGCATGAAGCTGGTGCACCTGCACTGCAACCCAGGGAGCAGAAAGAAAGAAAGAAAGAAAGAAAGAAAGAAAGAAAGAAAGAAAGAAAGAAAGAAAGAAAGAAAGAAAGAAAGAAAGAAAGAAAGAAAGAAAGAAAGAAAGAAAGAAACAAAGAAACAAAGAAAGTCTCCAGCTTTGATTCTCTCTCTGGTTTCCTGTCTCTCTCTGGTTTCCTGTCTCTCTCTGGTTTCCTGTCTCTCTCTGGTTTCCTGTCTCTCTCTCTGGTTTCCTGTCTCTCTCTGGTTTCCTGTCTCTCTCTGGTTTCCTGTCTCTCTCTGGTTTCCTGTCTCTCTCTCTGGTTTCCTGTCTCTCTCTCTGGTTTCCTGTCTCTCTCTGGTTTCCTGTCTCTCTCTGGTTTCCTGTCTCTCTCTCTGGTTTCCTGTCTCTCTCTCTGGTTTCCTGTCTCTCTCTCTGGTTTCCTGTCTCTCTCTGGTTTCCTGTCTCTCTCTCTGGTTTCCTGTCTCTCTCTCTGGTTTCCTGTCTCTCTCTCTGGTTTCCTGTCTCTCTCTCTGGTTTCCTCTCTCTCTCTGGTTTCTTGTCTCTCTCTCTGGTTTCCTGTCTCTCTCTGGTTTCCTGTCTCTCTCTGGTTTCCTGTCTCTCTCTGGTTTCCTGTCTCTCTCTCTGGTTTCCTGTCTCTCTCTGGTTTCCTGTCTCTCTCTGGTTTCCTGTCTCTCTGGTTTCCTGTCTCTCTCTCTCTGGTTTCCTGTCTCTCTCTCTCTGGTTTCCTGTCTCTCTCTCTGGTTTCCTGTCTCTCTCTGGTTTCCTGTCTCTCTCTGGTTTCCTGTCTCTCTCTCTGGTTTCCTGTCTCTCTCTCTGGTTTCCTGTCTCTCTCTCTGGTTTCCTGTCTCTCTCTCTGGTTTCCTCTCTCTCTCTGGTTTCTTGTCTCTCTCTCTGGTTTCCTGTCTCTCTCTGGTTTCCTGTCTCTCTCTGGTTTCCTGTCTCTCTCTGGTTTCCTGTCTCTCTCTGGTTTCCTGTCTCTCTCTCTGGTTTCCTGTCTCTCTCTGGTTTCCTGTCTCTCTCTGGTTTCCTGTCTCTCTGGTTTCCTGTCTCTCTCTCTGGTTTCCTGTCTCTCCCTCTCTCTGGTTTCCTGTCTCTCTCTCTGGTTTCCTGTCTCTCTCTGGTTTCCTGTCTCTCTCTCTGGTTTCCTGTCTCTCTCTGGTTTCCTGTCTCTCTCTGGTTTCCTGTCTCTCTCTCTGGTTTCCTGTCTCTCTCTGGTTTCCTGTCTCTCTCTCTGGTTTCCTGTCTCTCTCTGGTTTCCTGTCTCTCTCTCTGGTTTCCTGTCTCTCTCTGGTCTCCTGTCTCTCTGGTTTCCTGTCTCTCTCTCTGGTTTCCTGTCTCTCTCTCTGGTTTCCTGTCTCTCTCTGGTTTCCTGTCTCTCTCTCTGGTTTCCTGTCTCTCTCTGGTCTCCTCTCTCTCTGGTTTCCTGTCTCTCTCTCTGGTTTCCTAACCTTTCATTGGAGTTCCTCTGAGACTCTTCAGCAGCTTCTGAAGTCAGACCTGGTCACATGGGAAACATTCAGAAATGATGGACCTGTGTAATGAAGCTTTCCTTCTGCATTTCATTCCCTCACAGAAGCACGATGGAGATGTTTCAGACTCAGGCAGTGATCAGACCTGCTCCACATTATTACATGAAATAATCCAGAGGACGTGGCCTCAGAGTCAACGTCTCCAACATGTAGTGACTTGACTCCAAAGTCTCCTCTTGTACATCTCGGAGGTTTGGCACCTTTTTATTCATTAAAAAGTCAATTATTTTAATATCGCTGCCCTCGCTCTTGAACCCTCGTTAAACCGGCTCCGATAAAGAGCAGCATGTCAATTTCCTCCTGCTAATCCTCTAAACTGTAAAATTATTTACACGATACGCTTTGCCCGTCTCCTGAGGAATAAATTCATCCTATTTTGAGACGAGCTGCGTCTCCTAAACTCCCCCCGAGGAGGAGCGAGGCGCGGAAGCAAAGATCAATCATGGAGGATTCAGGGTGAGGAGGTGAAGACTCAGACTTCAGCTCTGTGACGTCTTTCCTCCGTGAGTCTGATCACGTCGCCCGGTGTCACGAGTGCGTCACTTGATACCTGACGTTATGTTATTGTTGCATGAATCATTCAGTTTGCATTGGACTGACTCATCCTGCTGTCGTGGCTTCTCATGCAGGGGACATCAGTCAGGAAGACCCTTCACTGCAGGATGCATCAGCGCGTCCTCGATGCTTCCTGGCTGCGTTCGAACCTGCACTGAGAGAAGTTAATGCAGAGCGTGGCTCAGAGATGAGACCTGACAGGAAACAAACAGTGACAGAAGAAGCAGAGATGTAAATGTTTCTGTTTATGAGTCATATGAAACGTGAACGCACCGTAACACTTCGTCTACATGCTGAACTTTCCTGATGTCACAACAAGACTCTTCCAGTCTGGACGTCTTCGTACAGTGAGCCCGTCAGAAGCCGTGAAGAGTTTGTCCAGCTCGTTAACGTGTTTCACTAATCTGAGTTAATTACAGAGGCTGGAACCTCAGAGCTGCTGCAGGTCTGACAGGACGAGACGGTAGAGGAGGGTTAGAGTCCAGCTCATGGCTGCATGTCCTCCTGTCTCTCTCTCTGGTTTCCTGTCTCTCTCTCTGGTTTCCTGTCTCTCTGGTTTCCTGTCTCTCTCTCTGGTTTCCTGTCTCTCTCTCTGGTTTCCTGTCTCTCTCTCTGGTTTCCTGTCTCTCTCTCTGGTTTCCTGTCTCTCTCTGGTTTCCTGTCTCTCTCTGGTTTCCTGTCTCTCTCTCTGGTTTCCTCTCTCTCTCTGGTTTCCTGTCTCTCTCTGGTTTCCTGTCTCTCTCTGGTTTCCTGTCTCTCTCTCTGGTTTCCTGTCTCCTCTCTGGTTTCCTGTCTCTCTCTCTGGTTTCCTGTCTCTCTCTCTGGTTTCCTGTCTCTCTCTGGTTTCCTGTCTCTCTCTGGTTTCCTGTCTCTCTCTCTGGTTTCCTGTCTCTCTCTCTGGTTTCCTGTCTCTCTCTCTGGTTTCCTGTCTCTCTCTCTGGTTTCCTGTCTCTCTCTGGTTTCCTGTCTCTCTCTCTGGTTTCCTGTCTCTCTCTCTGGTTTCCTGTCTCTCTCTCTGGTTTCCTGTCTCTCTCTGGTTTCCTGTCTCTCTCTCTGGTTTCCTGTCTCTCTCTGGTTTCCTGTCTCTCTCTCTGGTTTCCTGTCTCTCTCTGGTTTCCTGTCTCTCTCTCTGGTTTCCTGTGTCTCTCTCTAGTTTCCTCTCTCTCTCTGGTTTCCTGTGTCTCTCTCTAGTTTCCTCTCTCTCGCTGGTTTCCTGTCTCTCTCTCTGGTTTCCTGTCTCTCTCTCTCTGGTTTCCTGTCTCTCTCTCTGGTTTCCTGTCTCTCTCTCTGGTTTCCTGTCTCTCTCTGGTTTCCTGTCTCTCTCTCTGGTTTCCTGTGTCTCTCTCTCTAGTTTCCTCTCTCTCTCTGGTTTCCTGTGTCTCTCTCTCTAGTTTCCTCTCTCTCGCTGGTTTCCTGTCTCTCTCTCTGGTTTCCTGTCTCTCTCTCTCTGGTTTCCTGTCTCTCTCTCTAGTTTCCTGTCACTCTCTCTGGTTTCCTGTCTCTCTCTCTGGCTGTCACTGTCTAAACAAAGTTCTTGTCTGATCGTCTTGACCTGCAGGTGGACTCGACTTTAAACTGGTCGTGTGCATTTAAATAATTGATCTAGTGATTCACTGCATTCGACTGTTCTGAGCTGGTTCTCGGGCTCGGCACTTTCTTCTCTTGGCCTCCGTAATTTGCTTTTAATTACGAAGGAAATGAACGGATGCTTCTCCTTCACTTGAACTCGATTGTCAGGCGGCCCCCGTTCACCCTCATTGGGCTAAACTCTCCAAGAGGATTAAACTGGTCTGAAAGCCACTTAGAGAACCCCATGTTGCTTCATACATATTTAAGGCTGCACAGGGCAAGACAAAACGCTGTTAGACAACGGCTCATTGGTTCTCAGCTCGTTAGCTCTCAGTTTGTTGTGTCTCCATAGGAAGTAATGAAACACAATGATCCCCCTGTTTGACTCCGAGCCTCTGGCAGCATCGAGACAAACTGAAAGTTACAGGGAAGTTTGTATTGATTCATCGTCATGCTTAAAATGAAGATTGTTTTCTGTGTTTGCATGTGATGCACACAAACCAGATCCACCATCGGAAAACATCCCAACATCCACCTGCTCTTCAAGGTGAGGAAGGTGGAGACGCTCAGTGGCTGATTCGTCCTTTGATTGGTCGTTTTGAATACCGACCTTTCATTGGCTGTTTGGTTTGATTACGGACACAGCTGAAGACAGGTGACAGGTGTGAGAGGATCACATGATCGCGTTGTGTTTTTAATGCGTGTCTGATTAATGCATCATTCAGCCGCTGTGTGTTATACTGTGTGTGAACACCTGCTGTATGTAGTCCACTGACGGCTGCTCTCCTTCTGATGTCACTCCTAAGATGTTTTCTAATTGGCTGATGGAAACATCACAAGCATCATCGTGCTCACATGCATCCACACAGACAGCTTCACTTCAGACTGTTTGACCTTAAACCCATGACCTGATCTGTTGAAGTTACTCTTAGATTAAAGTAACTGTAATTAGGATCCAGCCATCGAGTTCCTGAAGCATGAATCTGTAGATGAAGCTTTACTAGTGATTCAACATGACTTAGTGTACTTTTGTTCTGGAGCTTGTTTTTATGGTTTATTCTCTTTGCACCAATAAAATAACCTTAATGTCACGTAGGTGAGCTCGAGGCGGTGAGGGAAACGCAGACAACCGGGCAGACGGGACCGGTTCAGGTTTTTATTGCTGAGGTGAGGATACGTAATTTTACTGCAGAGGGTAGAAAGTCCAAACACAAACGAGAGAGTCTGAAGGTAACAAGCAGGACGTACAAATCATTAAACGTGTGGATGCCCCACCAACCAGCGGAGTCGATCACCTCACACCTCAGACGGAGATGACGAAGTGTCGTGTTTATTTCCTGCACGACCCTTTAACTCCAGACTCACCGCCTGCCCTCATTAAAACGAATCGAGCGAATTAGGAGTCGAGTTGTGCGAGCAGACTGTGCAGAAGATTTCTCAGTTCAAGATCCTCTCAGGATGCGTCTGTGTTAGGATGTGGCCAAAGTTTTCTGTGTAAGAGTTTGTATCCATTCATCAGTTTGACATTCAAACATCTGGTTGAACTCTTGGGGGGGGGCAAAGACAGAAAGAGACGGATGCATTGATGTTCTTCAACATCCAAACGTTTATTAAGACTGTTTCTGTCTATGCTGAGATCATCTGTGGTCTCCTTAGCGCTGACGTTAAACCGTCAACTGAAGATCAACTTGTCGTCTGCAGTTTCAGAAGATCCCGCACTCGTGTTTCGTTGTTTATCGGAATCATTTGTTTCAACCGTATTTCACATTTGTGTCTCAACGAAACGAGCAAATGTCATTTCATTTCCCTCCTCGTCCTTCCCAGACCTGGACGAGATCAAGTTCTCACTGTAAGGTGACGTGATCGCCGGTATCAGCTTTATATCTGAAAACAGCCTTTAGCATTATGAACTGTGAGTCAGCAGCTCGCAGGGGAATAAGAGTCACTGCAATAAAATGTGTTTACACGTACACATACAGGGTCGGATAAAAGTTTTAGGATCCAGGCTGCAAAGCAAAAGCACAAAGATCATTGACTGTAAGTCGGTTATATACTGCTGGACAGGTAGAGAATCACAGTAAATGAGGCTGGGGCAGTGCAGAGAGGCACAATGTGACATTTCATGTTAGTCTGCTGCAGAGTCGAGGCTGTCACAGCAGCCGTCGTGTCGGGACGTCTGCACGCTTGTTGTGCAGGTTTACATGTAATCATGTGATTATTTGTTTTCAGCCTCTTCCTCTTGAAGGGACGTCAGATAAATGTCAGTGTATGTTGCTTTCAGTCCCCCAGTTCTCGTCTGCAACTTGACGAGTCTCTAACTGGTTTAGAAAAGATGAGATTAGTGTCTCCAGAGTTCACCAGGAACTTCAGTCAGTCCGTTACCCGTCGTGCAGAAAACAAACGAGCTCGCCGTCAAAACGTAATTTTTATTTTGAGGAAATAAAAACAGCTCCAGTCCTTTAAAAAATGTTTTTATTCAGACATGAGACAGAACAGCGTCTTTGTCCAGGTTCACATCTTCAAGAAAAGCTCAGGATATTTTCATCATTGCTGCAGATATTTTTCACCTTGATTTTTAGATTTGACAAGAGATAAAAAGACAACATGTATTCTTTGAAAAGCAAGGACCCTGGAATCATCCTTGAGCTGAGCACCTTGTTCCCTTGAGCCTGGAGTTGAGTTAGTGTTTTCTTCAAAATATCTTGACTCACTGCGTTTTCCAGAGCTTTCAACCCATGGAGTTTGCTCAGGTGCCATGGAAATATCAATCAGGTGAAAGCTCTGGAAAAGATAGTAAGCAAACCTTGAATCACACCCTCCAGTGTCAGTGTCACCACGAGGTCCATTTAGAAGCATCGCTGGAGCTTTTGATCATATTGCATGATCCTCATTAAAAGTCGGAGATGTCTTGGGATTGTTGATGTTCAGCTTTACGTCTTCATTGACCTCAGTCGCTGGAAAATATCTTTTAAATCTCCAAACTGCTTCTGTGAGAGTTTGATGAGGCGTGTTGATGTGATCGGTTGAAGATGTTTCAGAGTGGACCGGATCATGAACGTCTTCAGAACCTCAATGAACCATCAACCGAGGTTCCCAAAGTTCCTCTGACGGCGAGATGCCGATTCAGACACGATGAGGAAAGTGAAGCAGGACTAGAACTAGAATAGTTTGAGGACGCAGAGAGATGGCAGCAGCTGCTTCACGCTGGATCTGTCTCTCTTCCCATCTCTTATTTATTCACTGACGCAGACGGACAGGAAACCACCTTGAGAGACTCGGCTCTGCATGCAGGGTCCTTCACAATGTCCTGACTCTGTACTGTTGCAGCAGCTTTGATGTGAATATGCAGAAATCAGAATCAGAGGCACTTCAGACTGATGCAGCACCACTCTGACTTCTTTCCTGCTCAGCCCAATATTCAGAATTGTATTATTTATTCAGAATATTGGGTTAGCTACCAAAGTGACTTCCTGCTTTAAACGAACATTTCCAGGAGCTTCAGTGAGAACGAGAGGAGCAGCGATAAAAGCACGAGTCTTGTTTTTCACGGTGAAACCAGCGAGCGCTTTGTCCCAGGTCATTGTGGCTGTTTGCAGCCAGCTGCTCTTAACCTCTTATGACAGGCCGCCAAAATAAAAGCATGAAATCTTTCTGGCCAGGTGGATTTGTTGTTTCACTTCATTACATCGGAAAACACATTGAGACTTGTTAAGCAGAGCAGCAGGACGACAAACGAACGTACACAGTTTGTAATGAACAGTCAGGAGGCCACGATCAAAATGAAATGCATCAGTTCATGTGTTAAACAGACTAATAATAATTAATGTAACTCCTCAAACTGATTCATGTTTCCACTTATATTGAGTCAAATAATTGTTTTCCATGTTTTTTGGGTCTAAGTGACAAAAAGGGGACAACAAGTTCCAGTATTCAAAGTCTCCAGACTCCAAACATCATTTTACCTCAGAGCATAATAACTCTCCATGCATACAGAACAGAAACTAAATAATTTTTGTCTTTCCAACAATCACAAGCTCTGGTTTGGTCAGAACAATCTTAAACTCACTATTCAAGTTAAGCGTTACTAATCACTAAACCAGAGTTGGTGATTCTCGCAGCAGAGACAACCCGAGCTGTGCGTGACTTTTATTTTGTTTCCATCACTTTGAATTAAATATTAAGTTATTATATATATAATATATATATTATATTTATAGTTTTATAGTCCTTTGTTACTCTACAATGTAGTTTAAGGATCTCAGTCTTTACACACAGTTCTCTCTCTGTAATGATTTCTAAACGTTGTTTCAATGTTTCCATTTACAGACTTCTCTCTTCACTTTATTATAAAATGCTCTGCAGCACTCAGCTGGGATGTAAAGTTCTTACAGTGATCCTAACGTCGTCTGCAGCGACAGAATATTTCACATTCCCTCGTTTTCTTCTGTCTCAGCATGTTTGTCAGCTGCTTTCTTTCCATTTCCTGTCTGGACGCCTCGGCCGACACTGACAGAAGAAGAATGAAGAATCAGAGAAAAAACTCAGACAAAGCTGGAACATTTGTCTTCATTAAGGACAGCCTGGCTCTCTTTACATAAATTTGCATGTGTGTATGTAAATGTTGAACGGCCCCGCGGGAGCAGTCACACCTCCGTGTCCTACCTGCACGGCATCATGGGAGAACTGTTGAGATCTCTCGACTCATTAGGACAGATCGGCTTCCAGCTCGTGCAGAACGAGGTTCCTCATGAAGTAAATAATAACTGCTGAGACAGTTAAAGAGTGTGTGTGTGTGTGTGTGTGTGTGTGTGTGTGTGTGTGTGTGTGTGTGTGTGTACATACATGAAGCACCTGCAGGAGAGCCGAACAAGGTGTTTGAGTCAAACAATGCGACCTCCAAAGAATCCACACTGCAGCCGTCGTTTTACACCGATGCTGAACTCGTGTTGTTACGGACACGTGATGTCATGTTGCAGCACTGTGCATGTAAAGTTTTGAGTTTATCGCGTTCGTTAGTTGAAATCGTTAAAGTTTGTCAGTGAGCTGACATGTCGTGGCGTCCTTTACCTCGTGTTGTCACGTAATGTAATGTCATGTTTCTTAAAGGGACTGATAATATGTTTATTTTGTAACGTTCTGTCAACGTTACAGAAACACTGGGTAACTGTTGATAAGGCTGTCTGATGTTGGTTTAAATAACAGCAGAAACCAAAGATGTTTGAACAAACCTGTCCGTAAATATAAAATCTGAATCGTGCTGCAGTCACTGTGGGGAAATATATTTATTTATATATATAACTGACCTTCTATTAATAACACAAATGTTAGACTTATTGTCATAATTCAGTAAAAGTCTCAGGTGACAGCTGGAGAATTACAAACAGAGTGTGACGTCTTCATCACTCGTTCATCCTGCTGTTTAACTGGTTCATTAATTAGTTAGTGTGCTTTAGGAAGCCAAATCTAAAAATCAGCTGACTTTATTGAATGTTTGTCTTTATTTGACGTCATTTTAATAATAATTTATTAAGCTTCTCACATTTGTATTTTCTATCTGATCTCAGAGAAACGATCAGCTGTTTCTATCGTCTCTGCTGGAAAACATTTTCTCTCTGTTGACTGAAACTATTTATAGAGTGAAGAGCAGGAAATCCTCAGCTGTTATTTATCTGACCTTGATGTCGTGTCGCTCTGCTCTGATTCTTTATTCTACATGTTTGCACAGAGGCTGCAGGAGAACGGACAGAGCTTTTTATTTTGAAGGCTGAAAGAGACAGGAAGTGAAGACAGAATGACATCCTGTTGTCAGACACACGTGATAATGATGTAACCTGTAACCTGTCATTCAATTATAAAGTGACAAAAACCTGGACGTAGTCTCTGTGACGTCCCCGCAGACTGTCTAAAACCTGGACGTAGTCTCTGTGACGTCCCCGCAGACTGTCTAAAACCTGGACGTAGTCTCTGTGACGTCCCCGCAGACTGTCTAAGACCTGGACGTAGTCTCTGTGACGTCCCCGCAGACTGTCTAAAACCTGGACGTAGTCTCCGTGACGTCCCCGCAGACTGTCTAAAACCTGGACGTAGTCTCTGTGACGTCCCCGCAGACTGTCTAAAACCTGGACGTAGTCTCAGTGACGTCCATGCAGACTGTCTAAAACCTGGACGTAGTCTCTGTGACGTCCCTGCAGACTGTCTAAAACCTGGACGTAGTCTCTGTGACGTCCCCGCAGACTGTCTAAAACCTGGACGTAGTCTCAGTGACGTCCATGCAGACTGTCTAAAACCTGGACGTAGTCTCAGTGACGTCCATGCAGACTGTCTAAAACCTGGACGTAGTCTCTGTGACGTCCCCGCAGACTGTCTAAAACCTGGACGTAGTCTCTGTGACGTCCCTGCAGACTGTCTAAAACCTGGACGTAGTCTCTGTGACGTCCCCGCAGACTGTCTAAAACCTGGACGTAGTCTCCGTGACGTCCCCGCAGACTGTCTAAAACCTGAACTTAGTCTCTGTGACGTCCCCGCAGACTGTCTAAAACCTGGACGTAGTCTCTGTGACTGTCACAGACTGTCTAAAACCTGGACGTAGTCTCTGTGACGTCCCCGCAGACTGTCTAAAACCTGGACGTAGTCTCAGTGACGTCCCCGCAGACTGTCTAAAACCTGAACGTAGTCTCTGTGACGTCCCCGCAGACTGTCTAAACCTGGACGTAGTCTCAGTGACGTCCCCACAGACTGTCTAAAACCTGAACGTAGTCTCTGTGACGTCCCCGCAGACTGTCTAAAACCTGGACGTAGTCTCCGTGACGTCCCCGCAGACTGTCTAAAACCTGGACGTAGTCTCTGTGACGTCCCCGCAGACTGTCTAAAACCTGGACGTAGTCTCCGTGACTGTCACAGACTGTCTAAAACCTGGACGTAGTCTCCGTGACGTCGTCCCCAGGTTTCTGAAGAGCCATTGAATCTGAATCTGAGTCCATAAGTTGATGTTTAAAATATTCTGATATGATTTCTGTGGATTTTACTCCAACAAGGTGACCTGTTGTTAATCTAACCACTGAGATCATCGCTGCTTCAAAGAGTGGAGTTGAAGATTAATGCGAACACATTATATCTGATTCATTTTTGGTGCAAAGAACAGAGCTGTGGAATTGTAAATGAAGCTGCAGAGCGAGTTTGAGAAGCGTCTTCATGCCCTCAGCAGTGATGGTAGCGTACAGACTGTTTCACTCACTGATGCCTCCAGCGGAGTCAACAGCTCGAGGTTAGTTAGCATCAAACCCACTCGAGATGATGATCCTGCTGCAGAGTGGGAGTTTGTGCTTTTGGTAATGGGACCACCTGCTGTTCCTCCATCTCCTGTGTGAGAGAGTGTGTGTTCTCGTCAGCAGCGCTGCGATAAAGCACAAGCTGTAATACAACAAGCCTGCTCGGGAATTTGGATTTGGAAAATGCAACTCGGCCTAATTTTGGATCCTAAATGAGTTTATCTCGCTCCTCAAAGCCGCCAGAGCGAACACATGGTTTTATCTTGTAGAAAGCAGCAGCCATGACGACTGCTCCCGTCATCAACACGAAGACATGTGACCTGTAGAGATGCTTTTAAATACGACACGTTGTTTAAATCACAGGAATGATCCTCAAATCTGCAGAAGTTACATCCAGTGATGAAAACACACGTACGAGGTTTATCCACAGTCAGAGACTCAGCGACCTGCAGCAGACGCTGCACGCCGTCTCATGGTTACCTCACCACAAACAGGATGAGCGAGTACAGCATCATCTGTATCTGTACTGGGTGGGCGGGTTGTCTTGAAATGGGCGGGGCTTTAACTGCATGCAATTGATATGTGTTGATCAGAAATTATTATATTTATTGCAGATTATAAAAGTATTTACAGGACACAGCTTCAGATCGATGGTTCTGATCACGATACAATTTACAGAACAAGATAACATTTAATAAACAGCACATGTAACGAACAAGAGTTTTTATAAGAGAGAAATCAGATTTTATTTGTAAAGTCCATTTTCCTCTGAGGCTTTACAATCTGTACAGGGAGTGACTCCCTCTGTGCTTAGACCCTTCCGGATCAACTCTTCCAGAAACCTCCAGAACTTTTTTATTTTTTACAAAAACTGGAACTTTACCTGACGGGAAGGAAAGCAGGAGTTGTTGGTTTACCTCTGTCTCAATCCATTGCAACCAGTGTTATACACAAACTCAGTGTGGTGTCTTTAAAAGATTCCTGTCATGTGGAGAGAGTTCGGTCTGGTTCTCTGAAGTTGGGTCGTGTGAGGTTCTGATCCATGGACTGTGTGACTGTGAACTGAAGCTCCAGACTTCACTGACAAAAACTTTGAGAGTGGGTGGTCCGCTTCAGTTTCCCGTCTCAGCAAACTGATGCTCGTTAATCAGCTGATTGTTTCTGTCTCGTGTATTTGCAAAGCAGGAAGTGATAACCAGAGGACGCAGACTGCTGGAGATGATGCTTGTTGCGGCCGTGTTGATGATAACTGAGTCTCACATAAACCAGAGGAGGCTTCTGCTCCAGTTTACTCGTGTGAAGTGGAATGAACACAGAGTTAAAAGCTGAACAGAATACAGAGAAAGTAATCAATGGAAGACAAATCGCTCTGGCTACTGTCCATTAATCCCGCAGCAGAAATCGTTGTTGAACAGGCCGGGAGCTGCTGGTTGCTCTGTGGTGGAGGCTGGAGCTCGGTGCTTTGGTTCCTCTCAGGAGGCCTCGGTGCTGCTGCTGGAAAGACCCACAATCCTTCATTATACAGCTCCAAGCTTCTCTGAGCGCCGCGTGGAGACTGCGGGCTGATAACACGTAACTGTGCAGGAACACTGCTGCTATTGGTTTTTCATATCCAGCACACTAAACGGATGAAGCATCATTTCTTTTGACGTTGCACTGAAGTCTGTTCATTATAGTGGAATTTATTAGTGTTGCAAAGATTTCCTATAGGAAACCTTTTGTGATTCTACATTAAAGCGCCCACTGTGTGTGGAGGCTCTGTTACCGCGCTCAGGACCAGTGGAAGAAAATCCCAGTAAACAGAGTGTGACTACAGACACATGAACCTCTGCACCTATTAAGATGTTCAGCTGTACTCGAGTATTTACTCTGATTACATTACTTCTGATCAAAAACTAGCGAGTCGACAACTTTACTAACAGCCAATCATCAACCAGGTCACCAACAGACTGAGCTAACATGAGCTAACAGCAGCTAACAGACTGAGCTAACATGAGCTATCAGCAGCTAACAGACTGTGCTAACATGAGCTGACAGACTGAGCTACCATGAGCTAACAGCAGCTAACAAACTGAGCTAACAGACTGAGCTAACATGAGCTAACAGCAGCTAACAAACTGAGCTAACAGACTGAGCTAACATGAGCTAACAGCAGCTAACAGACTGAGCTAACAGCAGCTAACAGACTGAGCTAACATGAGCTAACAGACTGAGCTAACATGAGCTAACAGCAGCTAACAGATTGAGCTAACATGAGCTAACAGCAGCTAACAGACTGAGCTAACATGAGCTAACAGCAGCTAACAGATTGAGCTAACATGAGCTAACATGAACTAACAGACTGAGCTAACATGAGCTAACAGCAGCTAACAAACTGAGCTAACAGACTGAGCTAACATGAGCTAACAGCAGCTAACAGACTGAGCTAACATGAACTAACAGACTGAGCTAACATGAGCTAACAGCAGCTAACAGACTGAGCTTACATGAGCTAACAGCCGCTAACAGATTGAGCTAACATGAGCTAACATGAGCTAACAGACTGAGCTAACAGCAGCTAACAGACTGAGCTAACATGAGCTAACAGCAGCTAACAGACTGAGCTAACATGAGCTAACAGCAGCTACAGCTGGCAGCAGTTTACTTCACTGTCCATCAGGAAACTCTGTAAATCACAGAGAGTCCATTTCAAACTCAAAAGGTCCAATCCTCTAAATATTTTCAGACACCGTGTCTGATACTTATATTTACACATATTCTGAGCGCTGTGTGATTTCCTGATGTGACCATCTGCAGCTTTTATTCTGATCCAGACAGAGACGTCCTCAGACTGAGTGAAAACGTTCCCACATTCATTAGAAACAGTGTAAGCACAGAGGACTCCTGAGTGTAACAGTCAGTCTTAATGTGCTCTGCTTTCAGAACACAGGTCTGTTTAACACTGTGGAAATGAAAGTGTCACTCACACCTGCAGCATGAATTCACATCGATGGAGCCGTCTAACTTTACGTCTGTCAGCAGTTATCAGTCGGTCACAGGTTACAGAACGACAGCGGCCGCCGAGCGTCGAACAGCAGCGATGTCGAGCAAACAGGAAAAAACTGGAAGAGTCACTTTGCCAACAAATGTGCATCTCTCAGCACTTTCACACAGGTCACCTCAGTCCTCCCGCAGGTCTGCCCGCTCTCCTGCTTTATTTTTTTACTGTTTCTTTACATGCATACACGCACAGCCCCTCGGCCATGCTCTTTGGTCTTCCCAGTAATCAGAAGTTGTGAGGGAATGGGATGAGTCAGGCGATGGAGGCGTACAGGGAGAGCGCTGCTGAGCCCCGATATCAGGTCAGGCCACCAGGCTTTATAAGAACTGTCTTTGAGCTCCGGTTTTAGATCCACCAAGCTATTCTGAGTTCATGTTCAGCAGACCGACCCGCCGAGTGAGATTAAGACTGAGCGCCCGCACAGTGCGAAGACGATCCTGAAGTCAGAGCTGGTGAGACGTCGACTGATTTCTCTGAGTGACACTTTTCTGTTGTGAGCTGAGTTTTGACGAGCAGCTTAGCTGATCCGCTTCGTCGTGTTTGCTCCGGATGTTTTTTTATTTAAGACTTTGATCAGGAAGTCACAGTGAGGTCTGTCAGAATCAAACAAACTTTAAGACGTGCTGCCAAAGACAGCTGTGACGTAACCAAGGGGCAAAAACTTCCTCAAACGGCCACTTGAGGCTCGCTCCAGAAGTGCAACACGAACTCTGAAACTATGGGTTATTAAGGACACCTGTGGGTCTTTAAGGACACCTGTGGGTCTTTAAGGTCACCTGTGGGCCTTTAAGGTCACCTGTGGGCCTTTAAGGTCACCTGTGGGTCGTTGAGGACACCTGTGGGTCGTTAAGGTCACCTATGGGTCTTTAAGGTCACCTGTGGGCCTTTAAGGTCACCTGTGGGTCGTTGAGGACACCTGTGGGTCGTTAAGGACACACATGGGCCTTTAAGGTCACCTGTGGGCCTTTAAGGTCACCTGTGGGTCTTTAAGGTCACCTGTGGGTCTTTAAGGTCACCTGTGGGTCTTTAGGGTCACCTGTGGGTCTTTAAGGTCACCTGTGGGTCTTTAAGGTCACCTGTGGGTCTTTAAGGTCACCTGTGGGCCTTTAAGGTCACCTGTGGGCCTTTAAGGACACCTGTGGGTCTTTAAGGTCACCTGTGGGTCTTGGTCACCTGTGGGCCTTTAAGGTCACCTGTGGGCCTTTAAGGTCACCTGTGGGCCTTTAAGGTCACCTGTGGGCCTTTAAGGTCACCTGTGGGCCTTTAAGGTCACCTGTGGGTCTTTAAGGTCACCTGTGGGCCTTTAAGGACACAAGTGGGCCTTTAAGGACACCTGTGGGCCTTTAAGGTCACCTGTGGGCCTTTAAGGACACAAGTGGGTCTTTAAGGACACAAGTGGGTCTTTAAGGTCACCTGTGGGCCTTTAAGGACACAAGTGGGCCTTTAAGGACACAAGTGGGCCTTTAAGGTCACCTGTGGGCCTTTAAGGACACAAGTGGGTCATTGAGGACACCTGTGGAAATGACAAACTCTAAAACACCTGAAGACACTGAGGACACTTTGTGTCAGACGCTGGAGGACAAAAACATGAAACATCAACTTTGACATCATGGAGACTTTCCGCTCGCTCGAGAAAACTTCGTCCACGTCACGTCCACGCGTGTTATTCAGACCCCGCTTCAAGCTTCTTTGTGTCTGTAAGGTTCGGATATGAAAAAGAGAGTAAATCTTTACATGCTGCCAAATATCTCCGATTTGAAATAAAACATAAAACATGAAACTTTTCTCCGTCCTTCAGCAGATTGCTGTTGTATCGTACTGTGTGAAAAGGGAATCAGTTAGTGAGTTTACACCGAGCTGATGTTTCGCAGCTCATGAAGATGCAAATAGAAACAGATCAATCCCATCTTTACCTCCGAGAGGTGAAACACAGCAGCGGCATTAGGCCCTGCCCGGGGGGCGGAGATTAACGTCCAGGTGTGGTTATAGCTGGTCGATGTTGAATCATCAAAGCTGATATGATGAACTCAGAGTGTGTTAAATCTATCAGGGGATGATCTCAGCATCATTCAGCTTTGGTTGTTATTGAGTCGACGCTCATATCAGGAATGTTTTTAATATTGAGAAAGTCATGTGACATCCACAGACTTCAAAATACTTTATTAATTATCAAGCAGGCGCTGAGTTTTCCTCCTCACAAAACACGGAGCCAGACTCAGAGCAGAATATTTAAAGCCATAATTCGATCGATATCCGTGTTTTTAACAAAAACACAAAAACTGGAGGTAGCCTTGAAGATGGCTGGAAAAATGAAAAATGAACTTTCAGGGCAAAAACACTCAGACGGAAAGTCTGAGTGTTTTTTTCCTGTTAAACTCATGAAATACACTTTGTCAGAAATAAACTGCAGTTCCTCAAACGTCCACCTGAGGCCGGTTCCAGAAGTCAGTCAGTCTCCATCAGTGATGCGCGGGTTGATCCAAATTGAGCCGGTGCCCGCAGTCGCCCGCGGTCACGAGTCACCAAACAATATTTTTAATGATATTCGGGTCGCGGTCGGTCGGGTTGTTTGAAATAAAGATGCAGAGTAAAGTTTTGATGAGGGACAAAAAGCCAGATTTTCCCAACACATGGAACTGAGTAATCCCATTAAACCGCATTTTAAATGAATATAATAACTCTGTAATGCCAGTTTCATGTAGCCCGATGACGAAGTTAATCAAGAGTATAGACTACTTTTTAAAATGCGGGTTGGGTTCAATATTTCACAATTATTTGCTGCGGCTCGAGTTCGGGCGGGTTAGTTTGAAACGTCGGTCGGTGCAGGCCGATCAAACATTGACCCGTGCATCACTGGTCTCCATGTCTCCATGTTAAACCTGTAGAGACAGATTACAGATTAATAATCAGTCCCAGTGTCTGTTCAAATGTCTCATCTTCTGAACTAAACATGCAGGAACCTTAATAGCAAACATCACGTGTTCTCAGAGGCCTCGTGGGGTTTCATTATTTAAATGTATGGCTGCAGTTCTTCATCATTTGGTCTTCGTCTCACTGCTGTGTAAATAAACTGCCCTTAAGTAACTCCCCTGATTTCCATCCCTTCATATGTATCTGACTGCCTCGCCGCCCGTGGAGGTAATACGTCTTAATATCATTTAACAAATGTATTCAGCAGATATCTGGAGAGCACATTAGATTGAAATTGCTTCAATTTAACATGGTTAGACCGTCCCCGCTGTTTATCATCTGCATACTCAAGCCAAATACATTGATCATGATTAGTTTAGATGAATGGTCTGTACGGAGACGAACAGGAACATCAGCGTGATGCAGACGCTGTGAGAATACACAGAGCGGAGAGGAAGAGGAAGAGGAAGAGGAAGAGGAAGGTTTGTGATGCTGAACTAATAAAAGGTCAAAATGTTGATGTGCACGATGAACTGAGGATGATGAGAGGAAATGTTCTGCGACATGAACCAACACAGTCTGTGCACCAAGAGGTTTCAGCTCCTTTGGTTCTTTTGAGTATAATATATGCACACATGTATAGCACATGGTGTAAATATAAATATGTAGTTGTAAACGTGTGGGTATGCAGACATATGTACTCTGTGTACTTCCTGGTAGTGTCTCAGATCAAGTGCAGCTCGAGACAGTTTCAACATTTTACCTCTTCTGCCTTTGATATAAAACATATGTACAGCTCACATTTGTACGTTGAAGTATTCGCCTCAGCCTCTTCGGGTCCAGCAGCGTCAACTCTTCAGCTTCGTAGACAAACTGGCGTCCGCTGAGGACGGGTACTGTCCAGAGTTCAACGCTGAACGTTATGACCGATGTGAGAGAAGCCATCCTGAACCTGACAGCATCTGTCTCTGCTGAGGTTTCTGAGGAAGTTAGAAAGTTGTGATAATTATATTATAAAATGAACATCACCTAAATTAATTACCTGTGGATTTATTAGTGCAGCCGGCCTTTGATTTCTGTGCAGGTGGGAGGCCCAAACAGGGACCACAGTGCATGAAGGAAGCCGGTCACATACCTGTAATGACGTCGCTGCGTGGATGTGAATGTCAGCAGGTCGCCCTCCGATGGGAGTGTTTGCAAATCTCGTCCTCTGTGTTTGAAGATTCTGTCTGAAAGTGGCACAGGACGTTAAATTAAACGTGACAGGGAGGACGGATTTATCAAGACGAAAATGACTTATTAACTGTAACAGCTTTATGAAACAGTTTTGAAAATATTTCACAGCGCTGACCTTTAATTGAAGGTTATGGTTTACGGCCCATCTGTTATCAGTTCAAAAACAAGCGCGCAGCTAAAGTTCATGCAGTTAATTAATCGTTATTTGTGTTTCTTGAGAGGAGACTGATTGGCTCGCGTGGGACTTTGGGCGATGAACGCGAGCGGCAGGAGTGATGCTCCGCATGTCAATACGGCTGCCGTGTGATAAAGTGAGACGCTGTCATCGGTGAATGTGAGGCGTTCGGGTGCGGACAGTAAATCTGTCAAACGCATAACAAAACAGGACGAGCGACCACAAAGTGTTTTTCTCTGCCCGCCTGCTCCACTGGAACGGAAACGATCTGAACGCCGACGTTCACACGCCTTCAGATTCTTTAAAGCAACATTTTAAAACTTTTCTCTGATAAACTTAGTTAGCGTATTGTTCGGATTATAAATCGCAGTTTTTTTTCATGGTGCGACTTATACTCTGGAGCGACTTATGTGTGAAATTATTAACACATTATTAAATCATTTCACATGTTATTTTCACATTAAACCGCAAGAGGGCGCTCTAGGCCTGTGTTGATAATTTCAACATTGGTGGTAACTTATAAAAACAACTGAGAAGGGCTGAACAAAAACGGCACCGATTACAAGCTGCAAGTAGTGAAATATGCAGCCGAGAACATAACCGAGCAGCAGAAAGAAAGTTTGGAGTTACGTTAACATACCAGACACGTTCTCAGCTCGTTGTTTACGCGGCATGTAACGTTAGCATACCGTACACTTATTCAGCCTGTGGTTCTATTTTTATTTTAAAATGCCTTTCATAATGACATGTCTGTTCTTGGTGTTGGATTTTATCAAATCAATTTTCCCAAAAAATGCCACTTATACTCCAGTGCGACTTATATATGTTTTCTCCTTCTTTATTATGCATTTTTTGGCTGGTGCGACTTATACTCAGGAAAATATGGTAGTTAGTGTTTGTACCACAGGCGTTTTGAACCACCGGGAAGAAGAAGAGGTTTACAGGCCCAGCAGTCAGCAGCTTCTATGGACATAATGGCAGAGGAGAAGAGAGTGAAGAGGACACTGACGGAGGAAGCTAAGAATGTCATGCTCATGTTAGCTCAGTTTGTTAGCTGCTGTTAGCTCATGTTAGCTCAGTCTGTTAGCTGCTGTTAGCTCATGTTAGCTCAGTCTGTTAGCTGCTGTTAGCTCATGTTAGCTCAGTTTGTTAGCTGCTGTTAGCTCATGTTTGCTCAGTTTGTTAGCTGCTGTTAGCTCAGTCTGTTAGCTGTTGTTCTTCCTCACTCGAACCGAGGGTCTAAGGACAGAGGGTGTCATTCTCTGTACAGATTGTAAAGCCCTCCGAGGCAAATGTACTTTGTGACTTTGGGCTATACAAATAAAATTGAATTGAATTGAATTGTTGTTAGCTGCTGTTAGCTCAGTTTGTTAGCTGCTGTTAGCTCATGTTAGCTCAGTTTGTTAGCTGCTGTTAGCTCATGTTAGCTCAGTCTGTTAGCTGCTGTTAGCTCATGTTAGCTCAGTCTGTTAGCTGCTGTTAGCAGCTGTTAGCTCAGTCTGTTAGCTGCTGTTAGCTCAGTCTGTTAGCTGCTGTTAGCTCATGTTAGCTCAGTCTGTTAGCTGCTGTTAACTCATGTTAGCTCAGTTTGTTAGCTGCTGTTAGCTCATGTTAGCTCAGTTTGTTAGCTGCTGTTATCTCAGTCTGTTAGCTGCTGTTAGCTCATGTTAGCTCAGTCTGTTAGCTGCTGTTAGCTCATGTTAGCCCAGTCTGTTAGCTGCTGTTAGCTCATGTTAGCTCAGTCTGTTAGCTCAGTTTGTTAGCTGCCGTTAGCTGATGTTAGCTCAGTCTGTTAGCTGCTGTTAGCTCATGTTAGCTCAGTCTGTTAGCTGTTGTTAGCTGCTGTTAGCTCATGTTAGCTCAGTCTGTTAGCTGCTGTTAGCTCATGTTAGCTGCTGTTAGCTCAGTTCGTCAGCTTGAAGGTGAGCTCAGAGCGTCGGGTACCTTCAACAGGCGTCATGGACTACCAGGAAGAAGAAGAGGAGGTAACCAGGCTCAGCAGCTTCTATGGACATGATGGCAGAGGAGAAGAGAGTGAAGAACGCTGATGGAGGAAGCTAAGAAGAGAAAAGGAGAGAGTGAGCGAGCAAGAAGCCGCCGGACAAGAGTAAATGTGGGACTGACAGCTAAGAAGTGATTTAATAATCAGAAAGTTGCAGTGTTGAGTTGGTCAGATTCTTTGTGGCTGCAGTTTCAGAAAGTCTTCATCTTTGGTTCGAGGACAGCAAGAGGAAAAAAAGAGGCAGAGGAAGAGAGAAGAGGAGCGGGACGTGAATCTGTGTCGTGTTGTTGTCCAACAGACTGAGGCGCTAAGTGCTCGACTGGCAGGACGCCTGAAGCTCAGTGACAGCGACACTTGTTCACGGAGGAAGAGTCATGACGTTCTTTCTTCACTCCTTCATTCCAGCTGCAGCGTTCTTTAAAATCAATAATAAAATCATTCTGCACGCTCACGTTAATTCAGCTTCAGTGTATTTTTACACCCCACACATGTTCAAATTCATACACAGTCATTCTCCCAGAATGCAGTGCCTCGCTCGCCTTAAGTCCCACACACTGTTTGGGCTTTGAAGTGTGTGTTAGTCTAGATTCTCTGGCTGTCGCCGGGCGGACGAGCGGCCGGCGTTGCTTGGTGACATCCACGGCTGCAGTGCGTGATGGGATTTGCTGCTGATGACGCTGCGTTCAGGCGCGCGCCGCCCGGCTGTGTGAAAGGAGCTAATAAAAATGTTTATTAAACAATTCTCTGTGGCACCGAGCACAATTCATCTCCCTCTGCCTCCAGCTGCCAAACACACACACACACACACACACACACACACACACACACACACACACACACACACACACACACACACACACACACACAAAGAAGTTATGTACCTGGGTTATAATGCTGCAGCAGCACCAGCATCCACACACACACACACACACACACGATGAGTCATCTCTGCTGCATTTAAAGCAGATTTACACACTCTGCTCACACACACTCTGCTCACACACACTCTGCTCACACACACTCTGCTCACACACACTCTGCTCACACACACACTGTAAATAAACAAACACACAAAGGACTCGGTCAGTCAGCTGAACAGACGGTCTGTGGCTTTGTCCGTCAGTCCTTCAGGCAGCAGCTTTCTCTGCTGAGGTTTGTAAAGATAAAATAAAGACGATGGAAACATGTTGACACACACTATTATTATAAAGTTATTATCAGCTGCATTCATGTTTGAATGTGAGAGTGCACACATGCATGATCATGATGCTTGGAGTGTTAGTGACAGGCAAAGTTTTAAAATCCTGAAATGAAGACAGAAATATTCAAATCTAAAAATGCTCGAAGCTGAAGCTGGACATGTGAACTCTGTGTTCTGTGAGGTAAACAGTATTTATACCTTGAATCTTTCAAAGTGGGTGCACACCTTTACATTATGGGGACCTCGAATCAACTGCAGATGCTGTTTTTGTTGGGCGTTTATTTTAATATATATAGTATATAACATATATAGACTTAATGTGGGAGTAAGTGTTTTGTTTTACTTTGTGAGAACTCGTGTTAGTTTGTTTTAGATGATGAGAGGTTTGACATCTGAAAATACTTTTTAATTAATGCCGTGTGGTGGCATTGAATAGACTTGAGTTTGCCATTGGAAGGTCTGATGGTGAAGCAGGGAAAGTATTCTAAATATAGAAATATAAATATATACCTTGGTGAATAGACTCTTCATGCTTCCTTTGGCTAGTTCCTTTTGCAGGAGTGTTATTTTTAATATACGTATATAAATATCTGCATAATGTGGAAGTAAATGTTTTATCAAGCAATGAAATGAAATTGTGATTTGCTGGATCAGATCTTGCTTTCGGGTCTTGTGGGGACTCGAGTTTGGAATATTTGCTGCCGTTTGTTTCAGATGATTCGAGGTTCGAGGGTCTTGACTTAAGTTCATGTTTCCGCTGTTGCACTGACATCCTGACTTTTTAAAGTTAAACTCCTGCAGCGTTTCAGTCACCCTGAAGTTACACTCATGCTGAAGCTCGACGGAGCGGAGAGAGTCGCTGCTCAAAGTTACAGAAAAGGTCGAGCAGCTGGTTCTGAGCTGGAGGACGGACACGACGCTTTGGGAAACAGACGGAAGCTGCCGACGTCTCTTCTGTCTGTAAAAGTCGACACGTGTTCGACTGCGAGTCCGCAGCGAATCAGAAGATCCGCCTGTTATCAGGATGAGAGGGTTTTCATTCGCCTGATTGGTTCGCTCGATTGACTCACATTGATGATCCCGTCAGCAGCCGGCTGGTTGGGAAGTTAATTAGTCATGCAGTCGGTTGATTAATCATCAGATTGGTTTGATTGACTTTGTTTTCCATGTTGTTGGTTAGTTAGTCAGTCAGCTGTCGTCGCTGGTCGTTCATTAGCCGCTTGGTGAGTTTATTAGCAGCGTTGGCATCAAACACGACAGTGAGATGATCCCCGGCGTCCTGTGAATAAATGAAGGGAGCTTTTTTTAATCCATCTCCACATGTTCTTCAAGGCTTTAATTCATGGATATGACTTCCATACTCTTATTTTAAACACGTTCACCCTCAGCTCTGTCCTGACCTCGGCGTCGGCTGTGTTTAACAAAGTTTCTGCTCGCGCCTGTCGAGAAGTCGGGATGAAATGTTTGATTTTGCAGCGCTGCAGGTTGCTGTCACAGAGTTTCTACTCTGGAAGTGTTGAAGGAAAGTCGAGACGTTGATGGAGAATAAAAAAATAATAACTGATAAGGGCATCTGTCTGTTTTGTGTCATTGTTCTGAAAACTACCAGCAAGCAACTCCAAAATATTTTATTTCTGTGACTTTTTTTTGTTGTTTTTGGACTTTTTCCGTGGAGATCTTTGTTTACAGTTTATTGGGATACTGATCTCAGCTGACAGGACTCTGCACTGGATTCATTGAATTTGTAAATCTGTAACCTGGCGTGAATAGTCTGTTATTTGGGGGGCTTTTCAGACTTTCATTTTGAAAGTGACAGCTGAAGATGGACAGGAAGCTGAGGAAAGAGAGAGACAGAAAACAAAACACCATTGGTTGGAGTCAAACCCAGGCCACTGTGGGAAGGACTCAACTTTAGTAAATGGAGATCAACCTCCACCAGGTGAGCTGGGCCGCCGCCGCTTTGAGGCGCATCATCAACGCCCTTTATATCAAAATGCCTCCGGGCGCAGCTGGATAGACCTACAACCAATCAGAGCAAAGACACTGTGATGTAGAGGAAACACAGTGTCCAGTTTGTTGGACAGCGATTTAACAGTCAGACATTTTGGTTGAAAATACCTAAATAGCCTGGTCGAGGCTGAAGTCATGAAATCAAGCCGGTCCTGTTCTGGTCGTGATCGGACCGACTCGAGCCGGGCTGAGTTAAAATCTGCCTGCACAGGACAGGAAGGAGATGGAGCCTGTCAGAACAAATAAATCATGAGCGCAAAGATCCGTCCCAGGCCAGGAAGTGTGAATCTTTAAAACATCTTACTGTTTTCTTAAACTGAAGCTTTAACCGATGAAACATCAGACATGAGCAGTTACAAACTTTTTCACCAGCGACTGACACTCGACTCCATTTCGCTGACTGTTTTTAATTATTCCCAGAAATTCAACATTTGTTCATCAGCTTGAATCTGAAGAAGAAACGACGTCATTTAGTCAACAAACTGAATCTGGAGTCAGTATTTAGCGACTGAGACACTTCAGCTTCACATTTAGTAACTACTATGTGACTTCTCCTTTACCTAATAAGAGGCTGGTAATTACATGAGACCCTCCATCCCCTCTGCACAGAAAGCAAGCGTCAGCAGTCAGACTGATTGGAGCAGATTTATTTTTCTGTGTCTGATGGAGGACTCAGCCAGGAGCGATGAATCCTCCAGCAGCCGCCTCTTAAATCTGTCTCCTCCTCTCTCCTCGGCCTCCTGTCCCGTCCTGGGTGAGTGCCTCGGCGGGCCGGCTGATTGATGGGTGTAATGGGCTGTCTGTGGACACAGCAGCCTGCCAGTCTCTCCCTGCTACTCTGACCTGGTTAGAGAACAGCCTGCCTGCCTGCATGGCACATGAACCTGCTGCAGAGTGGAGGAGGAATAACAGGCAGGAGATGGTGAGGAGCCGAGCCCGACAAACATCACTGTCCGTAATTAAACCAGAATTATGATGTGAACAAATAAACAGACTCATTGTTCTCGGTCTCTCTCTACAGCAGCAAATGTTTTATGCATGGCTGCAGCCCAGCCGGGCGGAGCTCTGCAGCTCTGACCTCCAAGGCTGTTTGGTTTGTTTTTGCACCACCTGTATCTCTACATGTGTATCATCTCCACCTGTATCTCTACATGTGCATCATCTCCACCTGTATCATCTCCACCTGTATCATCTCCACCTGTATCATCTCCACCTGTATCATCTCTACCTGTATCATCTCCACCCGTATCTCTACATGTGCATCATCTCCACCCGTATCTCTACATGTGCATCATCTCCACCCGTATCTCTACATGTGCATCATCTCCACCCGTATCTCTACATGTGCATCATCTCCACCCGTATCTCTACATGTGCATCATCTCCACCCGTATCTCTACATGTGTATCATCTCCACCTGTATCTCTACATGTGCATCATCTCCACCTGTATCTCTACATGTGCATCATCTCCACCCGTGTCTCCACATGTGCATCATCTCCACCCGTGTCTCCACATGTGTGACTGCATGTGGATACGTGTTCCTCAAACATTACAGAGATGCTGTCACATGGTGAATCTGTGTTTCACGTGTCACTGTCGTGTTGTTCGCTCGTCTCATCCTGTTTGTCTGATTTCGTCTTTCTGTGTCTCTGCTCGGCCTCGGCCTGATTTCCTGTAATATTAGAGCAGAGATCCACAGATCTGCAGACAGCCGATGCCATCGAGAGCCTCCTCTCTCTCTCTCTCTGTTTTTTTTATTCCCTTCTCATCTCATTTGGGTCTCTTGGTTTGGCAGGAAACAAACAGATCGATACAGAGCCTCGGGTTTGCCTTTAAAAGATAAGAATGTTTTGAAGTGGACTGAAAAAGGCTTGGAGATTTGAAGAGGCGGCTCCGTCCTGCTTTGTTTTTATTGATAATCTTTTTAAACACACGCCCGGCAGCCAATTATGGATGCAGCTGGTCACTGTGGGAGAAACACGGAGAGAGAGTGAAATTAGATATTACCAGCCCATCATCATCTTCATTACTGCGAGCTCCTCTTTAACCCCCGAGGGCTCCTGAATCACGATGGGTGTTCCAGAGCTGCAGCTAATAAGCTGCCACGTCAGATTTCACGTTTTTTTTACCTTAAATTACGGAAGAAAGCAAAGTTCTGTCGGCGCTGCGAGGCCTTAAAAAGTCAGTTCACCCAAATTACCAAAAATAACTTTCTTTCACTTCCTCCGTTCCCCGGCGGGTTTAACACTTCCTGTCAGTTAAAGCCAGAAACAATGTTCCCCGTGCTGCAACCACGAGCCAATCAAGCAGCAGCCTGACGCGGCATCGATACAGAGTTTCCAGTAAATTATCAAATAAAAAAAGTCAAATATTTGTCGATTTTCTAAAACTACTGGAAGCTGAACTGAAGCGTCGACGCCTCGAGATGTGAGAACGTTTTCTCTGGCTGCGTTTTCAGTTTCTGATGTTTTGTTGATGGAATATTTCAAACGTGGTCTCGGCTTCACAGATTTAAAGAGCTGATCCAGTTTGAGTCTTTGCTTCGCGTCACGTCGTGTCAGATAAATGACGGTTATCCATGATCGTCCGCTCTGACCTCGCTGTGTGAAGGTCACATGATCATAATCTCCTCCGTCGTCCCAGTTTTTGCTCCTCGAGGAGGTCGAGGATCGTCCTTCAGAGACCTCTGATGAGCGTATGGACTGAGAAATGTTTACTGACACTGTTCGGGTTTCTGTTTCTGATAAACTCAGCGTCTCAGTCAGTGTTTCTCTGCTTTTTGTCAGAGTCTGATCTGGTGACAGCTTCATTTCTTCGCTGTAGACTGGTGAGAATATTCTAAATACATCGACATTAAACTGAATGTTATCCACACCATGAATATCTTTCTATATTTGTCATATTAATACTGTTTATTAGTTTTTATAGATTTCGTATTTTTCTCGGATCTCTTTGAACTTGTTTACATTCTATATTTTATATTTCACGTCACATTACTTCCGTTCTCGACATAGAGCAGCGCTGACAATAATGTTGACTTGAATTGTCTCAGACAGGTTTTGCTGCTGACTCGTCCACGTCAGTCAGAACAGGATCCGTCTTCATCGTCTGAACCAGGTTTTCTATGTTCAGCCACATTTAACTTTAAACTAATAACCGACATGTAAATTCAGTTTCTGTCATTGCATTTTTCGTTGGTGCCTCTGACGGATCCATAATTGATTGTGTGAGCTCGTTCACGGACTCCCTGCTTTCACGGGATGTATTGTTTGTGTCGGCCACACAGAGGAGCTGACAGCGGACTCATTAAAGAAGCCAGGGACTGACAACAATGCACAGAGGGAACTCACTGCATCTTAATGTGACGCAGATAAATGTGACAGAACCGTGGAGGGAAGTCACACAGTCTCTTTAATTATCATTAACAAAACATTTGAAACTAATTATAGCTGCAACATGTTGGTCCGTCCTGCACGCGGCCTCACATCCAAACACACTTTGGTCTTTTTTCTTGGTGTGTGTACTTCTACATCTGCACATGGTGTTTTATTTTGAAATCTGCCTGGAGTCTCCTTCATGTCTCTGTGTCGTCTTTTAAAACAGACTTTTTGACTTTATGTTTGATTTTACTCCCTCTGTGAAGTTTTACAGTTTTTTTTCTCATTGGTACTGTGGTTGGTTTTAAATGTGCGACTGTGGAAAATGCATTACGAATAAAGGTTATGAATATTTCCATGAACGCAGGTGTGAAGCCGGGCGGTGGCAGACCTCGCTGTGAGGTCAGTGGTGGGACAATGAGCTGCAGTTGTCAGCCAGTAACGAGTTTTTATCTGCAGCATGAAGCCACAAACAAACCCAGGAATAATCAGCGTCTCTTACAGAACAATCGACAGAGCTTTAATATTTAAAAACGCTTTTATTGCTGCAGCCGCAGCCTTCATTAAACGTCCCTGGCATGCACGCTCAGCAGAAAGCCTCCCTGCATAAATACAAGTAATAACAGAGTATTGGACGTCACATGGGAGCGGCGGCGGCGCTGAAGCCGGCGCTCGTGTCACCACGTATCATCTGCTGCCTCCAGGTACAGCTGCATGAGTGTGACGCCCGGCGTGTACGTTCATCACACAGGGAGACAACGTGCAGAAACATCTCAATGAATCTGGACTGTCGGCTCCATAACCCAGTTTGAAGTGATGAATCTGAAAATGTGAGTAAAGTCAGCACCACTGAAACCTCCACCGAGTATCTGGACGAGGTGCTGGGAGGAAACGTTCCACCATGTTTCACTGTTTGGATTCGAAGCATCAGCATCGGGCATTTATTTCAGCCCACGTTCACCGCTCTCATGAAGAACCAACTCCGTTCTTCTGTCCAGAAGAAATCGTTGGTCCGGCTCCCATCGATGCAGAATCCCTGTGGACCGGCTGCAGAGCGAGCAGCTGATCTCTCTGTTGGATGTAATAGCCTCGCTCGCTCTGCACAATAACAAACAGCCACTTTTGTTGAGAGAGGCCTGTTGGGGATCGATCGCTGAATGCATTTCCAGCACTTTTTCTTTGAGGGTCCTGAGGGTGCAGAGTGTTTTGGATTTGGGGCTCAGCTTCTCTAAAACTTAAAATATTCACTCCATGTTTTTAAAAAGGAAAAACCTCTTTGGCTTCTTCCTCGATGTTTCGGGTTGGAGATGTTTGTGATTAACGGATCTCAGCACATCGCTGGAGACCATCAATCAGACACTCGGGGTCGCCGCTCGGACCATCAGCAGGTTATCACAAACACATTAAGACATTTTCTAGTGTTGCAGATCTGCGCTGTGTGAGGTCGACCAAAGAAACATAAAGAAGGAGAAACAGCAATGTGACATTCAGATATTAAATCCATACCATGAGGTCCATAAAGAGCTTTGTGTGTCCTCTGGGCTCCTGTAGAGACATACAATAAATCCATACATCCACAGTTGCCCAACTAAATCCCTCTCAGCAGACACTAAGCACTTGATCCGCTGTGTTGACGCTGATATGAACTGGGACGCAGAGCAAACAGAGCTCCGGCTACAGGTCACAGAAAGGACAATAAGCCTGTGTTTATTATTCAGATGACAGATCGGCCAATAACACAACATGCACGGAAATGTCAGGCTCCACAGATATGATGAGACGTGATGAGGTGTCATGGCAGGTCGACATTATCCTGACGCCAAAAGGTCACAGGTTTGATTCCTGCCGCTGAGCAATGATTCGGTGGTTTGCAGGTCAATGGACCGACGTGAATTAAAGGTTCATTGACCTGAGGAGACTGGAACACAAAGCACAGTTTCATTTTGTTTTTGTCAGTGTGGGCTTGAACACAGCGTGCACAGGGTTTTACTTTCTCTCCTGCAGGGATCCGTTCCGCTTTCAGTCGACGTGCTTTGACGGTTTCGTGGCTGCTGGCTTCTCGCTCGTTGTTGGTTCCAGACCTTTGAATCATCTCCATCATTTCCAGTTTGTTCAGTGATTCAGATCCGACTGTTGTTCTGCTCATTGGACGGATCCGAGCTTCTTCTATCGACTCTGCGTCATGAACCTGACAGAGTGTTGGAGGCCGCGCTCCGTTCAGCTGCTGACATGATTTAACTGTGCGGCTCTTCACATCTTATTGAACCTTTAAAGCTCGTTAATGGACGTTCAGTGAATCCATGAACGTCGTCAACACAAACGTTTCCGTTCTCTGTAATTACAAACTCTCGCTTCATCCATCGTAGTAAACTGAATATTTCTGAGTTTTCTGCTGACGTCTCTCTGGGCCGTGGAGAATAACATCCAGTAACATTATCAGAACCTTTAGGGAACGTTACATCCTCCATGCTTTGCTGAGGTTGAGCCCTCAAAGTCAAACTTCTCCTTAAGCATGAAATATTACCAACGGTTCATTTGGAGTTTCCGCCTCGTTTGAGATGTCGGAGACGATGATTATTGAAATGACTGTGATAACACCGAGTTTATGAAATCATCTGTAATATTCACGCTTTGTTTTCTCTTTCTCCCGGTCAGACGCATATTTGTATCACATTCAGTCAAACTGTGTTATTATCTGTTATTATGGCTCATTACCAGCTGGCCACAGTTTGATTTCCACAGATAAAAAATGATGAAATAAAAAAAACCTAATGAGATTCAAAGAATTCATTTGTGCAGATTAAAGAAAGTGATTCCTTCATTATCTCGAACACGGTGAATTAAAGTCACACACTGAATTATTCAGTGTTGGATCTTGAACCTTGGAAACAGGTTCATCACCGCTGACAGCTCGTGTGTAATTAAGGTGAAAGGTCTGACCCGCTTTTCCCTTCAGACCAAATATTTGACACTCGACCACTTTGTATCATGAACGATGCTCAGCAGGTCACAGGAAGAACTTCTGGACCTGAGGCGGGTCGATGATGCCTCGCTGCTCTAATAAGCCATCTGTAACCACGCCCACCTGTCAATCAAAGCGTCCACGCTCTTAATCCTGCATAACTTTAAGCCTTAATATAATGTGAACAGGTGAGTTGTATATAAATTCACCCTCAGTACAGTTGTCATGAACGGGGAAATTAGCTACAGAGACCAAAACTGTTTTTTGTACCAGACTGTAAACATGTTTATTTCTGCTGTGAAACATGGGGACTTATGGAGACTGACTCACTGCTGGAGCCAGCCTCAGGTGGACGTTAGAGGAACTGCAGCTTGTGGCTTCATTTCCCAGCACCGGATGTTTCCTCTGGGTTTTACTTCAGTATGTAGTGTTAGTGTCCAGTGACGGATGATTTAAAAATAAAATAAAATAACATTTTAAATCGGATCATGATGCATCCATGAGTGCTGGAGTTTCTGTTGAAGGAGCTCGTCCTCACGTGTGCTCTGCATTCACGTCACAAAGATTCATGTGGTGAACTCTTCACATGAGTAATGTGCTGTAGGTTTAATTTAGATGGTTCAGTCCGCACATACTGAGGAAAACACCCGGCTGTGGTGACACAGCTGAGCCGAGCATCAACATGCATGGTAATGAAGGAGCCTTTAATATAAAAATAAAAAGCTTCATGTTTTTTATTCATGACCCGGCAGCAGAGACGCCTCACATGAGGTCTGATGGGCCCGTGATGGCGGCTGTGAAGCCACTCGCAGCCTTTGATTGGCTTCATTTACATAGAGCCTTGGCAGAGTGTGAGCAGGGAGGCGAGGGGCGTTCAGGAGCCCACAGTGCATCACCATCATATTCTGATCACGAGGAGTTCGCTCAGACATCGACCTGCTGATGTCTGCTGGTCCAGAACCAGAACCAGAACCAGCAGCAGCTGATATCAGAGACTAGTCCAGCAGCGGCTGATATCAGAGACTAGTCCAGCAGCGGCTGATATCAGAGACTAGTCCAGCAGCGGCTGATATCAGAGACTAGTCCAGCAGCGGCTGATATCAGAGACTAGTCCGGCAGCGGCTGATATCAGAGACTAGTCCAGCAGCGGCTGATATCAGAGACTAGTCCAGCAGCGGCTGATATCAGAGACTAGTCCAGCAGCGGCTGATATCAGAGACTAGTCCAGCAGCTGCTGATATCAGAGACTAGTCCAGCAGCAGCTGATATCAGAGACTAGTCCAGCAGCTGATATCAGGGACTAGTCCAGCAGCGGCTGATATCAGAGACTAGTCCAGCAGCGGCTGATATCAGAGACTAGTCCAGCAGCGGCTGATATCAGAGACTAGTCCAGCAGCTGATATCAGCGACTAGTCCAGCAGCAGATATCAGAGACTAGTCCAGCAGCAGCTGATATCAGAGACTAGTCCAGCAGCGGCTGATATCAGAGACTAGTCCAGCAGCGGCTGATATCAGAGACTAGTCCAGCAGCAGTCAGTCCAGCTCGGCGTCTGTCTTTCAGCCTTTTATTTCACCAAGCTCTCACCAACCACTAAAAGTCAGTCCCACATTTACTCTTGTCCGGCGGCTTCTTGCTCGCTCACTCTCTCCTTTTCTCTTCTTAGCTTCCTCCGTCAGCGTCCTCTTCACTCTCTGCTCCTCTGCCATCATGTCCATAGAAGCTGCTGAGCCTGGTTACCTCCTCTTCTTCTTCTTCCTGGTCGTCCATATCGCCTGTTGGTACAAACACTCAGTTCATCAGCTTGACGGTGAGCTCAGAGCGACAGGTACCCGTTGCTCTGAGCTAACAGACTGAGCTAACATGAGCTAACAGCAGCTACAGCTGTCAGCAGTTTACTTCACTGTCCATCATAAACTCTGTAAATCACAGAGAGTTGAGGCGGAGCAGCCGGAGGACATCAGAGGGAAAACCAGAAAACATTTCCTCCATAAAATATGATCCAGTTTCACCAGAATCAGTGAAATCAGAATCAGAATCCTCTGCCATCATGTCGTTGTCGTTGGGCCTGGTTACCTCCTCCTCCTCTTCTTCTTCTTCTTCTTCTTCTTCTTCTTCTTCTTCTTCTTCTTCTTCTTCACAGTGGTACAAACACTTTGAGCATGATTTAAATTTAGTCTTTTGTGAAGCGAATCACTTCAGTTCTTCCTTAAGTCTTTCAAACATGCCAAACGGTCTCAAATGTGAATTTGGACTTTTCTTTACATCAGTACAATTTTAAATTTCATAGATAATTGAAAATATGACTTGGACCTGTGATGGGAACTTTTTTAATGTGTCAGGTTTTCCTTCTATGGATTTTCTGTTTTCCTGTAAATAGACAGACAGACATTGGAGAGCAGCTTCGAATAGAAACATCTGTTCAAGAAAAGCAGCGAGTTTTTGATCGTGACCGACGCGAGTGCTCCAGATCTATTTTCAGCTGTGAACCGGCTTCACACTGTTCAGAACAAGAGAGAGCTAATGGAATATTTGAAGCTTTGAAGAGCTTAATTACCCAGAAATCAAATAATGTGACATGAAGAAATTAACGGCCTTGTTCTCTTTGTGTGATGGAGGTGAAGCTCGCTGGGAAATCTACACATTTAGAAAAAGGTTTGCCATAATCTTTAATATTTTTATTTCATCTGTTAAACAGGTGAAAAAAAAGAAAGGATATTATTTTATTACACAGCGTTCCAACATTTCTGGGATCAGGTCTGTTTTTGTGGTCACGACTCAGCCGAGTGGAACGGGACCCAAAAACAAGACGTGATTCACTTTTTACCCAAAATAATAAAAGAAACATTTTCTTTAAATATGCAAAACTAAAAAAATAATTATTAAAAAAATGAATGAAATGAAAATATTTAAAATATATTGAACATTTTGTCTAATAGAAAGAAAGAAAGAAAGAAAGAAAGAAAGAAAGAAAGAAAGAAAGAAAGAAAGAAAGAAAGAAAGAAAGAAAGAAAGAAAGAAAGAAAGAAAGAAGAAAGAAAGAAGTTGTTTCCCATTTCCTGGCCAAACATAAAACTGTTTCCTGATGAATCTTTCAGGTCAGGTGTGTGTGTGTGCGTGTGTGTGTGTGTGTGTGTGTGTGTGCGTGTGTGTGTGTGTGTGTGTGTGTGTGTGTGTGTGTGTGTGTGTGTGTGTGTGTTTTCCACCATGTTTGTTTCCTGCCCATTAGTTACCAGACTGTAAAAGGTTAGAGCAGGTGTGTGTGTGTGTGTGTGTGTGTGTGTGTGTGTGTGTGTGTGTGTGTTTATGGATATTCAATGCACACACACACACACAGTGGTGTGTGTTTCAGAGGTAAATGTCACACCTGTCACTGCTGTTGTGGATGAAAAGGCTCAATGATCCGCGGTCACAGACTCTCACAGTCTCTTCGTTTCTTCTTCTTCTCTTTTTGTATCTCGCTCTCTAACTTCTGCATCCGGCCTCTCGCTCTGTTCGGTGTGTGCAGGTAATTAAAACCTCCTTTCCCACAGTGTGCTGATAAACGAGCGGAGCTGTCAGGGCGACGCCTCCCTCTGCATCACACTCTTCTTCTTCTTCTTCTTCTTCTTCTTTTGTTTGATTCCGGCGTCGCGGTTCAGAGGATCGGCTTCATTAGTGTTCGCGGTGGCTCCGTGTGCTCCAACATAACAGCAGATACAGAAAGCACAGAGCACACATGAGGCCGCTTTCAATTAAAGCATCCTAAACGAGGAGGGAGTTCCTCAGACTTCAGTAAACGGCATCAGAGACGAGTAGAAACAGTCGAGACAGAACTTCAGATTCTGTCAGCTCAGCGTCGCGATGCATTCAGGGTCGAACCGGTTAGTCTGGGTTTATCATGCTTCTTTGAACAATTATTCATCGTTCACAAACTTCTTTTGTCATGCAAGACGCTCAGATCTGAAAGTGAAGCTCTGTGAGTATAGTTAGTTAGTTAGTTAGTTAGTTAGTTAGTTAGTTAGTTAGTTAGTTAGTTAGTTAGTGTGAGTCCTGATCCTCCAACATGCCAAAGAAACAGTGAGTCCAGCCCTCCATGAACTTCAGAGGATCTCCATCATGTTTTGTCTGATCGTCCATCTTTACTCAGACTGAACTAAAAGTTGCACGACAACAAGGATGGAAGAAGATTGTTTGGACTGACATCTCTGTAGATTCATGACTTATGATCCACCGAGATCCCATTTTATTATCGTATGGAGACCAAGACAAGACCGAGACCAGATCTGGAGAACTACAACACTGCTGGCATGGTCCTGGTGTGAAGGTTCAGGATTGCAGGTCTCCTGCTCAGCCAGATGAACTCAGTCTGTTTTTTAATTAGAACTAACAAGGATCTGCAGCCTGTAGCTTCCTGCTCTCCTTCATCCACACCCCTGGAAAAGGAAGAGGAAGCCCGGCGCTGTCGGGTGTCACTGATCAGTGTTTACATGCACAGGCATGTTGAGCGGCACCGGACGTCGGGGAGAAGAAAAAACCAACGACTGTTCCTGCTGAGGAGTGAGAAGCACAAACACACAGATTTAAAAAAATGAGCAGCTGGTTCACAGAAAGCTGTAAAATCTACAGATTCAGACACTTTGAGGAGTTTAAGGGTGGTCGTCAAAAGTTTACGGCTCCGTCCCTCAGCAGTTAAATCATCTTTAGAAACTTCCAAATCAATTCTGCGGCATCATTTGTCTCTCGGCTGAGAACAGAAACATTTAATCTGCCAAAGATTTCAACCAAACACACTTCATCCAAATGAGTGTGAGCGCAACATGACGAGGACGGACGCGTGGCAGCAGCAGAGATTTATGGAGATTATGAAACAGAAACTTCTGGTTCAGGCTCAGTGCAGAGGAGCGGCTGAGAGACACAAAAGATAAAAATGAAAGCAGAGACAGATGTTGTTCCTGTTCCTGTTCTCAGACCTGATGTGCTGCAACTCCACCTCGGTTTTAAATGTGAGGCTGGACCAGCAGGTCAGTGATCCATCAGCTGATGCTGAATCAACGTCAGACTCATCTGACACCCGGACTGCGAGAGAAGATGCTTGAAACTGCACAGAGTCCTGCTAACTCATTGCTTCATTTTAAAACCCAATATGAGACATCACCTGCACAAACACAGCAACATTATTAGATCCATCCATAAACTTGAATCCATGGAAACAAACTTCCTGTTTCTGCCTCGATTTTAAATTCCAGCTTCAGTTTTGTGGTGAAACTGGAAAAAAACATCGTGACTCATCAGGACATTTTTAGAAATCTGGCAGGTCTTTGGAAAAGACGTTTTCCTGGAAAGCAGAGATGTTCTTTTATTTCGGCTGTTCAGTGTTTACTTATTCAAATGGCTGCTGGGTTACAAACTTAAGATTCAGATTTGGTTTAGCTGCAGGTGGAGGTGAGGGGTGCGGGGATGCATCATGTCGGGGTGAGGTGGAGCAGAAACCAGCGTCTGCATGTGAGTCTGACTCTGGGAGATAATGAGGGCAGCCGAACAGGTGAAGGGAGGACAGCTGAGGAGAGAGGAGAAGGAGCTGAATGGACGGGAGGAAGGAGGTGAGAGCATGTCCAGAAATGACCAGAATAAATCACCTGCAACACAAAAACACAAAAACACCTGAACCCTGTGCTTAACATTGGCTCTTGTCTTGTAACAGTATGAAATATCATAACGCGGCTGTTAAAATATACAACACTCCTCATTCATATTTTATTTCATCCAACCGACCGACTTCCTGCAATTAATCCAAAACTTTTCCCGTCGTCAACCTGCATGTCACGAGCTGAAGAACCGAGAGCCCGATTAAAATGATCTGAAGTTTCTGTTTGTGTCATTTCCATCTGGACTCGTCTGTTTTCATGCGATGACAGTTTCAGTTTCTCATGTTTGAACTCGTTTACTCTTCACTTCTTGTTTTCCGGCCTCACTCTGTAGTTTTTTTAACTATTAGAGAGAGAACACCAAACAAACCGAAGCACTGTTGAAATAATGTCCCTCTGACTTCAATTTGCTTTTAAAAAATTGCTGCAATTTCGTGTTCCCTGCCGGTGAATCAGAAATAAAATGTGAAGATGATGAGGATACTTTGGATGGTTAGAGCTGCGCAGCCTCAGTTCTTCCTGTGCTGACGTTCTCTGAACTTTCTCTGGTGTTTGTGGCTCCGGCCGAGCTCGTCGCTCTCAGGTTTGTTTGTGAACCATGAAGCAAAGTGAAGGAGAGACACCACGTGGACTGCTCCTCTCCGTGAATCACATCGTCACTGGAAACTGTTTGGAAAAGGACAAAGAATACTTGACTGGTGATTGGATGTTGGACGATGTTCATTTATTTGTAATTGTGAAACCTGGAACAACCTGGAGTAAAATCAGCTGTGAGAACAGAAGCGCGGTCACTTCTTCACACCGAGCCTGCAGCTCCGGGTCTCGCTGGTTTCGATATTAATCCATTTTTCAGCTGCACGAGTTCGTCCAGTTTTTTTCATGGAGATCAAATAATTATCGTGCATGAAAACACAGGAGTTTTTTTAATTTAGATAAAAACTTCAGACTGCTGGCTTCGTTCAATAAAACGTTTCCAAACCTTCGAGGGGCTGCAGATAATCCATCACTAACATCATTCTCTCGTTAGTTATTTATGTGAGTGATGTTCAGAATTCATCAATACGTAAAAATAATGTAAGTTTGATAATAAAAGCAGGTGTGACGTATAATTTATTTTAAATATATTAAGTGTGATGGATTTTAAAATGTCTGCAGGTTTCAGAGCTCGCTGGAATAAATTAAAACATGTAAATATGTATAAACATGCTTTGACTCAGGAGTTTTAGTTTGTAAGACATCAGAATATCTGTGGCTTGTGCGCTTCAATCTTTCGTGGCCAAAACAAGCATGACAACAAATATTTAGAGGAATCATCCTGATGAAAGAAATAAAATGGATCAGCACGTGTTTATTTCCCGTCCTCACTCGTCTCTCTGGAGCTCAGCTGCAGTCGTCCTGACACGAGCTGATAACATTTAAAAAATGCATAATTCACATTTGCATCTTCACACTGGCAAATATCAGAGATGTTTGCTGCACAGCTACAACGTGCAAATGTTAGAAATCACAAGCAAACTGTTTGAATGTTTGCACAACACGCATATTTCCATGTCGAGTGAATCTAAATTAAATCTGAGCATCTTCTTCTTCTTCCTCAGCCGCCGGTCTACGTGCCGGTTTTTTTTGAAAAACGGCTGCAGGCGAGAGATTGCTGTGGCTGTGATGGGTCGAGATAAGTGGCGTCTTTTCTGCTGAGAGACGAGTACGTCCCCCACAGTGCCTTGCTCAAAGTGGCTCTGGAGAAGCTGATGAGAAACCGTGGTTGGCGAGGAGCTCGGCAAATTGCTTTCAAGTCCTTCCACTTGTGTTGTTCCAGTGCTCGAGCTCGAGGAAGGAGAGAGGGGATTATTTTTTTTCTTGAGTGGAGTGATGACAGACACGCTGAGAGGAAGATGGATGGGGCCACAGTGACAACGGCAGATAGCAGCAGATTGTGGGTGGATGCACATGATTTGAAGAAACAGCAATATTTAAGATTCAGGTGACACAGCCGGGTTACACAGGTGAAATGATTTACACGCAGCATCGCTGTCATCGGCTCGTGTTTGCATACAGACGTGAATCTCTGCAAAAAAAAAGAAAATAAGAACAAACATCCAGCACTGTTCACGAGATAAACAGCAGGTGGCGCCACTTCTCCAGCCAGAAACCCAGGAAACAGGAAGTAAATCAAACGTTTGTGTTCATGTGAGGAAGTGACATCACATCTGGGTGGAGCCGTCACGGATGGACGAGCAGTGTGGACAGGTGAAGACCTCGACTGAGTTACCTGAGCATTTGTTTCCTCGCTGTGATTGGATGTAAATGACTCACGTCTAATTAATGTTAGCACCAGACCAGAACCAGACCAGAACCAGAACTCTGCAGAAATCTCTGCACCCAGAGAGATCCAGGGATTTTAGCTACATGTGTGTATACTGTCAGCATCTCGCCTGGTCTCAGTCTACACGCTGGTCTTGGTCTCACTTTAGGTCTGGACTAAAGACTAACCCATGTTTCTGGCTCTGATTGGATGTGATCACAGACGAGCTGCCTCATGTTTTACTGTCAGTAGTTATTTTTATAAAGGTCTGAGTCACTGAATATATCAAAGTCTCTTGGCTGAGCTTGGACACCCTGAAAATCCGAACACAGCGAGGGATGTTTGTTTGAATGAAGCAGATAACTGTGGTAAACAAAGTACAAAGATGCACGGAGGCTTCATGAAAATATGCACAGACAGACGGATGAACTATCTTTGAAATTGAATCACAGAACTGTGTTTTAAATCTCAGCAGAGTTTGTTCCTGACACGTGGATGGACAGAAAATGTAACGGGGAACAAAAACAACGACAGAGGGGGGGGAGAAAGTGAAAGGTGGGGACGGAGAGATGAAACCACGAGGGAGAAACGCAGGTGTAGCAGCAGAGAGCGGCAGTACAAGCCGGCTGTCAGTGCTAATAGACAGAGAGGGATGGAGGGAGGGGAAGGAGGGGAGAGATGTTCAGGCCAAACAACCTGTCACCAGCTATAACGGAGCATAACGCAACACAGCTGCCTCGTCTGGGTGTCGGAAACAGAAACTTCTCTGGCAGTTTGGAGCAATCGAAATGATGCTCTCAGATGATGGATGCTGTCTGAGAACAGGTGACGGGCTCAGCCAGCTCTGCCGGGGGGGAAGTCGGGCTGAGGCGTCGGCGGAACTCGTGTTCCCGCCCGGCTGTGTGTTTCTTTACGGGTCACACAATCATCCCAGCAGATGAGAAGAACGTGTGGATGGACTCAGTGACGGACAGGACAGGACTGAAGTAAACAGGTTAGCGTCTCTGTGACTGTCAGTCTGACAGTGTCATTAAACTGACGAAGTCCACGCATGGAGGAAGTTGTTAGAACAACAACAACAAACTGAAAAACTTATTTATTGGCGTTTACAGGAGCCGAGTGCGTGAGCGAGCGTCACCTCCGGACCAGCAGTGAGCAGCTTTTCCTGCTGGGTCTGGCATCATTCCCTGCTGGTGTCAGAAGCTGATGCGGGTCCAAGATCTTTAAAGTAAATCCTGCTCCGTATGAGGGAGGGTCTTACAGGTTTTCATGTAGCTTAGCAATGTGGAAGTCGCTGTAAGATGGAGGTTATTGTTGGAGCTGCTCTCCTCTGCTCTGAAGTTATTTTCTGAAACCTGGTGTTACTTTGAGAACGCCGGCACTGATCAGATTGTGGATCTTAACATGCAGGAGGTTTCTCATTTTCACTCTCGCACTCAGATGAACTCTCGCCTGCAGGCCAAGGTGTCCTTGTCCATGTCTTACCTTCTACAGGACCAAGAAATGAGGTCGGGGAACTTTCACCCCTTTAATATTAAAGAAGGAGCCGAAGACTGTTTGAAATTTTGAATATCTGACAGAGAAAAATGTGCAGCTCTTTACTCATGTCTGCATTTGTCATGGACGTGGTATCATGTCACCACATTCAGCTCATTGCCGTCTTGTCTTCTCCTCTGTCCTGCAGATATTCGCGGCCTGCAGGGTTTCCTGGACCAGACGTCCCGTCAGGGCGTGGACGTGGCCTTGCAGAGAGTGGACAGGAATATCAGCAAAGTCTTCACCAACCTCTTCACCACCATGAGGACCGAGGAGCTGAACCGGTACCGAGACACGCTGCGCAGAGCCATCCTGCTGCTCAGCCCGCACGGAGCGCACACGTTCATCCAGCAGGTCGGTCCACGTTCACGCTCAGCTGAAGGGAATGTGTCCTCGTGTGTGTTTGCTGTGCTGTGCATAATGATGCTGATGATGGTGAGCTGCAGTGAATAATTGCCCTGCATGTGTATGATGAGTGTATAAATAATTGCACATATGCATTATGTTGTGCAATGTCTGCAGAACTGGCAAAAACAAACCATTATTCTGGAGTGTTCACTCGTTATTATAAGACCTCACCTCTGCTTACTTATACATATTTAATATTTAATATTTATATCATTCAATTACCAAGGAGTCACATACAAACAAACTGTGTCGCCAATATCTTCAACGCGGAATTACAAATCGTGACAGCAGGAAACTGATGGACTGACTGTGTGTGTGTGTGTGTGTGTGTGTGTGTGTGTGTGTGTGTGTGTGTGTGTGTGTGTGTGTGTGTGTGTTTGTGTGTGTTTGTAAAGAGAACAACAACGAGTGTAAACGAGTGAATGTGCATGAATGAACAAGTGAGTCTATAGAGAACAAACAGGTGTGTGTGTGTGTGTGTGTGTGTGTGTGTGTGTGTGTGTGTGTGTGTGTGTGTGTGTGTGTGTGTGTGTGTGTGTGTGTGTGGGGCCACCTGGAGTGACAGATGGAGCTTGTTGGTCCACACACACACACACACACACACACACACACACACACACTTGCTCGTCCAGGTTGATGCAGAGTCGCGCTCAATATTTATTACCTGTTTCATTTTTCACCATGACTCGTGTCCATGGATCACACTGTGTGTGTGTGTGTGTGTGTGTGTGTGTGTGTGTGTGTGTGTGTGTGTGTGTGTGTGTGTTATGACTTATTCAGCTGCTTTGTGGAAGTGTGTGTGCTGTGCAACAACCTCTGACCTCACACACACACACACACACGTACACAGTGTGTGTGTGTGTGTCTTCTCATTCTTGTTCAAACTGCCAGTCAAGCTGCGTTGCCATGGCAGCAGGGTTAAGTATTAATGCGGCTCTCTTGATCTCACTTCCCAGAACACAAACACACACACACACACACACACACACACACACTGACACACACACACACACATGTTTAATTTCATTTGCCCGTTTTATGTTTTAGCGTTAGTCATTAACGTTTATTAAACGTTGCAGTAACAGATGGTCAGAAACGTTCAGAGCTCGTCAATCAGCGTCTGAAATAAAATAAAATAATATCTCATTTCACCTCGAGTGTGGAGCGGCTTCTGTCTGTTTCAACACACACACACACACACACACACATATATATGTGTGTGTGTGTGTGTGTGTGTGTGTGTTGACGCTGAGACATTCATTAGCACCTGGACATGACGGCGTAGGAGGGTGAGACCGAGATGAATGAAAGTTGAGACGTGTTAAAAACAAAACACACACACACACACACACACACACACACACACACACACACACACACACACATACACAGACACACACATATACACACACACACACACACACACACACACACACACACACACACACACACACACAGCCATGATACCACACACTGGTTATGAATCAAGAGTTTCTTTAACTGTTGGCTCCTTTAAAGAACCTTTAGAGAACCTTTAGAGAACCTTTAGAGAACCTTTATTTTGTCAGTGCACTAGAGAAGTGATGTTCAGATTGGGAGGGGGAGACAGATTGACTGACAGAATCCTATCAGGCGGCTGAGCAGTGATGAGTGACAGCTACACACACACACACACACACACACACACACGGTGCTGATACACTTCTTGTGTGTGTGCGAGAAAGGAAAATGGTTTGTGTTTGTGTTTATTGAGGTCATTTTCAATTTGCTGTCTGAGAGTTTTCGCCCCGAGGACATGTAAAACACACACACACACACACACACACACACACACACACACACACACACACACACACACACACACACTCACTCAGCATTGGTCACTCGTACAGTTAAAGGAGCGTTTCATGTTTTGTGCGACCTGCTGATCTGTGTTGATGCTTCAGCTCGTCGTCACAGTCGCTCTGACAGAAAAACATTTCTGTGATGGATCTTTGCTCACATGACGAACATAACTTCACCTCTGCGGCTTTGCAGACTTCGTGTTCTGTGAGGTCAGGTTGTGTTTTTGTTTGGTGGATTGTGTCAGTGCGGCATCGGTTGATATTTACGGCAGTATAGTGGCCACTGAAAGGGGAAACAGAACGTTTCCTCAGCGTTAGTTTGACGTTTACAGTAACAATGAGACAGTTAGCTGAGTGTGTCAGTGCACGGAGCGACGCGGCGGTCCTGAACGTGACTCGGATGTGAATGGGAAGCGTCCCGCGCGGCTTTTTGGTCGTGTTTCTTAATCATTGTTAATCACTCGGATTTGTCTCCCATCAACTCAGTCCTTGTGGGCCGCGGGAAGGACGGCATCGCTAATGGAGCGAGGGAGGCGAGGGGGGAGGAGGCGAGGAAGAAAAGAAGGAGACAAAGAAAAACCCTGAAAGACGAGAGACACAGAGACGGACAAAGACGACAAGAAAAGACAGTTTGATCTGAACGAGGACGAAGATCATTTATTAAAAACTTCATAAAGAATCACAAAGAATCACGAAGAATGTTAATTAACTAAAAACAGACACAGTGTAGCAGGAACTATATTTATAATGTTCTCACTGACCCGTATATATATATATATATATATATATATATATATATATATGCAACGATAACATCTGTAGATATGATGGCAGCGTGTGCAGAGGATAATAAATATGATTCATAGATTTAGTTTCAGGTTTATTTGTCACATGAACGTTAACACAAAAAAAAACAACGAAGTGTGAAGGATAAAAATAAGATGAAGAAATAAAATAGAATATGAAATTATGAAAAGTGTTCGAGGTTCTCAGGTTCATGCAAGTAATGGAAAGTTTCACTGCGTAGATACAAACATAATAAATAAATAAGATTCACGACGATATGTGAGGGTTGCAGCTCTCGTTGGTTCACTCAGGAAACTTCAGATGGTTCAGATCAAATATTTTGTCAGGTTTTGTGATATAAATAATAAAGTTCATGAATCAGAAAGCGTTATCTCCGTTTGCAGAACTCTGTTTTGATCCGTCTCGTCTGAAACTGAAGTTTCCTCGTCCAGGAGGAGAAGCAGGACGTGAGGTCACGGAGTGGAACGTTGCCAGAGAGCAGCTCCGTCGTGGTCGGCAGCGGCGGCCATAACTGATCTCACCCACGGCTCCTCTCCGCTGTAATTGGAGCACTTAGCGTAAATGCTACGGTCTGTCTAATTGCCTGGAAGTGGGCGGAGGTGGAGGATACTTGACAAGCATTAGAGCTGATGGGAGATCAGCCACGCAGACGTCGCCTTCGGCCGCTCGGGTCAACGCCTTCGTACCAACGCAGATTACAGAGCAGAAGGTGACCTGAGGCGGACATGACACGCTGAGCGTGTGCTTAACGTGTTCCATGACACGCTGAGCGTGTGCTTAACGTGTACGACACTCTGAGCGTGTGCTTAACGTGTACGACACGCTGAACGTGTGCTTAACGTGTACGACACGCTGAGCGTGTGCTTAACGTGTTCCATGACACGCTGAGCGTGTGCTAAACGTGTACGACACTCTGAGCGTGTGCTTAACGTGTACGACGCGCTGAACGTGTGCTTAACGTGTTCCATGACACGCTGAGCGTGTGCTTAACGTGTTCCATGACACTCTGAGCGTGTGCTTAACGTGTTCCATGACGCGCTGAGCGTGTGCTTAACGTGTTCCATGACACGCTGAGCGTGTGCTTAACGTGTTCCATGACGCGCTGAGCGTGTGCTTAACGTGTTCCATGACACGCTGAGCGTGTGCTTAACGTGTTCCATGACACGCTGAGCGTGTGCTTAACGTGTTCCATGACACGCTGAGCGTGTGCTTAACGTGTTCCATGACACGCTGAGCGTGTGCTTAACGTGTACGACGCGCTGAGCGTGTGCTTAACGTGTTCCATGACACGCTGAGCGTGTGCTTAACGTGTTCCATGACGCGCTGAGCGTGTGCTTAACGTGTTCCATGACGCGCTGAGCGTGTGCTTAACGTGTTCCATGACGCGCTGAGCGTGTGCTTAACGTGTTCCATGACGCGCTGAGCGTGTGCTTAACGTGTTCCATGACGCGCTGAGCGTGTGCTTAACGTGTTCCATGACGCGCTGAGCGTGTGCTTAACGTGTTCCATGACGCGCTGAGCGTGTGCTTAACGTGTTCGACACACTGAGCGTGTGCTTAACGTGTTCGACACACTGAGCGTGTGCTTAACGTGTTCGACACACTGAGCGTGTGCTTAACGTGTTCCATGACACGCTGAGCGTGTGCTTAACGTGTTCCATGACACTCTGAGCGTGTGCTTAACGTGTTCGACACACTGAGCGTGTGCTTAACGTGTTCCATGACACGCTGAGCGTGTGCTTAACGTGTACGACACTCTGAGCGTGTGCTTAACGTGTACGACACACTGAGCGTGTGCTTAACGTGTTCCATGACACTCTGAGCGTGTGCTTAACGTGTTCCATGACACTCTGAGCGTGTGCTTAACGTGTTCCATGACACTCTGAGCGTGTGCTTAACGTGTTCCATGACACTCTGAGCGTGTGCTTAACGTGTACGACACACTGAGCGTGTGCTTAACGTGTTCCATGACACTCTGAGCGTGTGCTTAACGTGTTCCATGACACTCTGAGCGTGTGCTTAACGTGTTCCATGACACTCTGAGCGTGTGCTTAACGTGTTCCATGACACTCTGAGCGTGTGCTTAACGTGTTCCATGACGCGCTGAGCGTGTGCTTAACGTGTTCCATGACACTCTGAGCGTGTGCTTAACGTGTTCCATGACACTCTGAGCGTGTGCTTAACGTGTTCCATGACACTCTGAGCGTGTGCTTAACGTGTTCCATGACACTCTGAGCGTGTGCTTAACGTGTTCCATGACACTCTGAGCGTGTGCTTAACGTGTTCCATGACACTCTGAGCGTGTGCTTAACGTGTTCCATGACACTCTGAGCGTGTGCTTAACGTGTTCCATGACACTCTGAGCGTGTGCTTAACGTGTTCCATGACACTCTGAGCGTGTGCTTAACGTGTTCCATGACGCGCTGAGCGTGTGCTTAACGTGTACGACACGCTGAGCGTGTGCTTAACGTGTACGACACACTGAGCGTGTGCTTAACGTGTTCCATGACACGCTGAGCGTGTGCTTAACGTGTTCCATGACACTCTGAGCGTGTGCTTAACGTGTTCCATGACACGCTGAGCGTGTGCTTAACGTGTTCCATGACACGCTGAGCGTGTGCTTAACGTGTTCCATGACACGCTGAGCGTGTGCTTAACGTGTTTCATGAGATGAACACGAGTAAACGCGAATTATTCACCAGCGTCAACTCAAGCTTCGTTTATTCAAGCAATCTGATTGGTCAACCAGACATTTAGATTTTAGGATATTGACCAATGAACTTCAAAAGGGGTGTGGCTCAGCACATGAAATCAACGTCCCCGCAGACTGTCTAAAACCTGGACGTAGTCTCCGTGACGTCCATGCAGACTGTCTAAAACCTGGACGTAGTCTCCGTGACGTCCCCGCAGCCTGTCTAAAACCTGGACGTAGTCTCCGTGACGTCCATGCAGACTGTCTAAAACCTGGACGTAGTCTCCGTGACGTCTCCGCAGACTGTCTTAAACCTGGACGTAGTCTCCGTGACGTCCATGCAGACTGTCTAAAACCTGGACGTAGTCTCCGTGACGTCTCCGCAGACTGTCTAAAACCTGGACGTAGTCTCCGTGACGTCCCCGCAGACTGTCTAAAACCTGGACGTAGTCTCCGTGACGTCCCCGCAGACTGTCTAAAACCTGGACGTAGTCTCTGTGACGTCCCCGCAGACTGTCTAAAACCTGGACGTAGTCTCTGTGACGTCCCCGCAGACTGTCTAAAACCTGGACGTAGTCTCTGTGACGTCCCCGCAGACTGAAGAACCCTCTCTGTGTTTCCTCTCTGTGTTTCCTCTCCGTGTTTCCTCTCTGTGTTTCCTCTCTGTGTTTCCTCTCTGTGTTTCCTCTCTGTGTTTCCTCTCCGTGTTTCCTCTTCGTGTTTCCTCTTCGTGTTTCCTCTCTGTGTGTCCTCTCCGTGTTTCCTCTTCGTGTTTCCTCTCTGTGTGTCTTCTCCGTGTTTCCTCTTCGTGTTTCCTCTCTGTGTTTCCTCTTCGTGTTTCCTCTCTGTGTTTCCTCTCTGTGTTTCCTCTTCGTGTTTCCTCTTCGTGTTTCCTCTTCGTGTTTC
>CM014098.1:1089135-1098954 GCA_004119915.2 Collichthys lucidus
TGTCTTCTGGTCCAAACCACCATCAGCATGTGGCTCATTAGGGACCGGCTCCACAAAGAGACACGAGCTCCTGCTGCCTGAGGCGACCAGTCACCCAGAGGTCAGCTAATGAGGATGCTAACAACAAATAACAGCATGTGTGTTGTTCCTGCTCCCGCTCTAGTCTCACTGAGTCCTGCTCAAGCTTTCCATTAAAACTTTTTAACAGCCAACACTTCTGCTGCTGCGAGCCCACGTCACCGTGCTGACGGGGAGCGTTCCATATCTGTGCTCGTCTGTTGGTGTTTATTACAGTCAGAGCGTTACCGGAGGCGTCACGGCAGCTTCAATTTAAATTCTTTCATTTTTCCTTAAAACAACCTCTGTCACGTTTTTCTGTCTCGTGTTTCTATAAACGCAAATGAAATATATCAATAATCTTAACAACGAACTTTTAACAAATGTTTGTTTAATGAGCATCAACGTTCAACGGCCTGAAGATGAACTGACATGATCTTTAAACTGTAAGAACGTCTTTGCAAAGAAAACATGTATTTCAGCTGAAAGGTCAAAGATCTGACCCGTATTTTATCGGCTCCTCGTACATTTTGTCACCACATAGTTTATTAAAACCAGACAATATGTAGCTTTGCTTGTAACAGTGACATCTAGTGGTTAAAATAGTTACTGCAGTCAAAATTCAAAATACTGGAGAGTTTCTGCTCATTGAGTTTTTTATGTCGACGTTGATCCACTTCATTTGTTTCCAAGATGTTCGTACATCAGCTGTTGTTGCATGTTCCCCTCATCTCTGTGAATTTATGATTATGTACAATAAATATGTGACATATTGTTCCTGTAATACCAAATGTGGATGGCAAAACATTTCTATTAATGCTCATTGACAAAAATAAAGAGAATAGATGACAAAAGTAGAAGTACTCAGATTGAAAGAGAGTAAAACTGAATTATTACTGTAAGTCAACAAAATCACAAAGTTGAAATATTGACACATTGACTTCATGATATTTTATATTTTCTCTATTTTTTTGGCAGGAACAGGCTCCTGTGTTTTACTAAAAGTGCAAAGATGTGCACATGGCACGATAAAGCAGCTTTCTGAAAACATTGCAATATTACGTGATGCGGTGATGACATCGTAACATCGAATCCGCTGAGTCACCGGCTCCTTGTTCGAGTCTTGAAATAGCTCCTCTCCTCTCGCCCAGGCCGCCAGAAAGTTTGTGGTCTAAAGTCAACATCATGAATAAATCCTCCGTCTCCCATCTGAACTGCCTCCACCATCTGTTCATCCGTCACACATCGCAGCGGTGGTGATGGATGAAAAAGCAACAGAACAATCTCTCCTCAGGTGTTGTCGGCGGTTTACTGAGCTTACAGATTGGAGGGGACGTAGATGTTGGTTTTCTGCTGCTTGTATTTTCCATTTGTCGTCTGTCATGCTTGTAAAAGTCGAATGAATCTCGGCGGTGTGATGTCGTGAGTTTCTCTGGATGGCGGCATCTGGTAATTATTCTCAGATGTAATAATGCGAATGCAATTTGGAGTTAGAGCGAGAGGCCGAGGCACGGAGGCAGAAAAGAAAGCGCGACGGGGGGGATGGTGGGCAGGCGGAGAAATGAAAGGATAAGCATGACGGAGGGATGATCGGTCACGCTGTGAGGGAGAGATGAGTCGCTGAGGTGGAGGGTCGGCTCGCTGGTGTTTTCTGCTGCAGTCATCAGGTTTCACGCCTCAACCCAACATGCTCTGCTGATACACGCAGACCGCCACCGCCACCAGCCATGCTGCACAGCTCCACCCCGGCCCACAGCGTGCACCTGATATGAGCGAATGAAGCGCTCCTGTTATGGATCCCACAGGAGCCACTAGGAGGTGGTTGGGCCTAATGGAGGAGGTTTAAAGTGCAGGACCCCGGAGAGCAGTGTTCGAGTCCCATCTGTGCTGCTGTTTACGCAACATGATCGCCTCAGTTAAATGTTCAGGTTAGTGCTGACAGGAAGTTCTGACCGGACAGATGACACAGCAGGTGGTTCAGTCAGTTACACGGCTGATCCATCATGAAGTCAGTAAATCACCTCAGTAATGTAACGTTAAAACAATCATTTGTCATTTTATTGTTTGTAACCGTCCTGTCGACGACACTGAAGCGTTTCATGATCTGACGTCACGTTCACCTCCGTTTAGTTTTAAGGTTTCACTTCAAAACACGCTCTGTTTATTGCTGTAGTTGTTTGCTGCATGTCGACCCTGTGTGGATTCATATTCACACGTTATTTGATGGTCAGGGCTCTTCATGACTTGCATGATGTGTGCACTCTCTGCATGTCCACTCTCATCAGCTCTGTGACGTCTTCCTCGCTCAGCCGTCACCAGCTCACAGATCCAGAATAATCCTCTCGCTTCGACTCGTTGTTGATCTGCCAGACTGTCATCGACCACGGTTCAAGCCCGTCGCATGGATGTCTTTTGATAGTGGAAGCCACAGCGCTCAGAGCTACTTTGTGTTTTTGTCAATTCCTCTGTAAGATGATCGTCCGTCTCTGTGTGAGAGCGGAGATGATTCTCTGCTGATTGTCCAGAAAGACGTTTCGTCGACGCGCCGCTCGCTGAGGTGAAGCTGTGTCAGCAGCAGCGTGCCAGCTAACGTCATGTTTGCAGAGACTAACGTCTAACATCTCATGTCGATGTCGTGGTCCTGCTCAGAAAGTCCTGACATAATCATCGAGCAGTCTGCGAGCTTTAAAGGAACAGTTCAGCTTATCTGAAGTTAGAAGCGACTGAGGAAGTTCTTATCCATGGTATCAGTGTGTTACCTCTTGTTTTTACCTCCTCGCCTGTCACAGATCGCTTTCCAACGAGAACCTGAGCCGTTCAGTCGGCCCGACTTCATTGTTGGTCCACCAGTGCCTCAATCAGTGAGTGTAAGAGTTAGGGTTAGTCAGTGTAATGTTCAGAAACAGATCAGAGTTCACCTCAGATCATCAGCAGCAGTGAACCGTGAAGATCTCACGTCCTCGCCGACTTTAAAAATGTTTTCTCATTTAACGCTCCATGCTGGAGTTTTGTTGATCGAAGCACAACTTTTTTTGGAACAAAGACTTTCCTCCACCTGTCGCCATTTAAGCCTCACCGCTCTCTCAGACACCTCCACCCACTCTCTCTTTGTCATCCTCCATCTATTACTGTGACTCTGCAGAGGACGGAGGACGGTGCTGCGAGTTTTAGAAGGACAGAAACAGGTTTTTATGGAGAGATGCATGAACTATTCCCAAAATATTTCTTCTTTAATTACTTTCATTGTTTCTGTTGTGTTCTATATCTAGACTGATGAATAGAGTTTATTATGGTGGATTTAATTTGCCTGAGTTAACTAAAGACGTTGGAGTTTGGACAAAAAGCTTTAAGACCCTGTAACATATGATAATTCTTTAATGTACTCTATGTTTATGTGCATGTAAAGCTCTGGTCTTATCATCAGGTTACATGAAGTTATTACAGAAACATGCATGTAGCACTTGAAGAACTGGCCTCCAGGCGTTGAAGGCGGTGCAGCTCCTGGTAAACTGCTGCTTACATGTTTTCCTCACCCGCCCGCCTCAGCTCATGGTACAGTCCACAACGATGCCCTGCAGGTGTGACAGCTCTCTGACAGGTAGCTGTTGTGACTGTGTGCGTCGCTTTGTTCACAGAGACTCTTAACCCGTCAGTCCTGCCTCTGTTTGTGCCGCGTGAGGTCTGAAGTGACTCACGTTAAACGCTCTGTTGGGTTTTAAAACGTCGAGTCTTCGGGGATGAAATTACTCGGACTAGGATAAGCCACACAGTGAAACTGTGTCTGTATCTAAAGAGTCAGTGTTTGTCAGTTTTGGGTCACACTGGTGCTGTAAATCCAGAAAAAGCAGAGAAACAGGCTGTGATATAAAAGCCAGAACACGTTCAACACCCAGGGCAGCACTGCGGCTGCGTGCGGATGGTTTGGCAGCCTGGTTGCACATTTTCTGGTGTTCCACCTAAACGTTTGATTGTTTCGTGACACGTTCTCCAATCAGTGGTGCACATGTACAATCCTCTGTTTGCTGAATATATTCACACACAGTGACACAAATTGCAAACTGGCAGGAAGATGTGAAACATAGTAAAACATCTGCCGAAGGTCCAGGGTCAGTTTCTCCTGGTTCCGTCTCGGGTGCTTGGTTCTGATGAAGGACAGTCTTGATGCTGGAACACACACACGTGATATTTCAGTGTTCAGAAGTTTTTATTGTCTGTGAGCAGGAAGCAGCTCCATGAAGACGGTTTATCAGTTTAACGCAGAAGAACTTCAACACAACCCCGACTCTCTGATCACTGATAGAAGCAAATCAGTCAATAGGTTTTGTTCATGTGGCATATATAATCTCCTTCTCAGCCCGGCGGGGTGGTATCCGTGTCATCCTCAAGCTCGGGTCCTCTGGGAGTTTGAGGGTTCTGCATCTTCGATGTTCCTAGGACTGCACTCTTCTGGACTGAGGCTTCAGATGTTGTTCCCGGGATTTGCTGGAGCCGCTCTCCCAGTTTGGGGGTTACTGCTACAAGAGACCACGCTGCCCTTGACCTTCCACATCCGTTCCAGCTGCTCTTTCAACTCTTGGTACTTCTCAAGTTTCTCATGTTCCTTCTTCCTGATGTTGGCGTCAGCTGGGATCGACACATCTATCACCACTACCCTCTTCTGCTCTCTGTCCACCACCAGCTATGTCCGGTTGGTTCGAATCCCGGTCGGGACAAACATCAACAAACATCATCCAGTAAGGGCCCTTAGGCACGACCCCTCATGATATATCAGCCTAGCTCAGGATGAGTGAAGACATAACTGATAGAGTCATACCGGCCCCGACGTCGCCCGGGTCAACAAGGTCTGCGTCAGTTTCCAGGGGACCAGGGCAAACGGAAGAGAAATGGGCTACTGGAAGAAAACACAGATGGACGAGGGCAGAAAATATATATATATATTTATATATATGCTTTGTGAGATTCAACAATGCACCATTAATTATTAAAGTCGGATTTTCTGCAGCGTTCATACTTGCTACATATCAAGTCCGTCTTCGTACGAACTCCTTTCAGCATCCTACAGACAAACAGCTTGGAGTCCTGCTGCCTGAGCGATTTCAGATGAAACAGTAAAATTTGTATTTTCTATCGATTTGCAGCTGAACGTCGCCGTGCTCCCTGGGGAGCGCGAGGTGTTTCAGTATTCATGCGGTGATGTCGGAGCTTTTAAAGCCTGCGGTTTACCCGCTTTCCAAAGGCCTGTCATTGTGCCTGTTTGCATGAGCCGCTGGCAGATTTGTGGCGGCGTGTCTGACTCACAACAGATGAATAAACAGGCCTTTTAAACAGTCGTCTCCTTTTCAACGCCGGCGTCAAAAAACATTGTGAAAGGCCTTGTATCCTTTGTTGAGGAGGAGTGTGTAAGAGTGAGTGACGGAGGAACAAAGTGATACAAAGACGGGGATTTTATCACAGCCGGTGCTCCACACACAGCAAATCCTCCTATTTATTCCAGAGCCGCCTCGCCCAGCCTCTTTCCTTCCCCCTCACCTCTTATCTCAGCGTGGACTCTTTTCATCGAGTGCCAGGAAGCTGTAAAACGCCCAAACTTCCATCACAGGGACGGACACAAAAGTAGATGTGTGTTGGATAAGGTCCACTTTGCCGTGTCACGATGTCCCGTCACGCCGGAGCAGAGCGCTGCCGAGTGCGACCTCGCATCCTGAACTCACCTTCAGGGCGATTTATCGCAGTTCCCTGTGATTTCATATTCAGGAGTGGTTGTGTATCAAAAGGGCACTGCATGTTTATGCATTATTAACTGACTTAATCTGAAGGAGTTTAAAATAATTGGTGTTAAGAGTTTTTGTCTCGTTTCGTGTAAATACGCAGCCACCACAAAGGCCAGCGAGTGTAATTGCGTTGAATCATTAATCACTGAACCTCTGGCTGTTTGTGTGTTTTTGGGGAAGCTGCAGTGCAGCAGGAGTTCACGGCTGAAAGTAGGACGCTCTAATTAACACAGCGGTCACCGACGAGCGCCGCGCTGCCGCATGTGGGAGGCAACATCAGGTACAGACGCAACAGGGGAGAGGAGGGAGCTGAGAAAACGAAATGAAGCGCCCACCTGCTGAGGCGTCCTTGAGCACGTCGGCCCATCTGTATCTGCATCTGGAGCGCAGCAGCACTGTGTCTGACCTTTGACCTCTGAGGCGTTTGTTATCAGACTGAAGACGGGAAGCGTCGGAGTTCAGTGAAGGGTCTGGATGGAAACGTGACGGCGGAGCTGCTCACTGGAAAGTGTTTGTATCAAACTAGAGTCACGATACTAAAATCAGTAACCACGATACTATACCAGACAAAGTATCGCGGTTCCGGGTATTATCGCGATACTGCAGCATTTTGTTATTATTATTATTTTTATAAACTGCAATGTATTTGTACAAGTTAGTTTGAAACGACGTTTGTTTTTAAGCAAAATTAGTGTTGCCACTGACGAAGACGACACAGCAGACTCTCTGCTCGGGCCCGGTGCTTCTGCCACGGTGAGTGTGTTGTCTCGTGTCTCGGCGAAACAGAACTTTAGCTTGTTGTTTGTTTTGAAGCGAGTTTCTATCGAAGCGGAGCTGTCTTCATGGAGTTCGTTCTTGCCGGCAGAAACACACGAACAGCCAATCAGCTAACAGATGGGCGGACCCAGCGTGCAACAGCCTATCACATCCCTGGACGTCACCAGTAACAGGCAAACAGCCAATCATTCAGCAGCTGTGTAGTTCGGTTGTGGTTCAAATGTTGGTTCGTTTACAAAGGAGTAGCATGCAGTGAGAAGCCGGGAGGAGAGCAGAGGCGGCCGCTATGTAGCGGAGACTGGCACCGGTAGTATAGTAATCCACGGTAGTACCGTCGTGTAAAATTTCTAGTATAGTAGCGACGGTTATGATTTGGCACCGCGGGGTACCGTGTATACCGTGGGTATCGTGCAACTCTATATCAAACCCTCCACATGTTCAGTTGGTCCAGGTCAGGTGGAAACCGCTGACCGTGTAAAGAATGGTGGGTCATCGGCTGAATGACGCCTTGGTGCTCAGTCGAGCCATCGATGACGCGTAGGCGACTCAGCCTGGGCGATCCTCTCGTACGGCGATGATCACCTGTGGAAGCTTCCAACAGGTGTTTTGATCATCATACAACTTTCACAGTTTTTGTTTCCCCCTTTCCAACTTTTTTGTCGTTCTTCAGAATGATGCATGTTCGAGCAGTAATTATCTCATCACCCGTGTGGAGAACCCGGGGAACTCGACATTGTTCCTGACCAAACAAACAGAACTTTGTGCCGCCTGAATAAACTCCCTTCACTTTTCTACTCGGCCGGACAGAATTGGAAAAAGCCTTTCTGCAGCAAACTCGTGTGGAACAAAATAACAATGTTTGGATGAAGTTGGTGGGATTTGTCCTCAGCACAGAAAGTTGGTGATGCATGAAATATGAAACACACATCATCAGCATGTTGGCTGAGGCATTTCTCTGCTTCTGTGTGTGTGTGTGTGTCCAAAAGAGATGAGGATCTCTGCTTTGTATTGTGTAGAGAGCTGTGAATCCCGTTATCGTCGGTGTCCCTGCAGCATGGCACCGTGCCCTTCAGTCATGCCAGAATCAGTGCAGGAATATTTCAGCTCATCTGGAACAGAAACAGGAAGCGAGCGCTCGGTGCTGGAGGGTTAAATTAACGACGGGCAGAAATGACCATAAAAGATCATAAAACGAGCGTGGAACAAAAAATAACAACTGCTTCATATTTTATTCATCGCGTCTTATTCACCCGTTAATGTGACTTCTGACATTTCATAATAGTAAAAAGAGAAATTAAGAGGACAGGATGGACGAATTAGAGACTGTTTCATTCTGTCCACAGAAGGTTATTGTGGGCAGAAGACGCTCCACCTCACATCCAAAAGACTATTCAGCTCTAACTGACTGACTGAGGTGACTGCCAGGCAGTTCAGCAGCCACCTACACCCATTGGGGGGCTGGGAAGTCAGAACTCCTGGATGTGAGGCCACACAATATGAAGTATGCAGAGTTCAGGGTTCGACCGTTTTTACATTGTTTTTACCTTTACAACGTGCTGTGATGCTGTATGTGAGCTGTCCTCTTCTACCAGCCAATCACAGACAAGTGACCATGATTTAATCTGAGCATCCAGAGTTGAGTTTATCACCAAGGACGAATCTTAGTGTCATGTATGAACAGGGAGGTTTCCAACGACAGGGTGAGAGCTGATCTAGCAAACACAGCTCTGCAGATTTGATGCTCGTACTTGGGCACCGACACTCGTGTTGTGCATCTGTGGATGAGCGTTCAGCTGCCGGGCCGCAGGTAAAGTTTATGGACTTACCTGTCGTCACTCTTCACTCTGTCCTTGCTCTGTCGGTGCTTCATTCGTGGACATAAACCTGCAGCAGTAAAACAAAACATTGCACGGTAAACCTGACCCTTCTCTGCATCGCAGCACTCTGAAGCATTCGTCCACGCTCTTTCAAACTAACACAGCAGCTCTGTGACTGGCTGAGCCCTCCTGAGCCTGACAGCATGTGGAGGGTTTCCCATGACCTGATAACAGGAAGAGATGAGCTATCAGCCACAGTGACCTGATGCTGTTTAAATCTCTCCTCAGTCAACAGGAACATTTTAAACCAGAGTCACTTCTTCTTTAGAAACGTTCATGTTCAAGCTGATGAACGCACTTCACTGTTTCCTGTCTGCAGAAAGTCTTTACGGCGTGTCATGAACAATTTAACAACATACAGATACCACATGAATCCTTTACTGCACCGGAGACTGAAGAATTGTCTTTAGCTTCACGAAACTCTGAAGGGACGAACAGAGCCAGACAGCGATGACAAAATGTGTTACTAAGCGTGACAGAAAACTCTTCAGCCCTGATTTTCCCCTCTGACGTTTCCTGTATTTCGTTTTATGGCAGCGGCTGAATTATTAGAGTGAAATGTCAGGACGCTGATGAATTTATCACATTATGAAACTCTGAGGTACAATTTAAAATAAAGTCGTGAGTTTCAGCACGACTGAGATGTTAAACCTGCGTTTGAAAAACGTTAGAAAAGGTTACAGAAGTCTCAGACTTTAGATTTGTCTCGAACGTCTTAAATAATTTGTTGGGGATCATCTGCAGCAGGAAGGAGACACATATTAATAGAAGGTTTATTATGGAGCATATGTTGGATTAATGCAGCGTGTTTGCTGCTTTAATGAGGCTGAAATGTTTGTTTGTGGTTTAAAGATGGAGATTTGTTGTCATGATGTTACTGAGCAGCGATAAACAACCTGATGATGATGATAAAACATGATGACGATCAAAATATCTTCAGATCAGCAGGAGTCTAATTAGACCCACAGCTAATTAAAACATATTTAAATGTATTTTTTAATCCAGACTTCAGCGACTCCTCCGTGTTCTCCTTCACCCGAAGCCAAATCTTACAGACGCTTCCTGTAGCGCCACCATGAGGCTCACATTCATGAAGCTGAAGCTGAAATATGGAAACAATGATTGGATCAATGACATTCATCTTTCCATCTTAAATGATTCTGATTGGAACTTTTATAAAGTTTCATCGTCGTTCTCACGTTGAAGAAATCTCATGAACTCGTCACAAATCTTTTCTGTCGCGATCGCAGAACGTGCATGAAAACAATCGTGTTGCTATGCAGATGAGGCCGCTCACCATCAACATGCAGAGGATGATGGAGAAAGTAGAGGAAGGA
>CM014098.1:1099054-1266554 GCA_004119915.2 Collichthys lucidus
TCCCGAGTTAGCCCTATCAGGAGTTATTGGACCAGCTCTCGTTTAAAGGGTCCACCCTCTAGCCTGTGTGTATTACCCTACCGGTCTTCAGCAGAGGACAGTTTAAGCTGTTGGCGAGGAGACACGCCTAGCTTCTAACTGCCTTCATGTGGACACCTGCCCTGCTCACTCTAGTACAGCACCTGACAAAATAGCCCTGGAGTCAAATACTGCACTAGCCACGCCCGTTCTCCTCTTATTGATCTGGGCACTTGCTAAGATCATTTTTAGTGGCTTGTACATTACATTATACAACCTTCAAATATGTTGGACACACTATACCTAACATGTATTTATCAGAAATCTGATGTCCACAATTTACTCTTTAACTTACTCTTAAATACATTTACTGCAAAATTAAGCAAGGGCAAGCATACAGCTTAAACTGATTTGAAGTTGATTCATGTTCACTAGTAAACATTAACTTAATATTTGATGAAAAGGCTGTAGCTGAAGGGTCAAATAGAAGTGGCATACAGGCCCATACATACTGTTGGTTACTGTTGAAACTCCCGACTTTGTCCAAAGTTCAAAAAGTCTCTTACCAGATCAGTCTTCAACAGTCGGGTGATCAAACACGTTTCGTTGTTTATCTGCTGCGTCTCTTGAGTTGAGGTTTTAAGTTAAAAAATGCAATGCCCCGATGTGGTCGATCGACCAGCTTGCCCTGAGCATGAGAGCCGGCCGAGGACTAACCACGATCCTCCTTGTGAGGCGTCTTATATACCCTTTGCTTCCTATGGTCCAAATAGCATGCATTACACATACATTCATGAAGAACAGCCCATCTAGATGTATCCTGTCTGCGCCATGATGCAACTTCCCCTTTTTGCTCCTGAGTTCCTTACTCAACAGTTCAACATGATTTACTGGTCATAACGTATTTAATAAAAATCTGAAGGCGGTCAGAAACAGTGGAGGCAAGAATCAGCATCAGCACGTTGATGTTATGTTACATCATAGGTACAAAACCTGTTGAACAACAGCGAGTTTTCTTCCCACAGAAATGACTATAAAGACCTCCCCATGAGCCTTTCTGTGGAACAATACTTGAACTAACTGAACATCATGTTACATCATGTACCTTTTTATCAACAACAAACAGGTACAAACAAGTTCTCTTTGTAAGAGAAGAGATTCAACAGAACAAGACAAAGTTTACTGAGGCCAAGACATTTCTGGCAAACAGTGACACAAAATGAGAATGAACCATTACGAAGTTAAAGGATGAAATTTGTCTTTTAATAGTTTGGACAGAAGAAGAAAAGACATCAGACTTTGATACACACATAATTCTTATTAGCAGGATGAATTTATTGATGATTTTGGTCCATTTGTGGGATTTGTTGACAAAAATCTAGAATATCACCAGACTCACATGTTTCCATGAAGCAAGGAGCATGGAGCTCCAGAGAAAGGTGGTTGGTGTAAGCCGTAATAAAACGTGTTTTATTAACTGCGGACTGGCAGCTCCATAAGCCCATGGAGAAGGAGGCAACAGTGTGAGAGGACTGTTTTAGAGGCCGGAGGTTAGTTAGATTTCTAACTAACTATTAAGACATGAAATGTGAAATGTTGTGATGAATGTAACAATGAAAAAGAAATATGACGATAACTGATCATTTGATTATAAAGAACTATGAATGTTTGAAAATGAGTTTGGAACTAAGAAAAAATAAGGATAAAAGTAAATCATGAAGGGTTGAGTAAGAAACACGGTGACGAAGCAAGATTAAAAACTGTATCTGTAGAGGCAGATGGTGTGTGTGTTGTGTGTGTGTGTGTGTGTGTGTGTGTGTGTGTGTGTGTGTGTTATCTAAGCAAACCATCCTCACTTCTGTTTTTGTGTCACTTGGGTGTGGTGTGAGGGGTGCTGTGTAACTGTTAGTGAGACACTTGCACTTGTCTGCCACTCATGGGTTTCTGTAACCTGGGTTGAATAGTGGCAACAGCTGTAATGATACTTCTCTCCAGTTGAAGTCTGTTCCTGTGTTTGGTCTTCATGTGTATCAGAGCTGAGAAAGTGACCTCACACAAGTATGTCGACCCAAATGGCTGCAACTGGTAGTAAGCCTCTTTTGCAAGCTCCGGGTACTCCTTCTCCACACAGCACCAAAACTGTGTCAGTGACATGTTTGAAAACTTCAGTCTGAAGCCACTGTCTGAAGACAGGTCAATGAGGCTCTCATGGAGTTGCTCTGGTGCTGTATCCATGCTGCTGTGCATGAACAGCCTGCGTATCCAGTCAAGTCTAGTACACATGTCCTCAGTGTCTGGGAAGTAGGATTCAAACTCAGCTGTCAGTTTGGCCAGGTGCATTTCTACAGTTTTCAAAATGATCTGCTTCATGTTCTGTTTCATGTCAGCTATCCAAGAGTTAAAATGAGGGAAATTACTGACATCCCCCTTTTCACACTTCTCTTCTATCTTTAGTTTTACAGGTCATACTGTCACCAAAGATATTAATTTAGTTCTATTATACTTATAAAGTGCCACATCATAACAGAAGTTATCTTATGACTAGACTGTTTATAATATTATTTAAAGAGACTCGATAGAAACAGAAACCCGGGACGGACATCTGAGTCTGGATCAGTTTGGAGAGACCAACAATCGCTCAGATGTTTCCATGAACTTTTTTGGCTGTCAGAATACACTGTTGTGTGTGTGTGTGTGTGTGTGTGTGTGGTGTGTGTGTGTGTGTGTGTGTTCATATTCTGACAAGGTTAGTGTTTCTCATGAAATCCCCAAAGATCTCAGAGAGGGTTCAACATGTCGACAGCTGCTTGATGTATGTCAATAATGACGAGTCACTGACTTCACCTGCAAGTCCCTGCATCCTTAAAATGACTTGATTTACTTGTTAAAGTCCAACTATTGCAGCGTTGTCTCAGCTCCAGGGACGCAGCTGAAAGAGTTGCAGCAACAGCCCAAGGCTTTTCACTGGTTTAAAAGAATGAGACATGACAACAGTAGACTGGATATCCAGTGTGGTACAGGAGGGGTCTGTTGTGATGAAAAAACAGAAGAAAAAGGAGTTTCTAATCAAACTGATCTTATTTTAGTCCTCCTCCTCCTTCCACTCTTTATCTTTGCTCTTTATCCTCCAGTACTTAAATAAGAGACAAGATAAGAGGCAGGAAGTCGCTCTTCCAACAAGCAGGTTCTGCCGCGGGCCATTTTCTTTCGGCAGCTCTGAGTTTGGTGCGCAGTGATCGGAGGTTATCACCCAACCATGGGTGAGATTGGTCGAGTCGAGCAGACCTCATAGATAAAGGACACAGCTTGTTCAGACATGAGGTCACAGTAGAGCAGAGTGACTCAGTGTCATCATTAACCTTCAGAGAGGAGAATGTGCTGAGTGGAGGTACAGCAGAGGTAACAATAGAGGAGAAGTAGGTTGGAGATACGTTACGGAGGTTGCAGCAGAACGTAACCATTGATGGAGGAGCAGAGGGTTGCTCTGACAGAGTGACATTACACTGGATAAAAAAGTGATCTGATAGGTGGAGAGGCGTTACCACCGGTGCATCTGTGGCACAGTTTCAGCTGAGAACAAGTCAAGGTTTTTGCCAGCTTTGTGAGTAGCAGGACCGTGGACCAGCTGGAGGTCAAAGGAATGTATTAATGACATAAAGTTATCAGAGTCTGGACGGTAAGTGGATGTTATGTTGCCCAGGACAAGCAACGGACAGTCATGATCAGGTATGGATGACAGCAGGGTATCTAGCTCGTCTGTAAAGTCACCCATTTGGCCTGGTGGACGGTAAATGACAACAACGTAGGCCTTAACAGGGGCTGTTACTGTAATGGCATGGTATTCGAAAGTGTCATAATTGGTGGAATGTGACAGCGGGGTGAATTTCCATTCATTGGAAATAAGCAGGCCAGTCCCTCCTCCTCGACCAGAAGGACGGGGTGTGGGAGAGGGTGTAATTGGTGGAGAGTGCAGCTGGGGTGGCTGTGTTCTCTGGTTTGATCCAAGTCTCAGTGAGAGCAAGGAGCTCCAGAGAAAGGTGGTTGGTGTAAGCCGCAATAAAACGTGTTTTGTTAACTGCGGACTGGCAGCTCCATAAGCCCATGGAGAAGAAGGCAACAGTGTGAGAGGACTGTTTTAGAGGCCGGAGGTTAGTTAGATTTCTAACTAACTATTAAGACATGAAATGTGAAATGTTGTGAACAAATATGACGATAACACGGTGACGAAGCAAGATTAAAAACTGTATCTGTAGAGGCAGATGGTGTGTGTGTGTGTGTTATCTAAGCAAACCATCTTCACTTCTGTTTTTGTGTCACTTGGGTGTGGTGTAGTGAGGGGTGCTGTGTAACTGTTAGTGAGACACTTGCAATTGTCTCTAATCTCTAAATCTCTAATCTGCAAGTATCGCAAAACATGATTATTGGTTAGACCGAATTTTCTGGATCAAAGCTAGCAAAAGTATTCTTGACATACAGGTTCGTTCTCAATACTACGAATACCCCTATCATACCAAGTTCTGAAACCATTGTCCAATAAAGATGGTTGAAATAAGTGGTATTAGGTATTATTGGTGAGTGGTGAGTGTCTGTGCAAACATGCGAGCAGCGCTTCCAGTCCAACTCGTGCTCCGTGAAAAAAACTGTTCATTAAATTAAAAATGTCCTCACCCGTGGTTTTTTCAGGTAGTGGCTTGCAGAAGACGATGTGTTCAATTATATCGTCGACCGTGTCATCTTTGAAACGAGCAAACATGACCAACTGGGCTTCTCCATTCACGACTCGTCTAACTGTACCGCTAAAGATCCCACTCCTTTAAGTTTGTGGGTCACCTGCTGAACAATGTCCAGCCATCTCATCCACCCTGCAGCATATAGTGTCAGACAGTGGTACTTGAATCTGCGGCTTTTTTTATCCACCATGGTTTCAGCTAGGATAGCTGAAGCTGGTGCAATTAGCTCCTCAGCAATTGTGTATGGCTTTTTAGCTTAGGTGACAAGCGAAGCTACCTGGTAAGTAGCTTGGAGGGAAGTTGCTGAAGTCTGACTTGCGGTGTGCATGTGATTTTGTGCCACTTGAACTCGGACAATTTTCGTGTGAAAAAGTCAGCAGTCTTGCCCACTGACGATTGATGCCTGGTGCTCAGATGCCGCTGCATGTGTGCCGGTTTCATGGCATGGTTAGAAAGCACCTCTCCACCTCAAAAACACAGAAGCTCCTGAGGGTCCCAATCAGTTGCAGTAAATCCCAACATCACTGATAGTTGTTCTCAAACTTTCCCTGCATATTTTTGGACACCCCCCAGAAATATGTAACAAAACAGGATATTTATGCCATAAATATCCTATCTGCGTACATTTTATGCAGCATCTTCTGAACATTATGGAACAAAAGAGATATAGATATAGGAACAAAACAGAACTTTTATAGTAGCTTTCAGAAATATGAATAATAAAACAGATTTTTTATGCACTCTTCAAGAACAAAAACAAACATAAGTATCACATCTCAATGAATCTAATATATAATTAAGCAATAATATAATATAATAATTATATAATTAAGTCTTGGTTTTATCTGTGTGTGTGTGTGTGTGTGTGTGTGTGTGTGTGTGTGTGTGTGTGTGTGTGTGTGTGTTATCTAAGCAAACCATCCTCACTTCTGTTTTTGTGTCACTTGGGTGTGGTGTAGTGAGGGGTGCTGTGTAACTGTTAGTGAGACACTTGCAATTGTCTCTAATCTCTAAATCTCTAATCTGCAAGTATCGCAAAACATGATTATTGGTTAGACCGAATTTTCTGGATCAAAGCTAGCAAAAGTATTCTTGACATACAGGTTCGTTCTCAATACTACGAATACCCCTATCATACCAAGTTCTGAAACCATTGTCCAATGAAGATGACAAAAGTCAGTGCCGCCACAGGGTCGGTGAACTTCATGCGCCTCCCGTCGTGCATAAACTGCAGAGTGGCTGGGTTGTAGAGGCCGAACCGGATCTTTGCAGCGTGGAGCTTCTTTTTGGACCCCGAGAAGGCTGCGTGTCATTTGTTGACATCTGGGCTGTAATCAGGAAAGATGTGAAATCTTGATCCGTTGTGAGAGAACGGGCCCTTCTGTCTGGCGAGGCATAGGATCAACTCTTTAGTTTGAAAGTGGTGAAATTTGACACTGAACGGTCGTGGTCTATTGTCGCCACCTGTTGGTTTTGGGGCCAAACTTCTGTGAGCTCTGTCCACCAACGGAGGCTTCTCAAAACTGTCTACCCCAAGCACATCAGTGAGCAGCCTGGTAATGAACTCTGATGGTCCCGGGCCCTCCGTGTCTTCTGGTATCCCTAAAATACGTATATTCTGCCGTCTGGTGTAGTTTTCCAAGTATGCTATCTTATCCTTCAAGGCATCTTTTTCCTTAGCCAGTGAAGTTTGGGAAGTTTCCACGCTGCTCAGTCTCTTGTCCCTTCATGCCGTCCTCCACATCAGTAATTCGTTGGCCAAACACACTCAACATCGAGTGCAGAGAGGCAGTAGACACCCGGCTTCCCTGCCGAAATGAGTTGATAGAGGTTTCCACAGCAGTAACTGCGTCAGCCAGCGCTTTCATAATGTAAGCATTTGCATCTGTATTTTCGCTGACCGGGGAGTCCGAGTTACCTCTCCCACTCTGTTGTTTAGCCGGTTTTGGGGGCATTTGTCCACTCGTCAGGTCATAGAGTCACTTGATTTATGTTTCCAACGAAGTTTGAACGGTTACATGGTCCAAAATGTAGAAATTTAACAGATTTCTGCAGGAGCTGTGGAAGACACGTCTACTCACTACTCATGCTCAAGCGTGCCCCCATCCATTCAGTTCTATTATCTTTATAAAGTGCCACATCATAACAGAAGTTATCTCACGGCTAGACTGTTTATAATATTATTTAAAGACTCGATAGAAACAGAAACCCGGTTCATGGTGGACGGACATCTGAGTCTGGATCAGTTTGGAGAGACCAACAATCATAATGATGATAACCATAACTATAAACTTCAAGTGTTATATTTTGATTGATGTCATTTTATTTATATATTTATTTATATCAGGCGGTTCAGACTCAATTTCCAGCATCTGTCCTTGTTGTTGTTTCAATATTTTAAAAGGATGGATGGGTTCATATTTTTTCTCACAGACAGATAGATAACATGCTAGAATAAGTGTACCTGTATGAGCATCTCTACTTATTTATCCTTATTGTATATATTATATGCATGTTTGTCATTTTATATGTGAGAAGGCATGAAGAGCTGGTCGGCCCAGAGCGGGTCCCTCTACCCCACAGTGTGTGTGTGTGTGTGTGTGTGTGTGTGTGTGTGTGTGTGTGTGTGTGTGTGTGTGTGTGTGTGTGTGCCCTAATGTTATCTGTAATGTTGTTGTTGTTGATGTTGTTGTGGTGTGGATGTGCTGCAGCTGAGTAAAGAAATATAACTGAACAACGACGACTTTATAAGTTTATATCATTTTTATTTTGTATAATTAGAACAAAGAGAAAATGAAAATAGAAAAAATTAAAGTACTGATTCGCTTTTGTTCAGCGCCTCCATGTGACTGAACTATGATTGTAACCTCTTTTCATGGTCTTACATCAAGTATTCACAGAAGTGCAGCAGGGCCAGGAAAGCCATCGCATCCATAGAATAATAATGACAATAATTTTGCAAGAAACTTCGCATACAAAGGAAGTTACACATGTCAGTGTTAAAATGATAATTATAATAATGATGAGCTGATTGAATGATACATAAAAGAAACAATAAAAAAATCTTTGGGTAACAACAATGATTCTGATTTTTAATTGTGATCATCAAAATAAAACAAATGAAAGTTAAAAAAAGAGAAACACAATCAAATGTTTTAACTTTCAAATCAAATGAAACAAATTAAGAGTGTAATAGGAGGAAGTCAAACATGCATATAGAGATATATACAAAGTATAAAATGATGAATGAATATAATGAAGGAAAATACAAACATACAAACAAACATTGCTGACGGAGGAGTCCTCCTTTCCTTTCTTTGGTTTTGGTCTTTCTGTCCAGACTTGAATGATCGAAACAATCTGACAGCTTCCAGAAGATTCTAAACCCTTTTTCATTTTTAGATTTACAGAGGAAACTGGGTGGAAACCCGCCAAAATAAAATCACACATATCAAAGTAATGATGTATATTTTTGGTTATTGATTATTAACTATCTACAACACAACGATCAGGACTTTATTTGACCCGTTTGATTCACTGGGAATGATTTTTATCTCTGGGCACAGACCAAGAATCTTTTGTCATTGCTCTTATTCAAATGGACACAGGTATGCATAATTGCCCTGCCAAAAAAGAAAGAAGCCTGGGTAAAGAGGCTCAGTGAATGTGGTGTGAAAGGTGTACAGGTGACTCAGTGTGTTAGAACAGACTCTGTAAAAGGACAGAGTGCCAGCAGGCCAGTCCAGATACACCCCAACTCTGCTGCAGCCAGAGGAAAAAGGAATGTCCTTCACCTCCCCATTATGCAATGGCTGAAGTGTGACCATTATAATAACAGAAGATTGGTACAAAGCCCATGATATGGCATTATCACCAAGTTTGCTCTGTGAACTGCTTCCTTTTCTTTGAATTGATTTGTATGCAGCAGCTATGGCAACGAGTGCAATGGAGCTAATGGGCCACTCTACCTCCCAGTAATGACGCCCAGTTAGCCCCTGACTGCACAACACCTGATGTTGTTCATCAAACCTCTCTGGATGATCAGGATAATTCTGTGTTTCTCCACATGTTGCCTTTTTGTTTCCCTCAGACAGAGTGAGGCTCTTGTTTGCAGTGTTTGGGTCCAGGGTGAGGTCACAGGCATCTGATGGAGAGACCAAAACAAAATGTGTTATTAGTCATTGTGATGGTCAAACAGGTTTCTGGAGGACAGTAATTAGTACAGCGTAGTTTTGACTGAAGAAACATGGAAAATGACTTACAAAGCATCAGATCTGTCTTGTCTGTGATCTTCTCCACATCAGGGATCTCAGGCTTTTGGAAATCTTCACTGACCAGGATGCCGTCCTTGTAATGGTAGATAGTTGCTCCTGTGTACTTCTCATTTGCAATCGAGGCTATGAAGAAACGGACTTGGGGGACGTTCTTCAGTGCTTTGGCAAGATTGTGGACCTCTTCTGCTTTTTCTCTTATTTTGGTTAAAACTTCATGTGAGTAGTACCATGGGTCTTCAGTGGTACTTCTTAACTTAAGAGAATCCAGGTAGTTGTTCATCTCATCAAAGCAGGGGTCAGCACTCTCCAGGGAGGTGAAAACGAAGCACACAGCATGTTCTACACCTGCAGCAAGAACCTCTCTGTCCAACTCTGACTGACTCTGGACGATCTTACTCCCTCCATCTTTCCTACACAGGACCTGATGACGTTGATTTCTCTCTCTTTATGATCCAGCCACTTGCTGAGTTTGTCATAACTGAATGGTGACCCGTGTCTGTCTTCAAAGACTTGTTCTACTGAACTCTCATCTTCTTTACCTTTACGGATGAGGGGAAATTTCTTGCCCATGATCTGCTGGAGGTGAGATGTGTAATAACTACAGTTTTTTTGGAAACTGCTTAGATCTTTGTGAATCTGTGGAAAATCCTCTACTACTCTGTCATCCAGAGAATCATTGCATCTCATTTCTATTTCCTTTAAATCTTCTAGAGCATCTTCCGCCTTCCTCACTAGTCCAACGCTGATCCCACTCATCAGCTCAGCAGCTCCTGAAACTAAACTCTTCAGTGGCATCAGCCAGACCATCACTGGAACACTGTTCTCTCCCTTTTCTCCCAGAAGCTTTGGAAGTTCGACATAGGTCTTCACTGCGTCTACAAATGTTGCAGGGTTGCTCTCAAGAATGAAGTCTCCATAGAATTTACAGGAGAATTTCTCAGTCAGGGCTTTTTCCTCATCAGTCAGCTTGATGTCAGCTTTCCCCTCGATATTAAAAGAGGGGATCAAGTTTACCACAGCTTCCATGTGGCCCTGGATGTCCTGAACGCTGCTGGCTTCTAACTTCTCACTGTCAAACACAAAGAAAGCTTTTGCCCCATAAAGGATGCCTGTGACTACATGTGTTGCAAAACCTTTCTTAATAAGATCTGCCTGTTCTGTGTCCATGGTTATAAGGTGAGCCATTGACAGCTGTTTAAAGTTGGTCGTAGCTTTGTACTGACATGTCACTCTGCTCTGATTCTTGAATTTCTTCGTATCATTCAAATACTTGGCAGATCCTCCAACTTCAATCAGTCCACCCAGGAAGCTGGCCTTCAGAGAAGCATCAACATCCAGCAGAGAAGACTTGGATTCAATGGAGTCAGATGCAGAAATTTGAAATGCACTGCTGTGCTGAGAGCTTTCAGTTATGTTCTCTTGGAGAGTTTTAATATCCCACAGTGTCACACCTGTGGAAATTAGGAAACATCAGTCATTTTATTAATGTAAGATGAGATTTATTTATAACATTTAAAGTTATTAGAGAATTGGTATAATTTAAGTATTTGTATTCTTCTTAATTCAGAACAGGAACTATATTTCTGGATACACCTTGCATTTAATAGGTGATGTATCACATGTTGCTGAGTCTTCACTTGTCCTATTGTTGAGGCGGACATTAAAGTATTCATGCTACATTGAAGAACTGGTCCCTGTGCGTTTGCTTGACCCACAGCCTGTAACTCATTTAATTTAGTCAAAGTCAAGTTTATAGTTAACGCTAAGAGTAACTTTACATTAACATGAAGTCACAAGACTCTGATCATGCCCTTGAGCAAGGCACTGAACCACTCACTGCACTCCATCTCTCCACATTTGCATGTCTATGTGTCTAAAGAAAATATGTACTGGGTAGACTTTAGCAGGAAGAGCTAACTTGCTCTCTTCCTGTTTACAACACAAGCAAAGTTCATAATAAGATGAGTATGTGATACATTCACACAAAACTGCACAGACGAGTCAGGTAATATTTAAATTAGGGCTGTCAAATTAACACGTTCATTTAAAATAACAAGATAAAAAAAACAAAAAAAAAACAGATTCATTGCGCTGCGTCCACTAGTGGAATTAGGAAACTTCAGCCCACTCTCCAACACAGCAGGTGGCGGAAATGCTCCTTAAACACTCGTTGCCGTTCAAGGTTTGTCCTGAGATGATCATATTGAATTTGAACAATGAAAACTTTTTTAGACTTTAAACTTTCATGAAATGTCAGTTATTCATTGATTTATTCAGCTACTGAATTCAGTTTGATTTGAAACATGTTTGAATATGTTTGGATGCTTTTCACAGAAAAAAAGTGCAATTAATTTAGATTGATTGATTTAAATTGATTGATTTAGATAATTAATTACAGAGCCCATAATTAATTAGATTAACTTTTTTTAATCCCTTGACAGCTCTAATTTAAATATTTAAAAATACTTCTTTCATAAGATTGTAGTCAAAGTCAAGACTGACCTGGGACCAGTTCATCTTTCCGAGCATCGTACAGCATTCCCAGGGTGAAAGGTCGACCCAGGGCAGCAACCTTCATGTTCTCTGAGGCCATTTCTCCAACCTGTAAGTGACCACACAGCGTTCAATACTGCAGTTACATTCACACAGCAGGAGTCAACTCTCCTCACAAACAGAAAGTCTGACAGTTTACTGTGCTATGAACTGCAGTGTCTCTCTGCTGACACTGATATTTTTACACAGGAGTTCAGTAAAAATTGTTAGATCCCGAGTTAGCCCTATACAGGAGTTATTGGACCAGCTCTCGGTTTAAAGGGTCCGACCCTCTAGCCTGTGTGTATTACCCTACCAGGTCTTCAGCAGAGGACAGTTTAAGCTGTTGGCGAGGAGACACGCCTAGCTTCTAACTGCCTTCATCTGGACACCTGCCCTGCTCACTCTAGTACAGCACCTGACAAAATAGCCCTGGAGTCAAATACTGCACTAGCCACGCCCGTTCTCCTCTTATTGATCTGGGCACTTGCTAAGATCATTTTTAGTGGCTTGTACAGTAAGCTCCAAGGCTCTGTTTGTTTTGCTTTGACTGAAGTAACCAGTTACAACCTTAAAATATGTTGGACATACTATACCTAATATTCATTTATCAAAAATCTGATGTCCACAATTTACTCTTTAACTTACTCTTAAATACATTTACTGCAAAATTAAGCAAGGGCAAGCATACAGCTTAAACTGATTTGAAGTTGATTCATGTTCACTAGTAAACATTAACTTAATATTTGATGAAAAGGCTGTAGCTGAAGAGTTAAATGTCGAATTTGAAGAGAAAGAGGGAAGTGGCATACAGGCCCATACATACTGTTGGTTACTGTTGAAACTTCCGACTTTGTCCAAAGTTCAAAAAGTCTCTTACCAGATCAGTCGGGTGATCAAACACGTTTGGCTGTTTATCTGCTGCGTCTCTTGAGTTGAAGTTTTAAGTTCAAAAATGCAATGCCCCGATGTGGTCGATCGACCAGCTTGTCCTGAACACGAGAGCCGGCTGAGGACTAACCACGATCCTCCTTGTGTGGTGTCTTATATACCCTTTGCTTCCTATGGTCCAAATAGCATGCATTACACCTAATGATATTACGACATCATGTTACATCAAAGGTACAGAACCTGTTGAACAACAGCAAGTTTTCTTTTCACAGAAATTAAAACACACCTCCCCATGAGCCTTTCTGTGGAACAAATACTTGAACTAACTGAACATCATGTTACATCATAGGTACAGAACCTGTTGAACAACAGCAAGTTTTCTTTTCACAGAAATTAAAACACACCTCCCCATGAGCCTTTCTGTGGAACAAATACTTGAACTAACTGAACATCATGTTACATCATGTTACCTTTTTATCAACAACAAACAGGTACAAACAAGTTCTCTTTGCAAGAGAAGAGATTCAACAGAACAAGACAAAGTTTACTGAGGCCAAGACATTTCTGGCAAACAGTGACACAAAATGAGGAATGAACCATTACGGAAGTTAAAGGATGAAATTTGTCTTTTAATAGTTTGGACAGAAGAAGAAAAGACATCAGAGAGAGTGTGTGTGTGTGTGTGTGTGTGTGTGTGTGTGTGTGTGTGTGTGTGTGTGTGTGTGTGTGTTTGTTCATATTCTGACAAGGTTAGTGTTTCTCATCAAATCCCCAAAGATCTCAGAGAGGGTTCAACATGTCGACAGCTGCTCACAGTTTTTTCCAATTGCTTAAACACAATCTTGCAAACTCGGCTGGTTTTATCAAAACACCACCCTCATCAAATTCACCAAAGCACACACCCAAACTGCTAAATACCTCATATATCCTGCTAAATGAAGCACTGCAACTAAAATCAAACGTTTGCACCTGATGGCACACACTTCATTCGTATTACAGATTTCTGTCTAACCAGCTACACACTGTTGGGCATAATGAAAAGCACTCTCATCTTTAGTTTGCATTGCCATAATACTAACATAGTTCGAACTGTAGAGAATTCTTCAGATTGTCCACATGCACAGAAATATTTGCAGATACACACACGTGCTATTAAAATATTTATTTTTTATTTTATTTTTCACCAAACAAGTCAGTGCAACATATGCACAGCAGATATATTTACATTGGAGTGAACTAAAATATGCTCACAAAACAGTAAGCTGACAAATACAACTGCAGTAAAAAAAAATGCAGAAAATAAAAACATAATAAAATAAGGAGTAAAGCAAAATAATTTGACAACACTGCTTCACCCCGATCTCTCACTCTTCCTCTCTCAGCAATGTCTTCCATTGTTGTTGTAAAAGAAAAAAAGACGCTCACCTGTGCTCTTTTATTGCTTACTTCCTGATTGAAGTGTTAAACAATTACATAACACCTGTTTGGCCAGGTGGCACATACAGTGGTTAATGAGCTCATGTAGAGTCATTTTAAATGGCAAACATGTGACTTTTTTCCAGACTGTTGTGTCTTATGCAGAGAACCGTGTTCCTTAACTTAAAAAGTGCCACTTCGAATTGCAAAATGTGTGTAAAGCAGAAAATGTGTTTAAAGTTTTGGAGATTTGAGATGAGGTTTTGCTCCCTGTGTGTCAGTTTAAATATTTGTGCTATCCATGTCATTTCAGTGTGTTAGCAACTGGACAAAACTGTAAGTGGAGGTACAGCAGAGGTAACAATAGAGGAGAAGTAGGTTGGAGATACGTTACGGAGGTTGCGGCAGAACGTAACCATTGATGAAGGAGCAGAGGGTTGCTCTGACAGAGTGACATTACACTGGATAAAAAAGTGATCTGATAGGTGGAGAGGCGTTACCACCGGTGCATCTGTGGCACAGTTTCAGCTGGGAACCAAGTCAAGGTTTTTGCCAGCTTTGTGAGTAGCAGGACTGTGGACCAGCTGGAGGTCAAAGGAATGTATTAATGACATAAAGTTATCAGAGTCTGGACGGTAAGTGGATGTTCATGTTGCCCAGGACAAGCAACGGACAGTCATGATCAGGTATGGATGACAGCAGGGTATCTAGCTCGTCTGTAAAGTCACCTATTTGGCCTGGTGGACGGTAAATGACAACAACGTAGGCCTTAACAGGGGCTGTTACTGTAATGGCATGGTATTCAAAAGTGTCATAATTGGTGGAATGTGACAGCGGGGTGAATTTCCATTCATTGGAAATAAGCAGGCCAGTCCCTCCTCCTCGACCAGAAGGACGGGGTGTGGGAGAGGGTGTAATTGGTGGAGGGTGCAGCTGGGGTGGCTGTGTTCTCTGGTTTGATCCAAGTCTCAGTGAGAGCAAGGAGCTCCAGAGAACGGTGGTTGGTGTAAGCCGCAATAAAACGTGTTTTATTAACTGCGGACTGGCAGCTCCATAAGCCCATGGAGAAGGAGGCAACAGCGTGAGAGGACTGTTTTAGAGGCCGGAGGTTAGTTAGATTTCTAACTAACTATTAAGACATGAAATGTGAAATGTTGTGATGAATGTAACAATGAAAAAGAAATATGACAATAACTGATCATTTGATTATAAAGAACTATGAATGTTTGAAAATGAGTTTGGAACTAAGAGAAATAAGGATAAAAGTAAATCATGTTGAAGGGTTGAGTAAGAAACACGGTGACGAAGCAAAACTTTGCACCTAAAGCGACGGAAACAAGCAAACAGGACAGTTGTGTGACGTGGACAGGATACATCTGGATAAACAGCAGGGGATGGTTAATTACGCAATGTGTGATTTGGTGCTGACCAGCACATATGCACCATACATAAAAGTGAATAAACAACTTTAATGTATGAAGCTTGACCCAAACAATGAATAAGTCCAATGGAATAACTCAGTCCCTGAAGTGTACCAAAGTAAAAGTATTGTAACTTTGACTTTAGGCCTTCTTTGTCGAGACGCATTTAATAAAAATCTGAAGGCGGTCGGGAACACTGGAGCCAAGATCAACATCAGCACGTTGATGTTATGTTACATCAAAGGTACAAAACCTGTTGAACAACAGCGAGTTTTCTTTCCACAGAAATGAAAACACACCTCCCCATGAGCCTTTCTGTGGAACAAATACTTGAACTATCTGAACATCATGTTACATGATAGGTAAAAAACCTGCTGAACAACAAACAGGTACAAACAAGTTCTCTTTGTAAGAGAAGAGATTCAACAGAACAAGACAAAGTTTACTGAGGCCAAGACATTTCTGGCAAACAGTGACACAAAATGAGGAATGAACCATTACGGAAGTTAAAGGATGAAATTTGTCTTTTAATAGTTTGGACAGAAGAAGAAAATACATCAGACTCTGATACACACATAATTCTTATTAGCAGGATGAATTTATTGATGATTTTGGTCCATTTGTGGGATTTGTTGACAAAAATCTAGAATATCACCAGACTCAGATGTTTCCATGAACTTTCAGAATACACTGTAGTGCACTCTCATCTTTAGTTTGCATTGCCATCATACTAACATAGTTCGAACTGTAGAGAATTCTTCAGATTGTCCACATGCACAGAAATATTTGCAGATACACACACGTGCTATTGAAATATTTATTTTTGATTTTATTTTTCACTAAACAAGTCAGTGCAACATATGCACAGCAGATATATTTACATTGGAGTGAACTAAAATATGCTCACAAAACAGTAAGCTGACAAATACAACTGCAGTAAAAAAAATGCAGAAAATAAAAACATAATAAAATAAGGAGTAAAGCAAAATAACTAGACAACACTGCTTCACCCCGACCTCTCACTCTTCCTCTCTCAGCAATGTCTTCCATTGTTGTTGTAAAAGAAAAAAAGATGCTCACCTGTGCTCTTTAATTGCTTACTTCCTGATTGAAGTGTTAAACAATTACATAACACCTGTTTGGCCAGGTGGCACATACAGTGGTTAATGAGCTCATGTAGAGTCATTTTAAATGGCAAACATGTGACTTTATTCCAGACTGTTGTGTCTTATGCAGAGAACTGTGTTCCTTAACTTAAAAAGTGCCACTTCAAATTGCAAAATGTGTGTAAAGCAGAAAATGTGTTTAAAGTTTTGGAGATTTGAGATGAGGTTTTGCTCCCTGTGTGTCAGTTTAAATATTTGTGCTATCCATGTCATTTCAGTGTGTTAGCAACTGGACAAAACTGTAAGTGGAGGTACAGCAGAGGTAACAATAGAGGAGAAGTAGGTTGGAGATACGTTACGGAGGTTGCAGCAGAACGTAACCATTGATGGAGGAGCAGAGGGTTGCTCTGACAGAGTGACATTACACTGGATAAAAAAGTGATCTGATAGGTGGAGAGGCGTTACCACCGGTGCATCTGTGGCACAGTTTGTGCTGAGAATCAAGTCAAGGTTTTTGCCAGCTTTGTGAGTAGCAGGACCGTGGACCAGCTGGAGGTCAAAGGAATGTATTAATGACATAAAGTTATCAGAGTCTGGACGGTAAGTGGATGTTCATGTTGCCCAGGACAAGCAACGGACAGTCATGATCAGGTATGGATGACAGCAGGGTATCTAGCTCGTCTGTAAAGTCACCCATTTGGCCTGGTGGACGGTAAATGACAACAACGTAGGCCTTAACAGGGGCTGTTACTGTAATGGCATGGTATTCGAAAGTGTCATAATTGGTGGAATGTGACAGCGGGGTGAATTTCCATTCATTGGAAATTAGCAGGCCAGTCCCTCCTCCTCGACCAGAAGGACGGGGTGTGGGAGAGGGTGTAATTGGTGGAGGGTGCAGCTGGGGTGGCTGTGTTCTCTGGTTTGATCCAAGTCTCAGTGAGAGCAAGGAGCTCCAGAGAAAGGTGGTTGGTGTAAGCCGTAATAAAACGTGTTTTATTAACTGCGGACTGGCAGCTCCATAAGCCCATGGAGAAGGAGGCAACAGTGTGAGAGGACTGTTTTAGAGGCCGGAGGTTAGTTAGATTTCTAACTAACTATTAAGACATGAAATGTGAAATGTTGTGATGAATGTAACAATGAAAAAGAAATATGACGATAACTGATCATTTGATTATAAAGAACTATGAATGTTTGAAAATGAGTTTGGAAGTAAGAGAAATAAGGATAAAAGTAAATCATGTTGAAGGGTTGAGTAAGAAACACGGTGACGAAGCAAAACTTTGCACCTAAAGCGACGGAAACAAGCAAACAGGACAGTTGTGTGACGTGAACAGGATACATCTGGATAAACAGCAGGGGATGGTTAATTACGCAATGTGTGATTTGGTGCTGACCAGCACATATGCACCATACATAAAAGTGAATAAACAACTTTAATGTATGAAGCTTGACCCAAACAATGAATAAGTCCAATGGAATAACTCAGTCCCTGAAGTGTACCAAAGTAAAAGTATTGTAACTTTGCATTTAGGCCTTCTTTGTCAAGACGCATTTAATAAAAATCTGAAGGCGGTCGGGAACACTGGAGCCAAGATCAACATCAGCACGTTGATGTTATGTTACATCAAAGGTACAAAACCTGTTGAACAACAGCGAGTTTTCTTTCCACAGAAATGAAAACACACCTCCCCATGAGCCTTTCTGTGGAACAAATACTTGAACTATCTGAACATCATGTTACATGATAGGTAAAAAACCTGCTGAACAACAAACAGGTACAAACAAGTTCTCTTTGTAAGAGAAGAGATTCAACAGAACAAGACAAAGTTTACTGAGGCCAAGACATTTCTGGCAAACAGTGACACAAAATGAGGAATGAACCATTACGGAAGTTAAAGGATGAAATTTGTCTTTTAATAGTTTGGACAGAAGAAGAAAATACATCAGACTCTGATACACACATAATTCTTATTAGCAGGATGAATTTATTGATGATTTTGGTCCATTTGTGGGATTTGTTGACAAAAATCTAGAATATCACCAGACTCAGATGTTTCCATGAACTTTCAGAATACACTGTAGTGCACTCTCATCTTTAGTTTGCATTGCCATCATACTAACATAGTTCAAACTGTAGAGAATTCTTCAGATTGTCCACATGCACAGAAATATTTGCAGATACACACACGTGCTATTGAAATATTTATTTTTTGATTTTATTTTTCACCAAACAAGTCAGTGCAACATATGCACAGCAGATATATTTACATTGGAGTGAACTAAAATATGCTCACAAAACAGTAAGCTGACAAATACAACTGCAGTAAAAAAATGCAGAAAATAAAAACATAATAAAATAAGGAGTAAAGCAAAATAACTAGACAACACTGCTTCACCCCGACCTCTCACTCTTCCTCTCTCAGCAATGTCTTCCATTGTTGTTGTAAAAGAAAAAAAGATGCTCACCTGTGCTCTTTAATTGCTTACTTCCTGATTGAAGTGTTAAACAATTACATAACACCTGTTTGGCCAGGTGGCACATACAGTGGTTAATGAGCTCATGTAGAGTCATTTTAAATGGCAAACATGTGACTTTATTCCAGACTGTTGTGTCTTATGCAGAGAACCGTGTTCCTTAACTTAAAAAGTGCCACTTCAAATTGCAAAATGTGTGTAAAGCAGAAAATGTGTTTAAAGTTTTGGAGATTTGAGATGAGGTTTTGCTCCCTGTGTGTCAGTTTAAATATTTGTGCTATCCATGTCATTTCAGTGTGTTAGCAACTGGACAAAACTGTAAGTGGAGGTACAGCAGAGGTAACAATAGAGGAGAAGTAGGTTGGAGATACGTTACGGAGGTTGCAGCAGAACGTAACCATTGATGGAGGAGCAGAGGGTTGCTCTGACAGAGTGACATTACACTGGATAAAAAAGTGATCTGATAGGTGGAGAGGCGTTACCACCGGTGCATCTGTGGCACAGTTTGTGCTGAGAACCAAGTCAAGGTTTTTGCCAGCTTTGTGAGTAGCAGGACCGTGGACCAGCTGGAGGTCAAAGGAATGTATTAATGACATAAAGTTATCAGAGTCTGGACGGTAAGTGGATGTTCATGTTGCCCAGGACAAGCAACGGACAGTCATGATCAGGTATGGATGACAGCAGGGTATCTAGCTCGTCTGTAAAGTCACCCATTTGGCCTGGTGGACGGTAAATGACAACAACGTAGGCCTTAACAGGGGCCGTTACTGTAATGGCATGGTATTCGAAAGTGTCATAATTGGTGGAATGTGACAGCGGGGTGAATTTCCATTCATTGGAAATAAGCAGGCCAGTCCCTCCTCCTCGACCAGAAGGACGGGGTGTGGGAGAGGGTGTAATTGGTGGAGAGTGCAGCTGGGGTGGCTGTGTTCTCTGGTTTGATCCAAGTCTCAGTGAGAGCAAGGAGCTCCAGAGAAAGGTGGTTGGTGTAAGCCGTAATAAAACGTGTTTTATTAACTGCGGACTGGCAGCTCCATAAGCCCATGGAGAAGGAGGCAACAGTGTGAGAGGACTGTTTTAGAGGCCGGAGGTTAGTTAGATTTCTAACTAACTATTAAGACATGAAATGTGAAATGTTGTGATGAATGTAACAATGAAAAAGAAATATGACGATAACTGATCATTTGATTATAAAGAACTATGAATGTTTGAAAATGAGTTTGGAAGTAAGAGAAATATAGATAAAAGTAAATCATGAAGGGTTGAGTAAGAAACACGGTGACGAAGCAAAACTTTGCACCTAAAGCGACGGAAACAAGCAAACAGGACAGTTGTGTGACGTGGACAGGATACATCTGGATAAACAGCAGGGGATGGTTAATTACGCAATGTGTGATTTGGTGCTGACCAGCACATATGCACCATACATAAAAGTGAATAAACAACTTTAATGTATGAAGCTTGACCCAAACAATGAATAAGTCCAATGGAATAACTCATTCCCTGAAGTGTACCAAAGTAAAAGTATTGTAACTTTGCATTTAGGCCTTCTTTGTCGAGACGCATTTAATAAAAATCTGAAGGCGGTCGGGAACACTGGAGCCAAGATCAACATCAGCACGTTGATGTTATGTTACATCAAAGGTACAAAACCTGTTGAACAACAGCGAGTTTTCTTTCCACAGAAATGAAAACACACCTCCCCATGAGCCTTTCTGCGGAACAAATACTTGAACTATCTGAACATCATGTTACATGATAGGTAAAAAACCTGCTGAACAACAAACAGGTACAAACAAGTTCTCTTTGTAAGAGAAGAGATTCAACAGAACAAGACAAAGTTTACTGAGGCCAAGACATTTCTGGCAAACAGTGACACAAAATGAGGAATGAACCATTACGGAAGTTAAAGGATGAAATTTGTCTTTTAATAGTTTGGACAGAAGAAGAAAATACATCAGACTCTGATACACACATAATTCTTATTAGCAGGATGAATTTATTGATGATTTTGGTCCATTTGTGGGATTTGTTGACAAAAATCTAGAATATCACCAGACTCAGATGTTTCCATGAACTTTCAGAATACACTGTAGTGCACTCTCATCTTTAGTTTGCATTGCCATCATACTAACATAGTTCGAACTGTAGAGAATTCTTCAGATTGTCCACATGCACAGAAATATTTGCAGATACACACACGTGCTATTGAAATATTTATTTTTGATTTTATTTTTCACCAAACAAGTCAGTGCAACATATGCACAGCAGATATATTTACATTGGAGTGAACTAAAATATGCTCACAAAACAGTAAGCTGACAAATACAACTGCAGTAAAAAAATGCAGAAAATAAAAAAATAATAAAATAAGGAGTAAAGCAAAATAACTAGACAACACTGCTTCACCCCGACCTCTCACTCTTCCTCTCTCAGCAATGTCTTCCATTGTTGTTGTAAAAGAAAAAAAGACGCTCACCTGTGCTCTTTAATTTCTTACTTCCTGATTGAAGTGTTAAACAATTACATAACACCTGTTTGGCCAGGTGGCACATACAGTGGTTAATGAGCTCATGTAGAGTCATTTTAAATGGCAAACATGTGACTTTATTCCAGACTGTTGTGTCTTATGCAGAGAACCGTGTTCCTTAACTTAAAAAGTGCCACTTCGAATTGCAAAATGTGTGTAAAGCAGAAAATGTGTTTAAAGTTTTGGAGATTTGAGATGAGGTTTTGCTCCCTGTGTGTCAGTTTAAATATTTGTGCTATCCATGTCATTTCAGTGTGTTAGCAACTGGACAAAACTGTAAGTGGAGGTACAGCAGAGGTAACAATAGAGGAGAAGTAGGTTGGAGATACGTTACGGAGGTTGCGGCAGAACGTAACCATTGATGAAGGAGCAGAGGGTTGCTCTGACAGAGTGACATTACACTGGATAAAAAAGTGATCTGATAGGTGGAGAGGCGTTACCACCGGTGCATCTGTGGCACAGTTTCAGCTGGGAACCAAGTCAAGGTTTTTGCCAGCTTTGTGAGTAGCAGGACCGTGGACCAGCTGGAGGTCAAAGGAATGTATTAATGACATAAAGTTATCAGAGTCTGGACGGTAAGTGGATGTTCATGTTGCCCAGGACAAGCAACGGACAGTCATGATCAGGTATGGATGACAGCAGGGTATCTAGCTCGTCTGTAAAGTCACCCATTTGGCCTGGTGGACGGTAAATGACAACAACGTAGGCCTTAACAGGGGCTGTTACTGTAATGGCATGGTATTCGAAAGTGTCATAATTGGTGGAATGTGACAGCGGGGTGAATTTCCATTCATTGGAAATTAGCAGGCCAGTCCCTCCTCCTCGACCAGAAGGACGGGGTGTGGGAGAGGGTGTAATTGGTGGAGGGTGCAGCTGGGGTGGCTGTGTTCTCTGGTTTGATCCAAGTCTCAGTGAGAGCAAGGAGCTCCAGAGAAAGGTGGTTGGTGTAAGCCGCAATAAAACGTGTTTTATTAACTGCGGACTGGCAGCTCCATAAGCCCATGGAGAAGGAGGCAACAGTGTGAGAGGACTGTTTTAGAGGCCGGAGGTTAGTTAGATTTCTAACTAACTATTAAGACATGAAATGTGAAATGTTGTGATGAATGTAACAATGAAAAAGAAATATGACGATAACTGATCATTTGATTATAAAGAACTATGAATGTTTGAAAATGAGTTTGGAAGTAAGAGAAATAAGGATAAAAGTAAATCATGAAGGGTTGAGTAAGAAACACGGTGACGAAGCAAAACTTTGCACCTAAAGCGACGGAAACAAGCAAACAGGACAGTTGTGTGACGTGGACAGGATACATCTGGATAAACAGCAGGGGATGGTTAATTACGCAATGTGTGATTTGGTGCTGACCAGCACATATGCACCATACATAAAAGTGAATAAACAACTTTAATGTATGAAGCTTGACCCAAACAATGAATAAGTCCAATGGAATAACTCATTCCCTGAAGTGTACCAAAGTAAAAGTATTGTAACTTTGACTTTAGGCCTTCTTTGTCGAGACGCATTTAATAAAAATCTGAAGGCGGTCGGGAACACTGGAGCCAAGATCAACATCAGCACGTTGATGTTATGTTACATCAAAGGTACAAAACCTGTTGAACAACAGCGAGTTTTCTTTCCACAGAAATGAAAACACACCTCCCCATGAGCCTTTCTGCGGAACAAATACTTGAACTATCTGAACATCATGTTACATGATAGGTAAAAAACCTGCTGAACAACAAACAGGTACAAACAAGTTCTCTTTGTAAGAGAAGAGATTCAACAGAACAAGACAAAGTTTACTGAGGCCAAGACATTTCTGGCAAACAGTGACACAAAATGAGGAATGAACCATTACGGAAGTTAAAGGATGAAATTTGTCTTTTAATAGTTTGGACAGAAGAAGAAAAGACATCAGACTCTGATACACACATAATTCTTATTAGCAGGATGAATTTATTGATGATTTTGGTCCATTTGTGGGATTTGTTGACAAAAATCTAGAATATCACCAGACTCAGATGTTTCCATGAACTTTCAGAATACACTGTAGTGCACTCTCATCTTTAGTTTGCATTGCCATCATACTAACATAGTTCGAACTGTAGAGAATTCTTCAGATTGTCCACATGCACAGAAATATTTGCAGATACACACACGTGCTATTGAAATATTTATTTTTGATTTTATTTTTCACCAAACAAGTCAGTGCAACATATGCACAGCAGATATATTTACATTGGAGTGAACTAAAATATGCTCACAAAACAGTAAGCTGACAAATACAACTGCAGTAAAAAAATGCAGAAAATAAAAAAATAATAAAATAAGGAGTAAAGCAAAATAACTAGACAACACTGCTTCACCCCGACCTCTCACTCTTCCTCTCTCAGCAATGTCTTCCATTGTTGTTGTAAAAGAAAAAAAGATGCTCACCTGTGCTCTTTAATTTCTTACTTCCTGATTGAAGTGTTAAACAATTACATAACACCTGTTTGGCCAGGTGGCACATACAGTGGTTAATGAGCTCATGTAGAGTCATTTTAAATGGCAAACATGTGACTTTATTCCAGACTGTTGTGTCTTATGCAGAGAACCGTGTTCCTTAACTTAAAAAGTGCCACTTCGAATTGCAAAATGTGTGTAAAGCAGAAAATGTGTTTAAAGTTTTGGAGATTTGAGATGAGGTTTTGCTCCCTGTGTGTCAGTTTAAATATTTGTGCTATCCATGTCATTTCAGTGTGTTAGCAACTGGACAAAACTGTAAGTGGAGGTACAGCAGAGGTAACAATAGAGGAGAAGTAGGTTGGAGATACGTTACGGAGGTTGCGGCAGAACGTAACCATTGATGAAGGAGCAGAGGGTTGCTCTGACAGAGTGACATTACACTGGATAAAAAAGTGATCTGATAGGTGGAGAGGCGTTACCACCGGTGCATCAGTGGCACAGTTTCAGCTGGGAACCAAGTCAAGGTTTTTGCCAGCTTTGTGAGTAGCAGGACCGTGGACCAGCTGGAGGTCAAAGGAATGTATTAATGACATAAAGTTATCAGAGTCTGGACGGTAAGTGGATGTTCATGTTGCCCAGGACAAGCAACGGACAGTCATGACCAGGTATGGATGACAGCAGGGTATCTAGCTTGTCTGTAAAGTCACCCATTTGGCCTGGTGGACGGTAAATGACAACAACGTAGGCCTTAACAGGGGCTGTTACTGTAATGGCATGGTATTCGAAAGTGTCATAATTGGTGGAATGTGACAGCGGGGTGAATTTCCATTCATTGGAAATTAGCAGGCCAGTCCCTCCTCCTCGACCAGAAGGACGGGGTGTGGGAGAGGGTGTAATTGGTGGAGAGTGCAGCTGGGGTGGCTGTGTTCTCTGGTTTGATCCAAGTCTCAGTGAGAGCAAGGAGCTCCAGAGAAAGGTGGTTGGTGTAAGCCGCAATAAAACGTGTTTTGTTAACTGCGGACTGGCAGCTCCATAAGCCCATGGAGAAGGAGGCAACAGTGTGAGAGGACTGTTTTAGAGGCCGGAGGTTAGTTAGATTTCTAACTAACTATTAAGACATGAAATGTGAAATGTTGTGATGAATGTAACAATGAAAAGGAAATATGACGATAACTGATCATTTGATTATAAAGAACTATGAATGTTTGAAAATGAGTTTGGAAGTAAGAGAAATAAGGATAAAAGTAAATCATGTTGAAGGGTTGAGTAAGAAACACGGTGACGAAGCAAAACTTTGCACCTAAAGCGACGGAAACAAGCAAACAGGACAGTTGTGTGACGTGGACAGGATACATCTGGATAAACAGCAGGGGATGGTTAATTACGCAATGTGTGATTTGGTGCTGACCAGCACATATGCACCATACATAAAAGTGAATAAACAACTTTAATGTATGAAGCTTGACCCAAACAATGAATAAGTCCAATGGAATAACTCATTCCCTGAAGTGTACCAAAGTAAAAGTATTGTAACTTTGCATTTAGGCCTTCTTTGTCGAGACGCATTTAATAAAAATCTGAAGGCGGTCGGGAACACTGGAGCCAAGATCAACATCAGCACGTTGATGTTATGTTACATCAAAGGTACAAAACCTGTTGAACAACAGCGAGTTTTCTTTCCACAGAAATGAAAACACACCTCCCCATGAGCCTTTCTGTGGAACAAATACTTGAACTATCTGAACATCATGTTACATGATAGGTAAAAAACCTGCTGAACAACAAACAGGTACAAACAAGTTCTCTTTGTAAGAGAAGAGATTCAACAGAACAAGACAAAGTTTACTGAGGCCAAGACATTTCTGGCAAACAGTGACACAAAATGAGGAATGAACCATTACGGAAGTTAAAGGATGAAATTTGTCTTTTAATAGTTTGGACAGAAGAAGAAAATACATCAGACTCTGATACACACATAATTCTTATTAGCAGGATGAATTTATTGATGATTTTGGTCCATTTGTGGGATTTGTTGACAAAAATCTAGAATATCACCGTGTGTGTGTGTGTGTGTGTGTGTGTGTGTGTGTGTGTGTGTGTGTGTGTGTGTGTGTGTGTGTGTGTGTGTGTGTGTGTGTTTGTGTGTGTGTGTGTGTGTGTGTGCATATTCTGACAAGGTTAGTGTTTCTCATGAAATCCCCAAAGATCTCAGAGAGGGTTCAACATGTCGACAGCTGCTTGATGTATGTCAATAATGACGAGTCACTGACTTCACCTGCAAGTCCCTGCATCCTTAAAATGACTTGATTTACTTGTTAAAGTCCAACTATTGCAGCGTTGTCTCAGCTCCAGAGACGCAGCTGAAAGAGTTGTAGCAACAGCCCAAGGCTTTTCACTGGTTTAAAAGAATGAGACATGACAACAGTAGACTGGATATCCAGTGTGGTACAGGAGGGGTCAGTTGTGATGAAAACACAGAAGAAAAAGGAGTTTTTAATCAAACTGATCTCTTCCCTCCTCCTTCCACTCTTCACCTTTGCTCTTTATCCTCCAGTACTTAAATTAGAGGCAAGATAAGAGGCAGGCAGAGTCTCAGAGTTGTCGGCAGCGTTGCCAAAGCACGTGTGGTTCTTCCAACAAACAGCGGGTGCTGCCGCGGGCCACTCCCCGTCCCAAAGCACTCCCAGGCAGCCCGGTGCTCGTGCAGCAGCCCCTCCCAGCTGCCGTCAGAGCAGGAGACGTTCACCCCTCCGCGTCCAGACTGTGAATGAACTGCGCATGCCTGAATCTGCTGCTGGCTCATTTAATGTCAGACTACTAGACAGATCAAAGAGGAGGGTGGAGGGTTTGAGTCCACAGAAGGAAGCTCATTTGTAGTTCTAAACATATTTAGGCTCTTTACTGACTTTGTCTCTGCCAAGACGTTATTCCTCTCTCCTTCAGTGTCCATTACACTTACATGCACATGGCTGATCATTCAAATTAGTTGATGACATCATTTAGCAACTTTTAGGACAGGCAGTTGCTACTTTCTTTACTGAGGAGTTGGTTGACAACACTGGTTGTCAGATTGCTTTCACACTCTTCTGTCTAATGAATGTCTTGTCTATTGCACAGAGAGCTGATTGCTAATGCTCTGTGCGGGTCAGAAATAGTCCGGCTAAGTCTCACACATCCCAAAATAAGATCGCAGGTTTTTCCAAAACGAAATAAAGATCCCAGATTCTGTTGGGCCTCTGAGAATAACACAGATACTTATTGTAGTATCCCGACATTGATACTTGAGGTATTGCTCTAGAGCGACCTCTAGGGGATCAAGGTGTGTGTTACCTGGTAGGAAGTTACCTGTCAGGTGTCCAGTTGACATGGAGTCGATGGGGCTGTCAGTGGCCTTGCAGGCACACTCAACAAACTAACAAACTTAACCTGAATCAAGTAATAAGATTTATGTAACAGTACTAATAAACTCAAAATGACTGCATTCATTTTCTCTGTTGGTTTGGACAAACAAATTGTCTTTATTAATATTGAATGCATAAACCTGGTTACTCTGTAATAGAAGCACATTGAGTTTATTAGTAGTATTACATAAATCTTATCACATTAAGTTCATTAGTTCATTTATATTAAACCTATTTAATATAAATTGATGGATTTTTCTATGTATGTATGCAGGAGCTGCTCCGAGGATTGATGTTCTATCATTGTCGTGTCCTTTACTTTGAAAGATGCTGATGAGTCTTCATGGATAATTAATAATCTTTGGTACAGTCAACTTTTCAATCTACAGGAAACAACAGAGCAGCACACACGGTAATCTCAGGTCTGCACTTTATTGAATATTCAGCTCAGCATAAACACGTCCAACAGGTGGCGCAGTTTCACAGGAATCTGACATTGATTCAGCTTTAGAAACATCAGCAGGTTACTTAACATCTAGAAAATGGTGTTAACAGTGATTGTCTCCTCAGAACAATGATTAATTACTCATTAATATGTCTTTACCTGAACCCTACACCATGTTTGAGACACCAGAAAAAACAAAAACAAGATTCATCTTTTTCAAATAATGCACAAAGAAGAAAAGAAACAAATTTAAACAACCTCCACGTTAGATATTGAATGCACAAACATAATCAACACGATAAATTTGACATTTTTACATGAGCTGATCATTTCTATTTCAACATACGAGTGTGACAAAGCATCAGTATAATCTCTGTATATTTAGGCATCAGGAAGTAGAAAGCTACAATAAAAATATCTGTGATGTGCCAAACAGTTAAAGTTTAAAGTGATTGTGAAGCTGTGAAGCACACACATAGAAACAACATGAACTAATACAAAGAAAAGGATGTGTTACACCATCAGTTATCCTGGTCCCTCTGGGTTTGAATGCATCTTTTAAATTTGTGAAGTTGAACCGGGGTGTTACATCAGCTCTTTAAAAGCTAAATGTAAACACAGACCCAGATCAACATACCAAGAACCTAACAGGTCCTTATCATTGGACAGATTCAAATGGACGTAGGTACACATAAGTGTTTGGATGGCTAACACTGATGCCTGGGTAAAGAGGCTCAGTGAATGTGGTGTGAAAGGTGTGCAGGTGACTCAGTGTGTTAGAGGAGACTTTGTAAAAGGACAGAGTGCCAGCAGGCCAGTCCAGATACACCCCTACTCTGCCACAGACTGTTGAACTTTTCCACACCCCATCATTATTATGCCATGCAGAAAGTTTTTCTGTGCCTTTGTTCAAACACCAGGACATTGTATTACCTCCAAGCACGCTCTGTAAACTGATTCCTTTTCTTTCAATTCCATGGTATGCAACACCTACTTTAATTTCTTTTGGGTTATTACCCCACTCTACCTCCCAGTAATGGCGTCCGGTCAACCTTTCTTTGGACAACACCTGAGGTTTCTTATCAAACCTCTCTGGATGATCAGGATATTTCTGTGTTTCTCCCCACGTTGCCTTTTTGTTTCCCTCAGACAGAGTGAGGCGCCTGTTTGCAGTGTTTGGGTCCAGGGTGAGGTCACAGGCATCTGATGGAGAGACCAAAACAAAATGTGTTATTAGTCATTGTGATGGTCAAACAGGTTTCTGGAGGACAGTAATTAGTACAGCGTAGTTTTGACTGAAGAAACATGGAAAATGACTTACACCACATCAGATCTGTCCTGTCTGTGATCTCCTCCACAGGAGGGATCTCAGGCTTTGTGAAATCATCAGTGACCCGATAACCGTCCTTGTAATGGTGGATAGTTGCTCCTGTGTACTTCTCATTTGCAATTGAGGCTATGAAGAAACGGACTTGAGGGAAGTTCTTCAGTGCTTTGGCAAGATTGTGGACCTCTTCTGCTTTTTGTCTCATTTTGGTTAACACTTCATGTGAGTAGTACCATGGGACTTCAGTGGTACTTCCTAACATAAGAGTATCCAGGTAGTTGTTCATCTCATCAAAGCAGGGGTCAGCACTCTCCAGGGAGGTGAAAACGAAGCACACAGCATGTTCTACACCTGCAGCAAGAACCTCTCTGTCCAACTCTGACTGACTATGGACGATCTCTGCTCCCTCCATCTTTCCTACACAGGACCTGATGACGTTGATTTCTCTCTCTTTATGATCCAGCCACTCGCTGAGTTTGTCATGACTGAATGGTGACCTGTGTCTGTCTTCAAAGACTTGTTCTACTGAACTCTCATCTTCTTTACCTTTACGGATGAGGGGAAATTTCTTGCCCATGATCTGCTGGAGGTGAGATGTGTAATAACTACAGTTTTTTTTGAAACTGCTTAGATCTTTGTGAATCTGTGGAAAATCCTCTACCACTGCGTCATCCAGAGAATCATTGCATCTCATTTCTATTTCCTTTAAGTCTTCTAGAGCATCTTGTGCCTTCCTCACTAGTCCAACGCTGATCCCACTCATCAGCTCAGCAGCTCCTGAAACTAAATTCTTCAGTGGCATCAGCCAGACCATCATTGGAACACTGTTCTCTCCCTTTTCTCCCAGAAGCTTTGGAAGTTCGACATAGGTCTTCACTGCGTCTATAAATGTTGCAGGGTTGCTCTCAAGAATGAAGTCTCCATAGAATTTACAGGAGAATTTCTCAGTTGTGTTTTTTTCCTCATCAGTCAGCTTGATGTCAACTTTCCCCTCGATATCAAGAGAGGGGATCTTCTTTACCACAGCTTCCATGTGGCCCTGGATGTCTTGAACGTTGCTGGCTTCTAACTTCTCACTGTCAAACACAAAGAAAGCTTTTGCCCCATAAAGGATGCCTGTGACTACATGTGTTGCAAAACCTTTCTTTATAAGATCTGCCTGTTCTGTGTCCATGGTTAGAAGGTGAGTCATTGACAGCTGTTTAAAGTTGGTCGTAGCTTTGTATTGACATGTCACTCTGCTCTGATTCTTGAATTTCTTCGTATCATTCAGAAACTTGGCAGATCCTCCAACTTCAATCAGTCCACCCAGGAAGCTGGCCTTCAGAGAAGCATCAACATCCAGCAGAGAAGACTTGGATTCAATGGAGTCAGATGCAGAAATTTGAAATGCACTGCTGTGCTGAGAGCTTTCACTTGTGTTTTCTTGGAGAGTTTTACCATCCCACAATGTCAGACCTGTGGAAATGAGAAAAAATCTGTAATTTTATTAATGTAAGATGAGATTTATTTATAACATTTAAAGTTATTAGAGAATTTGTATAATTTAATTAAGTATTTGTATTCTTCTTAATTCAAAACAGGAACTATATTTCAGGATACACCTTGCTTTTAATAGGGGACGATGTATCACATCGTGCGGAGTGTTCAGTTGTCCTATTTTTGAGGCGGACATTAAAGTATTCATGCTACACTGAAGAACTGGTCCCTGTGCGTTTGCTTGACCCACAGCCCGTAACTCATTTAATTTTGTCAAAGTCAAGTTTATAGTTTACGCTAAGAGTAACTTTACATTAACATGAAGTCACAAGACTCTGATCATTACGGTGGCCGGGAACCCTCAATGCTGCAAATAAAAGAAACGCTGCAAACAAAAAGAAACAGCGCTACAAATAAAAGAAAGAAGCGCCGCTGCAAATAAAAGAAACGCTGCAAACAAAAAGAAACAGCGCTACAAATAAAAGAAAGAAACGCAGCTGCAAATAAAAGAAACTTCACAACGGAAGTGAATTACCGGGGACTATTTTTGCCGGTGCACCTGTAGTTTTTTATGTGAGCGAAGAAGAAGAAGAACAGAACCGTATTGCATTCACTTGAAAAAAATAAATTAGACACCTGATCTCGTAATTACGAGATAAGGAAAGGTGCCTTATTGGCTACTGCACTTCGGTAAAGATATTGGCACTTCCCGAGATCAATGACTCTTAATTGAAACGTTAAAACACAAAACGCATATTTTCAACCATAGTAAGACAGACAACGAGCTACAACCTAAGTGTTCATTTAGATTACTTAATCACAGAGCCCATAATTAATTAGATTAACTTTTTTACAGTGTTGGGTATAGTTACTTTCGAAAGTATTAGTTCGGTTACAACGTTACGATCAATTAAAAGTAATCTGTTACGTTACAGCGTTACCTATGAATCAAAGTAACGCGTTAGAGTACTCACGCGTTACCACAGATGAAAAGCCGTTTGCAGCCTCGCACATGCTGCACTAACTGACACAGACACACAGCAGCTTTAAATGCACAGAGACGTCCTGACAATGAAGAACGTCAAACTAGCTCTGCAGGACAACAACAACAGGACAGACCTGACAGAAATGTGAACAGCTGCCTCTGTCAAACTAAAATGACATAAACAAGAAAATCTCTCACAGCCAAACTATGAAAATACTGTTCAAGTGTCACAGGCCTGAACTCACTTCACCACCGTCCACTTCCATTTACTCTTCAAAGTGATTCAAACGTAGCAGAAGAAGATTTTCCAAACGTCTGTCCGACTGTCCATTTCTGTTACTGGGGACTCACACACGAGTGCAGGTGGCACTTCCTCCGACAGAGGATGCCCCAGCAACAAAAAGGAATTTTCCTTTCCTTATCTGGAGAAATTCTAAAAGCAACGGATTACTTTTTATAAAAAATAACAAAGTTACTGATTACTTAACGCACAAAACTAAAGCATTACGTTACACGTTACACAAAAAGTAATTAGAGTACAACACTGCTTTTTTAATCCCTTGAAAGTCCTAATTTAAATATTTAAAAATACTTCTTTCATAAGATTGTAGTCAAAGTCAAGACTGACCTGGGATCAGTTTATCTTTCCGAGCATTGTACAGCATTCCCAGGGTGAAAGGTCGACCCAGGGCAGCAATCTTCATGTTCTCTGAGGCCATTTCTCCAACCTGTAAGTGACCACACAGCCTTCAATACTGCATTTACATTCACACAGCAGGAGTCAACTCTCCTCACAAACAGAAAGGATGACAAAGAAAGACTGACAGTTTACTCTGCTATGAACTGCAGTGTCTCTCTGCTGACACTGATATTTTTACACAGGAGTTCAGTAAACGTTGTTGGATCCCGAGTTAGCCCTATACAGGAGTTATTGGACCAGCTCTCGGTTTAAAGGGTCCGACCCTCTAGCCTGTGTGTATTACCCTACCAGGTCTTCAGCAGAGGACAGTTTAAGCTGTTGGCGAGGAGACACGCCTAGCTTCTAACTGCCTTCATGTGGACACCTGCCCTGCTCACTCTAGTACAGCACCTGACAAAATAGCCCTGGAGTCAAATACTGCACTAGCCACGCCCGTTCTCCTCTTATTGATCTGGGCACTTGCTAAGATCATTTTTAGTGGCTTGTACATTACATTATACAACCTTCAAATATGTTGGACACACTATACCTAACATGTATTTATCAGAAATCTGATGTCCACAATTTACTCTTTAACTTACTCTTAAATACATTTACTGCAAAATTAAGCAAGGGCAAGCATACAGCTTAAACTGATTTGAAGTTGATTCATGTTCACTAGTAAACATTAACTTAATATTTGATGAAAAGGCTGTAGCTGAAGGGTCAAATAGAAGTGGCATACAGGCCCATACATACTGTTGGTTACTGTTGAAACTCCCGACTTTGTCCAAAGTTTAAAAAGTCTCTTACCAGATCAGTCTTCAACAGTCGGGTGATCAAACACGTTTCGTTGTTTATCTGCTGCGTCTCTTGAGTTGAGGTTTTAAGTTAAAAAATGCAATGCCCCGATGTGGTCGATCGACCAGCTTGCCCTGAGCATGAGAGCCGGCCGAGGACTAACCACGATCCTCCTTGTGAGGCGTCTTATATACCCTTTGCTTCCTATGGTCCAAATAGCATGCATTACACATACATTCATGAAGAACAGCCCATCTAGATGTATCCTGTCTGCGCCATGATGCAACTTCCCCTTTTTGCTCCTGAGTTCCTTACTCAACAGTTCAACATGATTTACTGGTCATAACGTATTTAATAAAAATCTGAAGGCGGTCAGAAACAGTGGAGGCAAGAATCAGCATCAGCACGTTGATGTTATGTTACATCATAGGTACAAAACCTGTTGAACAACAGCGAGTTTTCTTCCCACAGAAATGACTATAAAGACCTCCCCATGAGCCTTTCTGTGGAACAATACTTGAACTAACTGAACATCATGTTACATCATGTTACCTTTTTATCAACAACAAACAGGTACAAACAAGTTCTCTTTGTAAGAGAAGAGATTCAACAGAACAAGACAAAGTTTACTGAGGCCAAGACATTTCTGGCAAACAGTGACACAAAATGAGAAATGAACCCTTACAGAAGTTAAAGGATGAAATTTGTCTTTTAATAGTTTGGACAGAAGAAGAAAAGACATCAGACTTTGATACACACATAATTCTTATTAGCAGGATGAATTTATTGATGATTTTGGTCCATTTGTGGGATTTGTTGACAAAAATCTAGAATATCACCAGACTCACATGTTTCCATGAAGCAAGGAGCATGGAGCTCCAGAGAAAGGTGGTTGGTGTAAGCCGTAATAAAACGTGTTTTATTAACTGCGGACTGGCAGCTCCATAAGCCCATGGAGAAGGAGGCAACAGTGTGAGAGGACTGTTTTAGAGGCCGGAGGTTAGTTAGATTTCTAACTAACTATTAAGACATGAAATGTGAAATGTTGTGATGAATGTAACAATGAAAAAGAAATATGACGATAACTGATCATTTGATTATAAAGAACTATGAATGTTTGAAAATGAGTTTGGAACTAAGAAAAAATAAGGATAAAAGTAAATCATGAAGGGTTGAGTAAGAAACACAGTGACGAAGCAAGATTAAAAACTGTATCTGTAGAGGCAGATGGTGTGTGTGTTGTGTGTGTGTGTGTGTGTGTGTGTGTGTGTGTGTGTGTGTGTTATCTAAGCAAACCATCCTCACTTCTGTTTTTGTGTCACTTGGGTGTGGTGTGAGGGGTGCTGTGTAACTGTTAGTGAGACACTTGCACTTGTCTGCCACTCATGGGTTTCTGTAACCTGGGTTGAATAGTGGCAACAGCTGTAATGATACTTCTCTCCAGTTGAAGTCTGTTCCTGTGTTTGGTCTTCATGTGTATCAGAGCTGAGAAAGTGACCTCACACAAGTATGTCGACCCAAATGGCTGCAACTGGTAGTAAGCCTCTTTTGCAAGCTCCGGGTACTCCTTCTCCACACAGCACCAAAACTGTGTCAGTGACATGTTTGAAAACTTCAGTCTGAAGCCACTGTCTGAAGACAGGTCAATGAGGCTCTCATGGAGTTGCTCTGGTGCTGTATCCATGCTGCTGTGCATGAACAGCCTGCGTATCCAGTCAAGTCTAGTACACATGTCCTCAGTGTCTGGGAAGTAGGATTCAAACTCAGCTGTCAGTTTGGCCAGGTGCATTTCTACAGTTTTCAAAATGATCTGCTTCATGTTCTGTTTCATGTCAGCTATCCAAGAGTTAAAATGAGGGAAATTACTGACATCCCCCTTTTCACACTTCTCTTCTATCTTTAGTTTTACAGGTCATACTGTCACCAAAGATATTAATTTAGTTCTATTATACTTATAAAGTGCCACATCATAACAGAAGTTATCTTATGACTAGACTGTTTATAATATTATTTAAAGAGACTCGATAGAAACAGAAACCCGGGACGGACATCTGAGTCTGGATCAGTTTGGAGAGACCAACAATCGCTCAGATGTTTCCATGAACTTTTTTGGCTGTCAGAATACACTGTTGTGTGTGTGTGTGTGTGTGTGTGTGTGGTGTGTGTGTGTGTGTGTGTGTTCATATTCTGACAAGGTTAGTGTTTCTCATGAAATCCCCAAAGATCTCAGAGAGGGTTCAACATGTCGACAGCTGCTTGATGTATGTCAATAATGACGAGTCACTGACTTCACCTGCAAGTCCCTGCATCCTTAAAATGACTTGATTTACTTGTTAAAGTCCAACTATTGCAGCGTTGTCTCAGCTCCAGGGACGCAGCTGAAAGAGTTGCAGCAACAGCCCAAGGCTTTTCACTGGTTTAAAAGAATGAGACATGACAACAGTAGACTGGATATCCAGTGTGGTACAGGAGGGGTCTGTTGTGATGAAAAAACAGAAGAAAAAGGAGTTTCTAATCAAACTGATCTTATTTTAGTCCTCCTCCTCCTTCCACTCTTTATCTTTGCTCTTTATCCTCCAGTACTTAAATAAGAGACAAGATAAGAGGCAGGAAGTCGCTCTTCCAACAAGCAGGTTCTGCCGCGGGCCATTTTCTTTCGGCAGCTCTGAGTTTGGTGCGCAGTGATCGGAGGTTATCACCCAACCATGGGTGAGATTGGTCGAGTCGAGCAGACCTCATAGATAAAGGACACAGCTTGTTCAGACATGAGGTCACAGTAGAGCAGAGTGACTCAGTGTCATCATTAACCTTCAGAGAGGAGAATGTGCTGAGTGGAGGTACAGCAGAGGTAACAATAGAGGAGAAGTAGGTTGGAGATACGTTACGGAGGTTGCAGCAGAACGTAACCATTGATGGAGGAGCAGAGGGTTGCTCTGACAGAGTGACATTACACTGGATAAAAAAGTGATCTGATAGGTGGAGAGGCGTTACCACCGGTGCATCTGTGGCACAGTTTCAGCTGAGAACAAGTCAAGGTTTTTGCCAGCTTTGTGAGTAGCAGGACCGTGGACCAGCTGGAGGTCAAAGGAATGTATTAATGACATAAAGTTATCAGAGTCTGGACGGTAAGTGGATGTTATGTTGCCCAGGACAAGCAACGGACAGTCATGATCAGGTATGGATGACAGCAGGGTATCTAGCTCGTCTGTAAAGTCACCCATTTGGCCTGGTGGACGGTAAATGACAACAACGTAGGCCTTAACAGGGGCTGTTACTGTAATGGCATGGTATTCGAAAGTGTCATAATTGGTGGAATGTGACAGCGGGGTGAATTTCCATTCATTGGAAATAAGCAGGCCAGTCCCTCCTCCTCGACCAGAAGGACGGGGTGTGGGAGAGGGTGTAATTGGTGGAGAGTGCAGCTGGGGTGGCTGTGTTCTCTGGTTTGATCCAAGTCTCAGTGAGAGCAAGGAGCTCCAGAGAAAGGTGGTTGGTGTAAGCCGCAATAAAACGTGTTTTGTTAACTGCGGACTGGCAGCTCCATAAGCCCATGGAGAAGAAGGCAACAGTGTGAGAGGACTGTTTTAGAGGCCGGAGGTTAGTTAGATTTCTAACTAACTATTAAGACATGAAATGTGAAATGTTGTGAACAAATATGACGATAACACGGTGACGAAGCAAGATTAAAAACTGTATCTGTAGAGGCAGATGGTGTGTGTGTGTGTGTTATCTAAGCAAACCATCTTCACTTCTGTTTTTGTGTCACTTGGGTGTGGTGTAGTGAGGGGTGCTGTGTAACTGTTAGTGAGACACTTGCAATTGTCTCTAATCTCTAAATCTCTAATCTGCAAGTATCGCAAAACATGATTATTGGTTAGACCGAATTTTCTGGATCAAAGCTAGCAAAAGTATTCTTGACATACAGGTTCGTTCTCAATACTACGAATACCCCTATCATACCAAGTTCTGAAACCATTGTCCAATAAAGATGGTTGAAATAAGTGGTATTAGGTATTATTGGTGAGTGGTGAGTGTCTGTGCAAACATGCGAGCAGCGCTTCCAGTCCAACTCGTGCTCCGTGAAAAAAACTGTTCATTAAATTAAAAATGTCCTCACCCGTGGTTTTTTCAGGTAGTGGCTTGCAGAAGACGATGTGTTCAATTATATCGTCGACCGTGTCATCTTTGAAACGAGCAAACATGACCAACTGGGCTTCTCCATTCACGACTCGTCTAACTGTACCGCTAAAGATCCCACTCCTTTAAGTTTGTGGGTCACCTGCTGAACAATGTCCAGCCATCTCATCCACCCTGCAGCATATAGTGTCAGACAGTGGTACTTGAATCTGCGGCTTTTTTTATCCACCATGGTTTCAGCTAGGATAGCTGAAGCTGGTGCAATTAGCTCCTCAGCAATTGTGTATGGCTTTTTAGCTTAGGTGACAAGCGAAGCTACCTGGTAAGTAGCTTGGAGGGAAGTTGCTGAAGTCTGACTTGCGGTGTGCATGTGATTTTGTGCCACTTGAACTCGGACAATTTTCGTGTGAAAAAGTCAGCAGTCTTGCCCACTGACGATTGATGCCTGGTGCTCAGATGCCGCTGCATGTGTGCCGGTTTCATGGCATGGTTAGAAAGCACCTCTCCACCTCAAAAACACAGAAGCTCCTGAGGGTCCCAATCAGTTGCAGTAAATCCCAACATCACTGATAGTTGTTCTCAAACTTTCCCTGCATATTTTTGGACACCCCCCAGAAATATGTAACAAAACAGGATATTTATGCCATAAATATCCTATCTGCGTACATTTTATGCAGCATCTTCTGAACATTATGGAACAAAAGAGATATAGATATAGGAACAAAACAGAACTTTTATATAGTAGCTTTCAGAAATATGAATGTAATAAAACAGATTTTTTATGCACTCTTCAAGAACAAAAACAAACATAAGTATCACATCTCAATGAATCTAATATATAATTAAGCAATAATATAATATAATAATTATATAATTAAGTCTTGGTTTTATCTGTGTGTGTGTGTGTGTGTGTGTGTGTGTGTGTGTGTGTGTGTGTGTGTGTGTGTGTGTTATCTAAGCAAACCATCCTCACTTCTGTTTTTGTGTCACTTGGGTGTGGTGTAGTGAGGGGTGCTGTGTAACTGTTAGTGAGACACTTGCAATTGTCTCTAATCTCTAAATCTCTAATCTGCAAGTATCGCAAAACATGATTATTGGTTAGACCGAATTTTCTGGATCAAAGCTAGCAAAAGTATTCTTGACATACAGGTTCGTTCTCAATACTACGAATACCCCTATCATACCAAGTTCTGAAACCATTGTCCAATGAAGATGACAAAAGTCAGTGCCGCCACAGGGTCGGTGAACTTCATGCGCCTCCCGTCGTGCATAAACTGCAGAGTGGCTGGGTTGTAGAGGCCGAACCGGATCTTTGCAGCGTGGAGCTTCTTTTTGGACCCCGAGAAGGCTGCGTGTCATTTGTTGACATCTGGGCTGTAATCAGGAAAGATGTGAAATCTTGATCCGTTGTGAGAGAACGGGCCCTTCTGTCTGGCGAGGCATAGGATCAACTCTTTAGTTTGAAAGTGGTGAAATTTGACACTGAACGGTCGTGGTCTATTGTCGCCACCTGTTGGTTTTGGGGCCAAACTTCTGTGAGCTCTGTCCACCAACGGAGGCTTCTCAAAACTGTCTACCCCAAGCACATCAGTGAGCAGCCTGGTAATGAACTCTGATGGTCCCGGGCCCTCCGTGTCTTCTGGTATCCCTAAAATACGTATATTCTGCCGTCTGGTGTAGTTTTCCAAGTATGCTATCTTATCCTTCAAGGCATCTTTTTCCTTAGCCAGTGAAGTTTGGGAAGTTTCCACGCTGCTCAGTCTCTTGTCCCTTCATGCCGTCCTCCACATCAGTAATTCGTTGGCCAAACACACTCAACATCGAGTGCAGAGAGGCAGTAGACACCCGGCTTCCCTGCCGAAATGAGTTGATAGAGGTTTCCACAGCAGTAACTGCGTCAGCCAGCGCTTTCATAATGTAAGCATTTGCATCTGTATTTTCGCTGACCGGGGAGTCCGAGTTACCTCTCCCACTCTGTTGTTTAGCCGGTTTTGGGGGCATTTGTCCACTCGTCAGGTCATAGAGTCACTTGATTTATGTTTCCAACGAAGTTTGAACGGTTACATGGTCCAAAATGTAGAAATTTAACAGATTTCTGCAGGAGCTGTGGAAGACACGTCTACTCACTACTCATGCTCAAGCGTGCCCCCATCCATTCAGTTCTATTATCTTTATAAAGTGCCACATCATAACAGAAGTTATCTCACGGCTAGACTGTTTATAATATTATTTAAAGACTCGATAGAAACAGAAACCCGGTTCATGGTGGACGGACATCTGAGTCTGGATCAGTTTGGAGAGACCAACAATCATAATGATGATAACCATAACTATAAACTTCAAGTGTTATATTTTGATTGATGTCATTTTATTTATATATTTATTTATATCAGGCGGTTCAGACTCAATTTCCAGCATCTGTCCTTGTTGTTGTTTCAATATTTTAAAAGGATGGATGGGTTCATATTTTTTCTCACAGACAGATAGATAACATGCTAGAATAAGTGTACCTGTATGAGCATCTCTACTTATTTATCCTTATTGTATATATTATATGCATGTTTGTCATTTTATATGTGAGAAGGCATGAAGAGCTGGTCGGCCCAGAGCGGGTCCCTCTACCCCACAGTGTGTGTGTGTGTGTGTGTGTGTGTGTGTGTGTGTGTGTGTGTGTGTGTGTGTGTGTGTGTGTGTGTGCCCTAATGTTATCTGTAATGTTGTTGTTGTTGATGTTGTTGTGGTGTGGATGTGCTGCAGCTGAGTAAAGAAATATAACTGAACAACGACGACTTTATAAGTTTATATCATTTTTATTTTGTATAATTAGAACAAAGAGAAAATGAAAATAGAAAAAATTAAAGTACTGATTCGCTTTTGTTCAGCGCCTCCATGTGACTGAACTATGATTGTAACCTCTTTTCATGGTCTTACATCAAGTATTCACAGAAGTGCAGCAGGGCCAGGAAAGCCATCGCATCCATAGAATAATAATGACAATAATTTTGCAAGAAACTTCGCATACAAAGGAAGTTACACATGTCAGTGTTAAAATGATAATTATAATAATGATGAGCTGATTGAATGATACATAAAAGAAACAATAAAAAATCTTTGGGTAACAACAATGATTCTGATTTTTAATTGTGATCATCAAAATAAAACAAATGAAAGTTAAAAAAAGAGAAACACAATCAAATGTTTTAACTTTCAAATCAAATGAAACAAATTAAGAGTGTAATAGGAGGAAGTCAAACATGCATATAGAGATATATACAAAGTATAAAATGATGAATGAATATAATGAAGGAAAATACAAACATACAAACAAACATTGCTGACGGAGGAGTCCTCCTTTCCTTTCTTTGGTTTTGGTCTTTCTGTCCAGACTTGAATGATCGAAACAATCTGACAGCTTCCAGAAGATTCTAAACCCTTTTTCATTTTTAGATTTACAGAGGAAACTGGGTGGAAACCCGCCAAAATAAAATCACACATATCAAAGTAATGATGTATATTTTTGGTTATTGATTATTAACTATCTACAACACAACGATCAGGACTTTATTTGACCCGTTTGATTCACTGGGAATGATTTTTATCTCTGGGCACAGACCAAGAATCTTTTGTCATTGCTCTTATTCAAATGGACACAGGTATGCATAATTGCCCTGCCAAAAAAGAAAGAAGCCTGGGTAAAGAGGCTCAGTGAATGTGGTGTGAAAGGTGTACAGGTGACTCAGTGTGTTAGAACAGACTCTGTAAAAGGACAGAGTGCCAGCAGGCCAGTCCAGATACACCCCAACTCTGCTGCAGCCAGAGGAAAAAGGAATGTCCTTCACCTCCCCATTATGCAATGGCTGAAGTGTGACCATTATAATAACAGAAGATTGGTACAAAGCCCATGATATGGCATTATCACCAAGTTTGCTCTGTGAACTGCTTCCTTTTCTTTGAATTGATTTGTATGCAGCAGCTATGGCAACGAGTGCAATGGAGCTAATGGGCCACTCTACCTCCCAGTAATGACGCCCAGTTAGCCCCTGACTGCACAACACCTGATGTTGTTCATCAAACCTCTCTGGATGATCAGGATAATTCTGTGTTTCTCCACATGTTGCCTTTTTGTTTCCCTCAGACAGAGTGAGGCTCTTGTTTGCAGTGTTTGGGTCCAGGGTGAGGTCACAGGCATCTGATGGAGAGACCAAAACAAAATGTGTTATTAGTCATTGTGATGGTCAAACAGGTTTCTGGAGGACAGTAATTAGTACAGCGTAGTTTTGACTGAAGAAACATGGAAAATGACTTACAAAGCATCAGATCTGTCTTGTCTGTGATCTTCTCCACATCAGGGATCTCAGGCTTTTGGAAATCTTCACTGACCAGGATGCCGTCCTTGTAATGGTAGATAGTTGCTCCTGTGTACTTCTCATTTGCAATCGAGGCTATGAAGAAACGGACTTGGGGGACGTTCTTCAGTGCTTTGGCAAGATTGTGGACCTCTTCTGCTTTTTCTCTTATTTTGGTTAAAACTTCATGTGAGTAGTACCATGGGTCTTCAGTGGTACTTCTTAACTTAAGAGAATCCAGGTAGTTGTTCATCTCATCAAAGCAGGGGTCAGCACTCTCCAGGGAGGTGAAAACGAAGCACACAGCATGTTCTACACCTGCAGCAAGAACCTCTCTGTCCAACTCTGACTGACTCTGGACGATCTTACTCCCTCCATCTTTCCTACACAGGACCTGATGACGTTGATTTCTCTCTCTTTATGATCCAGCCACTTGCTGAGTTTGTCATAACTGAATGGTGACCCGTGTCTGTCTTCAAAGACTTGTTCTACTGAACTCTCATCTTCTTTACCTTTACGGATGAGGGGAAATTTCTTGCCCATGATCTGCTGGAGGTGAGATGTGTAATAACTACAGTTTTTTTGGAAACTGCTTAGATCTTTGTGAATCTGTGGAAAATCCTCTACTACTCTGTCATCCAGAGAATCATTGCATCTCATTTCTATTTCCTTTAAATCTTCTAGAGCATCTTCCGCCTTCCTCACTAGTCCAACGCTGATCCCACTCATCAGCTCAGCAGCTCCTGAAACTAAACTCTTCAGTGGCATCAGCCAGACCATCACTGGAACACTGTTCTCTCCCTTTTCTCCCAGAAGCTTTGGAAGTTCGACATAGGTCTTCACTGCGTCTACAAATGTTGCAGGGTTGCTCTCAAGAATGAAGTCTCCATAGAATTTACAGGAGAATTTCTCAGTCAGGGCTTTTTCCTCATCAGTCAGCTTGATGTCAGCTTTCCCCTCGATATTAAAAGAGGGGATCAAGTTTACCACAGCTTCCATGTGGCCCTGGATGTCCTGAACGCTGCTGGCTTCTAACTTCTCACTGTCAAACACAAAGAAAGCTTTTGCCCCATAAAGGATGCCTGTGACTACATGTGTTGCAAAACCTTTCTTAATAAGATCTGCCTGTTCTGTGTCCATGGTTATAAGGTGAGCCATTGACAGCTGTTTAAAGTTGGTCGTAGCTTTGTACTGACATGTCACTCTGCTCTGATTCTTGAATTTCTTCGTATCATTCAAATACTTGGCAGATCCTCCAACTTCAATCAGTCCACCCAGGAAGCTGGCCTTCAGAGAAGCATCAACATCCAGCAGAGAAGACTTGGATTCAATGGAGTCAGATGCAGAAATTTGAAATGCACTGCTGTGCTGAGAGCTTTCAGTTATGTTCTCTTGGAGAGTTTTAATATCCCACAGTGTCACACCTGTGGAAATTAGGAAACATCAGTCATTTTATTAATGTAAGATGAGATTTATTTATAACATTTAAAGTTATTAGAGAATTGGTATAATTTAAGTATTTGTATTCTTCTTAATTCAGAACAGGAACTATATTTCTGGATACACCTTGCATTTAATAGGTGATGTATCACATGTTGCTGAGTCTTCACTTGTCCTATTGTTGAGGCGGACATTAAAGTATTCATGCTACATTGAAGAACTGGTCCCTGTGCGTTTGCTTGACCCACAGCCTGTAACTCATTTAATTTAGTCAAAGTCAAGTTTATAGTTAACGCTAAGAGTAACTTTACATTAACATGAAGTCACAAGACTCTGATCATGCCCTTGAGCAAGGCACTGAACCACTCACTGCACTCCATCTCTCCACATTTGCATGTCTATGTGTCTAAAGAAAATATGTACTGGGTAGACTTTAGCAGGAAGAGCTAACTTGCTCTCTTCCTGTTTACAACACAAGCAAAGTTCATAATAAGATGAGTATGTGATACATTCACACAAAACTGCACAGACGAGTCAGGTAATATTTAAATTAGGGCTGTCAAATTAACACGTTCATTTAAAATAACAAGAAAAAAAAAACAAAAAAAAAACAGATTCATTGCGCTGCGTCCACTAGTGGAATTAGGAAACTTCAGCCCACTCTCCAACACAGCAGGTGGCGGAAATGCTCCTTAAACACTCGTTGCCGTTCAAGGTTTGTCCTGAGATGATCATATTGAATTTGAACAATGAAAACTTTTTTAGACTTTAAACTTTCATGAAATGTCAGTTATTCATTGATTTATTCAGCTACTGAATTCAGTTTGATTTGAAACATGTTTGAATATGTTTGGATGCTTTTCACAGAAAAAAAGTGCAATTAATTTAGATTGATTGATTTAAATTGATTGATTTAGATAATTAATTACAGAGCCCATAATTAATTAGATTAACTTTTTTTAATCCCTTGACAGCTCTAATTTAAATATTTAAAAATACTTCTTTCATAAGATTGTAGTCAAAGTCAAGACTGACCTGGGACCAGTTCATCTTTCCGAGCATCGTACAGCATTCCCAGGGTGAAAGGTCGACCCAGGGCAGCAACCTTCATGTTCTCTGAGGCCATTTCTCCAACCTGTAAGTGACCACACAGCGTTCAATACTGCAGTTACATTCACACAGCAGGAGTCAACTCTCCTCACAAACAGAAAGTCTGACAGTTTACTGTGCTATGAACTGCAGTGTCTCTCTGCTGACACTGATATTTTTACACAGGAGTTCAGTAAAAATTGTTAGATCCCGAGTTAGCCCTATACAGGAGTTATTGGACCAGCTCTCGGTTTAAAGGGTCCGACCCTCTAGCCTGTGTGTATTACCCTACCAGGTCTTCAGCAGAGGACAGTTTAAGCTGTTGGCGAGGAGACACGCCTAGCTTCTAACTGCCTTCATCTGGACACCTGCCCTGCTCACTCTAGTACAGCACCTGACAAAATAGCCCTGGAGTCAAATACTGCACTAGCCACGCCCGTTCTCCTCTTATTGATCTGGGCACTTGCTAAGATCATTTTTAGTGGCTTGTACAGTAAGCTCCAAGGCTCTGTTTGTTTTGCTTTGACTGAAGTAACCAGTTACAACCTTAAAATATGTTGGACATACTATACCTAATATTCATTTATCAAAAATCTGATGTCCACAATTTACTCTTTAACTTACTCTTAAATACATTTACTGCAAAATTAAGCAAGGGCAAGCATACAGCTTAAACTGATTTGAAGTTGATTCATGTTCACTAGTAAACATTAACTTAATATTTGATGAAAAGGCTGTAGCTGAAGAGTTAAATGTCGAATTTGAAGAGAAAGAGGGAAGTGGCATACAGGCCCATACATACTGTTGGTTACTGTTGAAACTTCCGACTTTGTCCAAAGTTCAAAAAGTCTCTTACCAGATCAGTCGGGTGATCAAACACGTTTGGCTGTTTATCTGCTGCGTCTCTTGAGTTGAAGTTTTAAGTTCAAAAATGCAATGCCCCGATGTGGTCGATCGACCAGCTTGTCCTGAACACGAGAGCCGGCTGAGGACTAACCACGATCCTCCTTGTGTGGTGTCTTATATACCCTTTGCTTCCTATGGTCCAAATAGCATGCATTACACCTAATGATATTACGACATCATGTTACATCAAAGGTACAGAACCTGTTGAACAACAGCAAGTTTTCTTTTCACAGAAATTAAAACACACCTCCCCATGAGCCTTTCTGTGGAACAAATACTTGAACTAACTGAACATCATGTTACATCATAGGTACAGAACCTGTTGAACAACAGCAAGTTTTCTTTTCACAGAAATTAAAACACACCTCCCCATGAGCCTTTCTGTGGAACAAATACTTGAACTAACTGAACATCATGTTACATCATGTTACCTTTTTATCAACAACAAACAGGTACAAACAAGTTCTCTTTGCAAGAGAAGAGATTCAACAGAACAAGACAAAGTTTACTGAGGCCAAGACATTTCTGGCAAACAGTGACACAAAATGAGGAATGAACCATTACGGAAGTTAAAGGATGAAATTTGTCTTTTAATAGTTTGGACAGAAGAAGAAAAGACATCAGAGAGAGTGTGTGTGTGGTGTGTGTGTGTGTGTGTGTGTGTGTGTGTGTGTGTGTGTGTGTGTTTGTTCATATTCTGACAAGGTTAGTGTTTCTCATCAAATCCCCAAAGATCTCAGAGAGGGTTCAACATGTCGACAGCTGCTCACAGTTTTTTCCAATTGCTTAAACACAATCTTGCAAACTCGGCTGGTTTTATCAAAACACCACCCTCATCAAATTCACCAAAGCACACACCCAAACTGCTAAATACCTCATATATCCTGCTAAATGAAGCACTGCAACTAAAATCAAACGTTTGCACCTGATGGCACACACTTCATTCGTATTACAGATTTCTGTCTAACCAGCTACACACTGTTGGGCATAATGAAAAGCACTCTCATCTTTAGTTTGCATTGCCATAATACTAACATAGTTCGAACTGTAGAGAATTCTTCAGATTGTCCACATGCACAGAAATATTTGCAGATACACACACGTGCTATTAAAATATTTATTTTTTATTTTATTTTTCACCAAACAAGTCAGTGCAACATATGCACAGCAGATATATTTACATTGGAGTGAACTAAAATATGCTCACAAAACAGTAAGCTGACAAATACAACTGCAGTAAAAAAAAATGCAGAAAAAAAAACATAATAAAATAAGGAGTAAAGCAAAATAATTTGACAACACTGCTTCACCCCGATCTCTCACTCTTCCTCTCTCAGCAATGTCTTCCATTGTTGTTGTAAAAGAAAAAAAGACGCTCACCTGTGCTCTTTTTTACTTCCTGATTGAAGTGTTAAACAATTACATAACACCTGTTTGGCCAGGTGGCACATACAGTGGTTAATGAGCTCATGTAGAGTCATTTTAAATGGCAAACATGTGACTTTTTTCCAGACTGTTGTGTCTTATGCAGAGAACCGTGTTCCTTAACTTAAAAAGTGCCACTTCGAATTGCAAAATGTGTGTAAAGCAGAAAATGTGTTTAAAGTTTTGGAGATTTGAGATGAGGTTTTGCTCCCTGTGTGTCAGTTTAAATATTTGTGCTATCCATGTCATTTCAGTGTGTTAGCAACTGGACAAAACTGTAAGTGGAGGTACAGCAGAGGTAACAATAGAGGAGAAGTAGGTTGGAGATACGTTACGGAGGTTGCGGCAGAACGTAACCATTGATGAAGGAGCAGAGGGTTGCTCTGACAGAGTGACATTACACTGGATAAAAAAGTGATCTGATAGGTGGAGAGGCGTTACCACCGGTGCATCTGTGGCACAGTTTCAGCTGGGAACCAAGTCAAGGTTTTTGCCAGCTTTGTGAGTAGCAGGACTGTGGACCAGCTGGAGGTCAAAGGAATGTATTAATGACATAAAGTTATCAGAGTCTGGACGGTAAGTGGATGTTCATGTTGCCCAGGACAAGCAACGGACAGTCATGATCAGGTATGGATGACAGCAGGGTATCTAGCTCGTCTGTAAAGTCACCTATTTGGCCTGGTGGACGGTAAATGACAACAACGTAGGCCTTAACAGGGGCTGTTACTGTAATGGCATGGTATTCAAAAGTGTCATAATTGGTGGAATGTGACAGCGGGGTGAATTTCCATTCATTGGAAATAAGCAGGCCAGTCCCTCCTCCTCGACCAGAAGGACGGGGTGTGGGAGAGGGTGTAATTGGTGGAGGGTGCAGCTGGGGTGGCTGTGTTCTCTGGTTTGATCCAAGTCTCAGTGAGAGCAAGGAGCTCCAGAGAACGGTGGTTGGTGTAAGCCGCAATAAAACGTGTTTTATTAACTGCGGACTGGCAGCTCCATAAGCCCATGGAGAAGGAGGCAACAGCGTGAGAGGACTGTTTTAGAGGCCGGAGGTTAGTTAGATTTCTAACTAACTATTAAGACATGAAATGTGAAATGTTGTGATGAATGTAACAATGAAAAAGAAATATGACAATAACTGATCATTTGATTATAAAGAACTATGAATGTTTGAAAATGAGTTTGGAACTAAGAGAAATAAGGATAAAAGTAAATCATGTTGAAGGGTTGAGTAAGAAACACGGTGACGAAGCAAAACTTTGCACCTAAAGCGACGGAAACAAGCAAACAGGACAGTTGTGTGACGTGGACAGGATACATCTGGATAAACAGCAGGGGATGGTTAATTACGCAATGTGTGATTTGGTGCTGACCAGCACATATGCACCATACATAAAAGTGAATAAACAACTTTAATGTATGAAGCTTGACCCAAACAATGAATAAGTCCAATGGAATAACTCAGTCCCTGAAGTGTACCAAAGTAAAAGTATTGTAACTTTGACTTTAGGCCTTCTTTGTCGAGACGCATTTAATAAAAATCTGAAGGCGGTCGGGAACACTGGAGCCAAGATCAACATCAGCACGTTGATGTTATGTTACATCAAAGGTACAAAACCTGTTGAACAACAGCGAGTTTTCTTTCCACAGAAATGAAAACACACCTCCCCATGAGCCTTTCTGTGGAACAAATACTTGAACTATCTGAACATCATGTTACATGATAGGTAAAAACCTGCAACAACAAACAGGTACAAACAAGTTCTCTTTGTAAGAGAAGAGATTCAACAGAACAAGACAAAGTTTACTGAGGCCAAGACATTTCTGGCAAACAGTGACACAAAATGAGGAATGAACCATTACGGAAGTTAAAGGATGAAATTTGTCTTTTAATAGTTTGGACAGAAGAAGAAAATACATCAGACTCTGATACACACATAATTCTTATTAGCAGGATGAATTTATTGATGATTTTGGTCCATTTGTGGGATTTGTTGACAAAAATCTAGAATATCACCAGACTCAGATGTTTCCATGAACTTTCAGAATACACTGTAGTGCACTCTCATCTTTAGTTTGCATTGCCATCATACTAACATAGTTCGAACTGTAGAGAATTCTTCAGATTGTCCACATGCACAGAAATATTTGCAGATACACACACGTGCTATTGAAATATTTATTTTTGATTTTATTTTTCACTAAACAAGTCAGTGCAACATATGCACAGCAGATATATTTACATTGGAGTGAACTAAAATATGCTCACAAAACAGTAAGCTGACAAATACAACTGCAGTAAAAAAAATGCAGAAAATAAAAACATAATAAAATAAGGAGTAAAGCAAAATAACTAGACAACACTGCTTCACCCCGACCTCTCACTCTTCCTCTCTCAGCAATGTCTTCCATTGTTGTTGTAAAAGAAAAAAAGATGCTCACCTGTGCTTTTAATTGCTTACTTCCTGATTGAAGTGTTAAACAATTACATAACACCTGTTTGGCCAGGTGGCACATACAGTGGTTAATGAGCTCATGTAGAGTCATTTTAAATGGCAAACATGTGACTTTATTCCAGACTGTTGTGTCTTATGCAGAGAACTGTCCTTAACTTAAAAAGTGCCACTTCAAATTGCAAAATGTGTGTAAAGCAGAAAATGTGTTTAAAGTTTTGGAGATTTGAGATGAGGTTTTGCTCCCTGTGTGTCAGTTTAAATATTTGTGCTATCCATGTCATTTCAGTGTGTTAGCAACTGGACAAAACTGTAAGTGGAGGTACAGCAGAGGTAACAATAGAGGAGAAGTAGGTTGGAGATACGTTACGGAGGTTGCAGCAGAACGTAACCATTGATGGAGGAGCAGAGGGTTGCTCTGACAGAGTGACATTACACTGGATAAAAAAGTGATCTGATAGGTGGAGAGGCGTTACCACCGGTGCATCTGTGGCACAGTTTCAGCTGGGAACCAAGTCAAGGTTTTTGCCAGCTTTGTGAGTAGCAGGACCGTGGACCAGCTGGAGGTCAAAGGAATGTATTAATGACATAAAGTTATCAGAGTCTGGACGGTAAGTGGATGTTCATGTTGCCCAGGACAAGCAACGGACAGTCATGATCAGGTATGGATGACAGCAGGGTATCTAGCTCGTCTGTAAAGTCACCCATTTGGCCTGGTGGACGGTAAATGACAACAACGTAGGCCTTAACAGGGGCTGTTACTGTAATGGCATGGTATTCGAAAGTGTCAATCTGGTGGAATGTGACAGCGGGGTGAATTTCCATTCATTGGAAATTAGCAGGCCAGTCCCTCCTCCTCGACCAGAAGGACGGGGTGTGGGAGAGGGTGTAATTGGTGGAGGGTGCAGCTGGGGTGGCTGTGTTCTCTGGTTTGATCCAAGTCTCAGTGAGAGCAAGGAGCTCCAGAGAAAGGTGGTTGGTGTAAGCCGTAATAAAACGTGTTTTATTAACTGCGGACTGGCAGCTCCATAAGCCCATGGAGAAGGAGGCAACAGTGCTGAGAGGACTGTTTTAGAGGCCGGAGGTTAGTTAGATTTCTAACTAACATTAAGACATGAAATGTGAAATGTTGTGATGAATGTAACAATGAAAAAGAAATATGACGATAACTGATCATTTGATTATAAAGAACTATGAATGTTTGAAAATGAGTTTGGAAGTAAGAGAAATAAGGATAAAAGTAAATCATGTTGAAGGTTGAGTAAGAAAACACGGTGACGAAGCAAAACTTTGCACCTAAAGCGACGGAAACAAGCAACAGAAGACAGTTGTGTGACGTGGAACAGGATACATCTGGGATAAACAGCAGGGATGGTTAATTACGAATGTGTGATTGGTTGACCAGCACATATGCACCATACATAAAAGTGAATAAACAACTTTAAGTATGAAGCTTGACCCAACAATGAATAAGTCCAATGAATAACTCAGTCCCTGAAGTGTACCAAAGTAAAAGTATTGTAACTTTGCATTTAGGCCTTCTTTGTCAAGACGCATTTAATAAAAATCTGAAGGCGGTCGGGAACACTGGAGCCAAGATCAACATCAGCACGTTGATGTTATGTTACATCAAAGGTACACAAAACCTGTTGAACAACAGCGAGTTTTCTTTCCACAGAAATGAAAACACACTCCCCATGAGCCTTTCTGTGGAACAAATACTTGAACTATCTGAACATATCATGTTACATGATAGGTAAAAACCTGCTGAACAACAAACAGGTACAAACAAGTTCTCTTTGTAAGAGAAGAGATTCAACAGAACAAGACAAAGTTTACTGAGGCCAAGACATTTCTGGCAAACAGTGACACAAAATGAGGAATGAACCATTACGGAAGTTAAAGGATGAAATTTGTCTTTTAATAGTTTGGACAGAAGAAGAAAATACATCAGACTCTGATACACACATAATTCTTATTAGCAGGATGAATTTATGATGATTTTGGTCCATTTGTGGGATTTGTTGACAAAAATCTAGAATATCACCAGACTCAGATGTTTCCATGAACTTTCAGAATACACTGTAGTGCACTCTCATCTTAGTTTGCATTGCCATCATACTAACATAGTTCGAACTGTAGAGAATTCTTCAGATTGTCACATGCACAGAAATATTTGCAGATACACACACGTGCTATTGAAATATTTATTTTTTATTTTATTTTCACTAAACAAGTCAGTGCAACATATGCACAGCAGATATATTACATTGGAGTGAACTAAAATATGCTCACAAAACAGTAAGCTGACAAATACAACTGCAGTAAAAAAATGCAGAAAATAAAAACATAATAAAATAAGGAGTAAAGCAAAATAACTAGACAACACTGCTTCACCCCGACCTCTCACTCTTCCTCTCTCAGCAATGTCTTCCATTGTGTTGTAAAAGAAAAAAAAGATGCTCACCTGTGCTCTTTTATTGCTTACTTCCTGATTGAAGTGTTAAACAATTACATAACACCTGTTTGGCCAGGTGGCACATACAGTGGTTAATGAGCTCATGTAGAGTCATTTTAAATGGCAAACATGTGACTTTATTCCAGACTGTTGTGTCTTATGCAGAGAACGTGTTCCTTAACTTAAAAAGTGCCACTTCAAATTGCAAAATGTGTGTAAAGCAGAAAATGTGTTTAAAGTTTTGGAGATTTGAGATGAGGTTTTGCTCCCTGTGTGTCAGTTTAAATATTTGTGCTATCCATGTCATTTCAGTGTGTTAGCAACTGGACAAACTGTAAGTGGAGGTACAGCAGAGGTAACAATAGAGGAGAAGTAGGTTGGAGATACGTTACGGAGGTGTTGCGGCAGAACGTAACCATTGATGGAGGAGCAGAGGGTTGCTCTGACAGAGTGACATTACACTGGATAAAAAAGTGATCTGATAGGTGGAGAGGCGTTACCACCGGTGCATCTGTGGCACAGTTTCAGCTGGGAACCAAGTCAAGGTTTTTGCCAGCTTTGTGAGTAGCAGGACCGTGGACCAGCTGGAGGTCAAAGGAATGTATTAATGACATAAAGTTATCAGAGTCGGACGGTAAGTGGATGTTCATGTTGCCCAGGACAAGCAACGGACAGTCATGATCAGGTATGGATGACAGCAGGGTATCTAGCTCGTCTGTAAAGTCACCCATTGGCCTGGTGGACGGTAAATGACAACAACGTAGGCCTTAACAGGGGCTGTTACTGTAATGGCATGGTATTCGAAAGTGTCATAATTGGTGGAATGTGACAGCGGGGTGAATTTCCATTCATTGGAAATTAGCAGGCCAGTCCCTCCTCCTCGACCAGAAGGACGGGGTGTGGGAGAGGGTGTAATTGGTGGAGGGTGCAGCTGGGGTGGCTGTGTTCTCTGGTTTGATCCAAGTCTCAGTGAGAGCAAGGAGCTCCAGAGAAAGGTGGTTGGTGTAAGCCGCAATAAAAACGTGTTTTATTAACTGCGGACTGGCAGCTCCATAAGCCCATGGAGAAGGAGGCAACAGCGTGAGAGGACTGTTTTAGAGGCCGGAGGTTAGTTAGATTTCTAACTAACTATTAAGACATGAAATGTGAAATGTTGTGATGAATGTAACAATGAAAAAGAAATATGACGATAACTGATCATTTGATTATAAAGAACTATGAATGTTTGAAAATGAGTTTGGAAGTAAGAGAAATAAGGATAAAAGTAAATCATGTTGAAGGGTTGAGTAAGAAACACGGTGACGAAGCAAAACTTTGCACCTAAAGCGACGGAAACAAGCAAACAGGACAGTTGTGTGACGTGGACAGGATACATCTGGATAAACAGCAGGGGATGGTTAATTACGCAATGTGTGATTTGGTGCTGACCAGCACATATGCACCATACATAAAAGTGAATAAACAACTTTAATGTATGAAGCTTGACCCAAACAATGAATAAGTCCAATGGAATAACTCAGTCCCTGAAGTGTACCAAAGTAAAAGTATTGTAACTTTGCATTTAGGCCTTCTTTGTCAAGACGCATTTAATAAAAATCTGAAGGCGGTCGGGAACACTGGAGCCAAGATCAACATCAGCACGTTGATGTTATGTTACATCAAAGGTACAAAACCTGTTGAACAACAGCGAGTTTTCTTTCCACAGAAATGAAAACACACCTCCCCATGAGCCTTTCTGTGGAACAAATACTTGAACTATCTGAACATCATGTTACATGATAGGTAAAAAACCTGCTGAACAACAAACAGGTACAAACAAGTTCTCTTTGTAAGAGAAGAGATTCAACAGAACAAGACAAAGTTTACTGAGGCCAAGACATTTCTGGCAAACAGTGACACATGAAATGAATGAACCATTACGGAAGTTAAAGGATGAAATTTGTCTTTTAATAGTTTGGACAGAAGAAGAAAATACATCAGACTCTGATACACACATAATTCTTATTAGCAGGATGAATTTATTGATGATTTTGGTCCATTTGTGGGATTTGTTGACAAAAATCTAGAATATCACCAGACTCAGATGTTTCCATGAACTTTCAGAATACACTGTAGTGCACTCATCTTTAGTTTGCATTGCCATCATACTAACATAGTTCGAACTGTAGAGAATTCTTCAGATTGTCCACATGCACAGAAATATTTGCAGATACACACACGTGCTATTGAAATATTTATTTTTATTTTATTTTTCACCAAACAAGTCAGTGCAACATATGCACAGCAGATATATTTACATTGGAGTGAACTAAAATATGCTCACAAAACAGTAAGCTGACAAATACAACTGCAGTAAAAAAATGCAGAAAATAAAAACATAATAAAATAAGGAGTAAAGCAAAATAACTAGACAACACTGCTTCACCCCGACCTCTCTCTTCCTCTCTCAGCAATGTCTTCCATTGTTGTTGTAAAAGAAAAAAAGATGCTCACCTGTGCTCTTTTATTGCTTACTTCCTGATTGAAGTGTTAAACAATTACATAACACCTGTTTGGCCAGGTGGCACATACAGTGGTTAATGAGCTCATGTAGAGTCATTTTAAATGGCAAACATGTGACTTTATCCAGACTGTTGTGTCTTATGCAGAGAACCGTGTTCCTTAACTTAAAAAGTGCCACTTCAAATTGCAAAATGTGTGTAAAGCAGAAAATGTGTTTAAAGTTTTGGAGATTTGAGATGAGGTTTTGCTCCCTGTGTGTCAGTTTAAATATTTGTGCTATCCATGTCATTTCAGTGTGTTAGCAACTGGACAAAACTGTAAGTGGAGGTACAGCAGAGGTAACAATAGAGGAGAAGTAGGTTGGAGATACGTTACGGAGGTTGCGGCAGAACGTAACCATTGATGGAGGAGCAGAGGGTTGCTCTGACAGAGTGACATTACACTGGATAAAAAAGTGATCTGATAGGTGGAGAGGCGTTACCACCGGTGCATCTGTGGCACAGTTTCAGCTGGGAACCAAGTCAAGGTTTTTGCCAGCTTTGTGAGTAGCAGGACCGTGGACCAGCTGGAGGTCAAAGGAATGTATTAATGACATAAAGTTATCAGAGTCTGGACGGTAAGTGGATGTTCATGTTGCCCAGGACAAGCAACGGACAGTCATGATCAGGTATGGATGACAGCAGGGTATCTAGCTCGTCTGTAAAGTCACCCATTTGGCCTGGTGGACGGTAAATGACAACAACGTAGGCCTTAACAGGGGCTGTTACTGTAATGGCATGGTATTCGAAAGTGTCATAATTGGTGGAATGTGACAGCGGGGTGAATTTCCATTCATTGGAAATAGCAGGCCAGTCCCTCCTCCTCGACCAGAAGGACGGGGTGTGGGAGAGGGTGTAATTGGTGGAGAGTGCAGCTGGGGTGGCTGTGTTCTCTGGTTTGATCCAAGTCTCAGTGAGAGCAAGGAGCTCCAGAGAAAGGTGGTTGGTGTAAGCCGTAATAAAACGTGTTTTATTAACTGCGGACTGGCAGCTCCATAAGCCCATGGAGAAGGAGGCAACAGTGTGAGAGGACTGTTTTAGAGGCCGGAGGTTAGTTAGATTTCTAACTAACTATTAAGACATGAAATGTGAAATGTTGTGATGAATGTAACAATGAAAAGGAAATATGACGATAACTGATCATTTGATTATAAAGAACTATGAATGTTTGAAAATGAGTTTGGAAGTAAGAGAAATAAGGATAAAAGTAAATCATGTTGAAGGGTTGAGTAAGAAACACGGTGACGAAGCAAAACTTTGCACCTAAAGCGACGGAAACAAGCAAACAGGACAGTTGTGTGACGTGGACAGGATACATCTGGATAAACAGCAGGGGATGGTTAATTACGCAATGTGTGATTTGGTGCTGACCAGCACATATGCACCATACATAAAAGTGAATAAACAACTTTAATGTATGAAGCTTGACCCAAACAATGAATAAGTCCAATGGAATAACTCAGTCCCTGAAGTGTACCAAAGTAAAAGTATTGTAACTTTGACTTTAGGCCTTCTTTGTCGAGACGCATTTAATAAAATCTGAAGGCGGTCGGGAACACTGGAGCCAAGATCAACATCAGCACGTTGATGTTATGTTACATCAAAGGTACAAAACCTGTTGAACAACAGCGAGTTTTCTTTCCACAGAAATGAAAACACACCTCCCCATGAGCCTTTCTGTGGAACAAATACTTGAACTATCTGAACATCATGTTACATGATAGGTAAAAAACCTGCTGAACAACAAACAGGTACAAACAAGTTCTCTTTGTAAGAGAAGAGATTCAACAGAACAAGACAAAGTTTACTGAGGCCAAGACATTTCTGGCAAACAGTGACACAAAATGAGGAATGAACCATTACGGAAGTTAAAGGATGAAATTTGTCTTTTAATAGTTTGGACAGAAGAAGAAAATACATCAGACTCTGATACACACATAATTCTTATTAGCAGGATGAATTTATTGATGATTTTGGTCCATTTGTGGGATTTGTTGACAAAAATCTAGAATATCACCAGACTCACATGTTTCCATGAACTTTCAGAATACACTGTAGTGCACTCTCATCTTTAGTTTGCATTGCCATCATACTAACATAGTTCGAACTGTAGAGAATTCTTCAGATTGTCCACATGCACAGAAATATTTGCAGATACACACACGTGCTATTGAAATATTTATTTTTGATTTTATTTTTCACTAAACAAGTCAGTGCAACATATGCACAGCAGATATATTTACATTGGAGTGAACTAAAATATGCTCACAAAACAGTAAGCTGACAAATACAACTGCAGTAAAAAATGCAGAAAATAAAAACATAATAAAATAAGGAGTAAAGCAAAATAACTAGACAACACTGCTTCACCCCGACCTCTCACTCTTCCTCTCTCAGCAATGTCTTCCATTGTTGTTGTAAAAGAAAAAAAGATGCTCACCTGTGCTCTTTTATTGCTTACTTCCTGATTGAAGTGTTAAACAATTACATAACACCTGTTTGGCCAGGTGGCACATACAGTGGTTAATGAGCTCATGTAGAGTCATTTTAAATGGCAAACATGTGACTTTATTCCAGACTGTTGTGTCTTATGCAGAGAACCGTGTTCCTTAACTTAAAAAGTGCCACTTCAAATTGCAAAATGTGTGTAAAGCAGAAAATGTGTTTAAAGTTTTGGAGATTTGAGATGAGGTTTTGCTCCCTGTGTGTCAGTTTAAATATTTGTGCTATCCATGTCATTTCAGTGTGTTAGCAACTGGACAAAACTGTAAGTGGAGGTACAGCAGAGGTAACAATAGAGGAGAAGTAGGTTGGAGATACGTTACGGAGGTTGCGGCAGAACGTAACCATTGATGGAGGAGCAGAGGGTTGCTCTGACAGAGTGACATTACACTGGATAAAAAAGTGATCTGATAGGTGGAGAGGCGTTACCACCGGTGCATCTGTGGCACAGTTTCAGCTGGGAACCAAGTCAAGGTTTTTGCCAGCTTTGTGAGTAGCAGGACCGTGGACCAGCTGGAGGTCAAAGGAATGTATTAATGACATAAAGTTATCAGAGTCTGGACGGTAAGTGGATGTTCATGTTGCCCAGGACAAGCAACGGACAGTCATGACCAGGTATGGATGACAGCAGGGTATCTAGCTCGTCTGTAAAGTCACCCATTTGGCCTGGTGGACGGTAAATGACAACAACGTAGGCCTTAACAGGGGCTGTTACTGTAATGGCATGGTATTCGAAAGTGTCATATCTGGTGGAATGTGACAGCGGGGTGAATTTCCATTCATTGGAAATTAGCAGGCCAGTCCCTCCTCCTCGACCAGAAGGACGGGGTGTGGGAGAGGGTGTAATTGGTGGAGAGTGCAGCTGGGGTGGCTGTGTTCTCTGGTTTGATCCAAGTCTCAGTGAGAGCAAGGAGCTCCAGAGAAAGGTGGTTGGTGTAAGCCGTAATAAAACGTGTTTTATTAACTGCGGACTGGCAGCTCCATAAGCCCATGGAGAAGGAGGCAACAGTGTGAGAGGACTGTTTTAGAGGCCGGAGGTTAGTTAGATTTCTAACTAACTATTAAGACATGAAATGTGAAATGTTGTGATGAATGTAACAATGAAAAGGAAATATGACGATAACTGATCATTTGATTATAAAGAACTATGAATGTTTGAAAATGAGTTTGGAAGTAAGAGAAATAAGGATAAAAGTAAATCATGTTGAAGGGTTGAGTAAGAAACACGGTGACGAAGCAAAACTTTGCACCTAAAGCGACGGAAACAAGCAAACAGGACAGTTGTGTGACGTGGACAGGATACATCTGGATAAACAGCAGGGGATGGTTAATTACGCAATGTGTGATTTGGTGCTGACCAGCACATATGCACCATACATAAAAGTGAATAAACAACTTTAATGTATGAAGCTTGACCCAAACAATGAATAAGTCCAATGGAATAACTCATTCCCTGAAGTGTACCAAAGTAAAAGTATTGTAACTTTGCATTTAGGCCTTCTTTGTCGAGACGCATTTAATAAAAATCTGAAGGCGGTCGGGAACACTGGAGCCAAGATCAACATCAGCACGTTGATGTTATGTTACATCAAAGGTACAAAACCTGTTGAACAACAGCGAGTTTTCTTTCCACAGAAATGAAAACACACCTCCCCATGAGCCTTTCTGTGGAACAAATACTTGAACTATCTGAACATCATGTTACATGATAGGTAAAAAACCTGCTGAACAACAAACAGGTACAAACAAGTTCTCTTTGTAAGAGAAGAGATTCAACAGAACAAGACAAAGTTTACTGAGGCCAAGACATTTCTGGCAAACAGTGACACAAAATGAGGAATGAACCATTACGGAAGTTAAAGGATGAAATTTGTCTTTTAATAGTTTGGACAGAAGAAGAAAATACATCAGACTCTGATACACACATAATTCTTATTAGCAGGATGAATTTATTGATGATTTTGGTCCATTTGTGGGATTTGTTGACAAAAATCTAGAATATCACCAGACTCACATGTTTCCATGAACTTTCAGAATACACTGTAGTGCACTCTCATCTTTAGTTTGCATTGCCATCATACTAACATAGTTCGAACTGTAGAGAATTCTTCAGATTGTCCACATGCACAGAAATATTTGCAGATACACACACGTGCTATTGAAATATTTATTTTTGATTTTATTTTTCACTAAACAAGTCAGTGCAACATATGCACAGCAGATATATTTACATTGGAGTGAACTAAAATATGCTCACAAAACAGTAAGCTGACAAATACAACTGCAGTAAAAAAATGCAGAAAATAAAAACATAATAAAATAAGGAGTAAAGCAAAATAACTAGACAACACTGCTTCACCCCGACCTCTCACTCTTCCTCTCTCAGCAATGTCTTCCATTGTTGTTGTAAAAGAAAAAAAGATGCTCACCTGTGCTCTTTTATTGCTTACTTCCTGATTGAAGTGTTAAACAATTACATAACACCTGTTTGGCCAGGTGGCACATACAGTGGTTAATGAGCTCATGTAGAGTCATTTTAAATGGCAAACATGTGACTTTATTCCAGACTGTTGTGTCTTATGCAGAGAACCGTGTTCCTTAACTTAAAAAGTGCCACTTCGAATTGCAAAATGTGTGTAAAGCAGAAAATGTGTTTAAAGTTTTGGAGATTTGAGATGAGGTTTTGCTCCCTGTGTGTCAGTTTAAATATTTGTGCTATCCATGTCATTTCAGTGTGTTAGCAACTGGACAAAACTGTAAGTGGAGGTACAGCAGAGGTAACAATAGAGGAGAAGTAGGTTGGAGATACGTTACGGAGGTTGCGGCAGAACGTAACCATTGATGGAGGAGCAGAGGGTTGCTCTGACAGAGTGACATTACACTGGATAAAAAAGTGATCTGATAGGTGGAGAGGCGTTACCACCGGTGCATCAGTGGCACAGTTTCAGCTGAGAATCAAGTCAAGGTTTTTGCCAGCTTTGTGAGTAGCAGGACCGTGGACCAGCTGGAGGTCAAAGGAATGTATTAATGACATAAAGTTATCAGAGTCTGGACGGTAAGTGGATGTTCATGTTGCCCAGGACAAGCAACGGACAGTCATGACCAGGTATGGATGACAGCAGGGTATCTAGCTTGTCTGTAAAGTCACCCATTTGGCCTGGTGGACGGTAAATGACAACAACGTAGGCCTTAACAGGGGCTGTTACTGTAATGGCATGGTATTCGAAAGTGTCATAATTGGTGGAATGTGACAGCGGGGTGAATTTCCATTCATTGGAAATTAGCAGGCCAGTCCCTCCTCCTCGACCAGAAGGACGGGGTGTGGGAGAGGGTGTAATTGGTGGAGAGTGCAGCTGGGGTGGCTGTGTTCTCTGGTTTGATCCAAGTCTCAGTGAGAGCAAGGAGCTCCAGAGAAAGGTGGTTGGTGTAAGCCGCAATAAAACGTGTTTTGTTAACTGCGGACTGGCAGCTCCATAAGCCCATGGAGAAGGAGGCAACAGTGTGAGAGGACTGTTTTAGAGGCCGGAGGTTAGTTAGATTTCTAACTAACTATTAAGACATGAAATGTGAAATGTTGTGATGAATGTAACAATGAAAAAGAAATATGACAATAACTGATCATTTGATTATAAAGAACTATGAATGTTTGAAAATGAGTTTGGAAGTAAGAGAAATAAGGATAAAAGTAAATCATGTTGAAGGGTTGAGTAAGAAACACGGTGACGAAGCAAAACTTTGCACCTAAAGCGACGGAAACAAGCAAACAGGACAGTTGTGTGACGTGGACAGGATACATCTGGATAAACAGCAGGGGATGGTTAATTACGCAATGTGTGATTTGGTGCTGACCAGCACATATGCACCATACATAAAAGTGAATAAACAACTTTAATGTATGAAGCTTGACCCAAACAATGAATAAGTCCAATAGAATAACTCAGTCCCTGAAGTGTACCAAAGTAAAAGTATTGTAACTTTGACTTTAGGCCTTCTTTGTCAAGAAGTATTTAATAAAAATCTGAAGGCGGTCGGGAACACTGGAGCCAAGATCAACATCAGCACGTTGATGTTATGTTACATCAAAGGTACAAAACCTGTTGAACAACAGCGAGTTTTCTTTCCACAGAAATGAAAACACACCTCCCCATGAGCCTTTCTGTGGAACAAATACTTGAACTAACTGAACATCATGTTACATCATGTTACCTTTTTATCAACAACAAACAGGTACAAACAAGTTCTCTTTGCAAGAGAAGAGATTCAACAGAACAAGACAAAGTTTACTGAGGCCAAGACATTTCTGGCAAACAGTGACACAAAATGAGGAATGAACCATTACGGAAGTTAAAGGATGCAAATTTGTCTTTTAATAGTTTGGACAGAAGAAGAAAATACATCAGACTCTGATACACACATAATTCTTATTAGCAGGATGAATTTATTGATGATTTTGGTCCATTTGTGGGATTTGTTGACAAAAATCTAGAATATCACCGTGTGTGTGTGTGTGTGTGTGTGTGTGTGTGTGTGTGTGTGTGTGTGTGTGTGTGTGTGTGTGTGTGTGTGTGTGTGTGTGTGTGTGTGTGTTCATATTCTGACAAGGTTAGTGTTTCTCATGAAATCCCCAAAGATCTCAGAGAGGGTTCAACATGTCGACAGCTGCTTGATGTATGTCAATAATGATGAGTCACTGACTTCACCTGCAAGTCCCTGCATCCTTAAAATGACTTGATTTACTTGTTAAAGTCCAACTATTGCAGCGTTGTCTCAGCTCCAGAGACGCAGCTGAAAGAGTTGCAGCAACAGCCCAAGGCTTTTCACTGGTTTAAAAGAATGAGACATGACAACAGTAGACTGGATATCCAGTGTGGTACAGGAGGGGTCAGTTGTGATGAAAACACAGAAGAAAAAGGAGTTTTTAATCAAACTGATCTTATTTTCAGTCCTCCTCCTCCTTCCACTCTTCACTTTTGCTCTTTATCCTCCAGTACTTAAATTAGAGGCAAGATAAGAGGCAGGCAGAGTCTCAGAGTTGTCGGCAGCGTTGCCAAAGCACGCGTGGTTCTTCCAACAAACAGCGGGTGCTGCCGCGGGCCACTCCCCGTCCCAAAGCACTCCCAGGCAGCCCGGTGCTCGTGCAGCAGCCCCTCCCAGCTGCAGTCAGAGCAGGAGACGTTCACCCCTCCGCGTCCAGACTGTGAATGAACTGCGCATGCCTGAATCTGCTGCTGGCTCATTTAATGTCAGACTACTAGACAGATCAAAGAGGAGGGTGGAGGGTTTGAGTCCACAGAAGGAAGCTCATTTGTAGTTCTAAACATATTTAGGCTCTTTACTGACTTTGTCTCTGCCAAGACGTTATTCCTCTCTCCTTCAGTGTCCATTACACTTACATGCACATGGCTGATCATCCAAATTAGTTGGTGACGTCATTTAGCAACTTTTAGGACAGGCAGTTGCTACTTTCTTTATTGAGGAGTTGGTTGACAACACTGGTTGTCAGATTGCTTTCACACTCTTCTGTCTAATGAATGTCTTGTCTATTAGAAAGAGAGCTGTCGAGTTAATTGCTAATGTTGTGTCTGGGTCGGACGTGGTCTGGCTAAGTCTCACACATCCCAAATGAAGATTGTGCCTTTTTCTTTTTCCAGATTCTGTCGGGCCCCTGAGAATAACACAGACATGGTTCATGTGCTTCTAAATATGTAAATATTCTACGTAGTTGTTTTTATTTTTTGAAGTTTGAACAGGGTGTCTTATTTTGAAAATCGACTGGATTCTCTGTGCAGATTAACTGACTGAGACTGCGAGCTCTGAGCCGGACACTTTGAACCGGACCACGACGGAGCTGCTGGGGTTTGAAACATTGACTAGAACGGCTGCGTATCGCTGCAGCGCACACGCAATGCTGCACCAAGGCGTTCAGGGGTTAAAGGCCAAATTCCACCCGGCACGGATTTGTGTGTTCCATGTCTAGCCGGAGCTAATTGCGGTCGCCAGTGTTGTCAATGTAACCCCACCAGAACCGCCGTGGTCCATTTCATAAAGGTCCCTGAAGCGGTTGATCCATTTTTGATATTTTTTGGGCCTTTTATGCCTTTAATTGATAGGACAGCTGAAGAGAGACAGGAAGCAGCGGGCAGAGAGAGGAGGAATGACACGCAGCCGTCCAATGCGAGATTCGAACCGGACCGAACTAGCTGCAGTGCGGACTGCCCCGACCGCCCTCAGCACGGGTCACTTTAACACAGAGCACCTCGAGCTGACAGGAAGCCAGACACAGAAACAGCACAGAGAATCCGGTGGATTTTCAAAATAAAACACCCTGTGCAAACTGCCAGTTGTAAAAACAGACAGAAGAGAAACAAATGAAGTACGTAGCATATTTAAAGTCTGATTTACCTTTTTGTAAAATTATATATGTATATATATTTTTTTGTTGTTGTCATTTTTAAGACGTGAACATCTGAACAAGACCTTACTAACACGGGTCAGACATACACAACACCTTCTGCATAACATCACTTAGACTGCCAGTGTCAACCAGTGAGGAGTGGCAGCAGTGAATCATTGAAATCTTTCAAACTAGTTTGAAAAGAAGAGAAGTTTGGTCTTCACTTTGTGACTGACAGGTACGAAGAGAACGACACACTGGCCTGTGATTCTTTCCTTTCCAAAAATAACTGAGTTCAGTACGTCATCAAAGATCTCCTGACATGAAAGCAGAGTTATTTATTTTAGGTTTTACTTGAAAAAGCTTCACAGTTACAGTGAAACTGTCACACCGCGGTGAGGTCAAGCTGGGTTTTTGTTATGTCTTGTCATTTCCTGTTTTATTTTGATAGTTAACTCTCCTCTTGTTTCAGGTCACTTGCCCTTCCTCATGTGTCACCGGTCTGATTGTCTTCCACCTGTTCCCCATTACCCTGTGTATATATTGTCTGCGTCTCCCTTTGTCCTGTGCCGAAGTGTTTCGTCTGTTTCAGCGTTCACCAAAGCCTCGTTCCTGAACCAAGTCATAGCCTTGCTTTTGAGATCTTCTTGTTTTTCCTCGTAAGAGTGATTTTTTGTTGTAATTTTGTAGCCTTAGTATTAGCATTATAGTTCCAGAGATCCTTTGTTTCTTTCCTCGTCAGAGTGATTTTCTGTTGTATTTTCTTAGCCTAGCCCCTTTTGTTTCTGAGAGATTAGTTTAGAGTTTTGTCAGAGCGTCCTTAGTTTATGCCCCATTGTTGTTTTCCTCGTTAAGAGTGATTTTGATTTTGTTTATTTTTTTGATTTACCTAGTTCAGAGTTTTTTCCTCTTCTGAGTGATTTTTTATAGCCTCATTCTTTCGAGGGTTATTGAAGACCCAAATAAAAGCTTATTTCCGCCTGAACTCTGCATCTGAGTCCTCCTTCGAGGACTCTGCATCTGAGTCCTCGAAGGAGGACTCAGATGCAGAGTCCTCCTCGAAGGAGGACTCTGCATCTGAGTCCTCCTTCGAGTCCCGGCCTGACATAAACAAGTACACACACACAGGTGACGTGCTTCCCTGCTCTGAAGCCGTCTCACTGCTGATGGATGTGATCTGATCTGGCTCCTGCTCCCCGTGGCTCAGCCTCATCTGCACCACGTTATTGCTTTATTTTCCAAAGATGATTACTGCTCCTCCGCTGCTGGTTGGAGAGAAGAGGCGGTGCAGTCGGCAGTCAAATGTTCCTCCGAGTCTCTTCAGGAATTAACACGTTCATGTTTGTCTCACTACGCTTGTGGTTCTCATTCAGTGCGTTCATTCTCATTCCTGGAGGTAACTTTGGGAGACGTTTGCTTGATTTGTTGAGCTCAGACTGCTGATGAGTTATGAAGAGATTTCTTTCTGGCCAGTAGGAACAGGAGGAATGTTTCATTGTTTCAATATTGTTTTAAAGCTACATTACAACGTTGTAATCCCTCTGTGGTAACTATGTTCAGCTGTACTCGAGTGTGAATATTCACACACCAGCTGACTGCTGTAACCGATGTTCAGACACTTTTTTTGGTCCCACACAAACAATATTTACTTCCCTCCATCACACACACTCCCTCAGTTATTGTCTGTATGTGAGTTGTGCTGGGAAGCAATGAAAGTGTGCGATGATGCTACCTGACAGCCCATTAAACCGGAGAGAGATGAGGATGCAATTAGATTGTCACCCACGCCAGAGTTACTGCGACAAAGCAGATGGAAGGAGGGGTTTTATTTTTGGAGGGAGCAGAGTCTTTTCAGGGTGAGAGGACGATTTCTGCACGAGACGTTTGACACGATATCAAGTGATTGACGGACGGTGATTATTGTGTGAGATTGGCTGTGTCGGTGTGTGAGTCTGTCGGCTCTGTGTTGATTCAGCTGCTGAGTTAAAAGGACGAAGTTTCCATTGGTGAGAAATGAAGTCGCTGCTCCTCTGCGGCCACTTCATCTTAAAAAGGTCTTTGACAACAAAAGTGAGACTTTGCTTTGAATGGAGCTCCAGATTTACGGTTCACTCGGCGCAGAAACGCACTTCAGATGTTTGAGCTCGCAACACATGGGGGTGGAGGCGAGACTTGGAGGCCTCTCATTGTTACGTTGACAGCTGCTGTGTCAGTGAAGTAAGGACTGGAGCTGGAACTCACCTGTTCAACTTATATTAAGGCTTAGAATGGCAAGCAGCATGGGCAGGTGGATGTCGTCACAGGTTTCAGTAACCAGGCTTTATTCTGCCCGCCTCAACTCCACCCACGCTCCACCTCTTTGCCCATTTTCGGATTAGGGCTGTTTGGTCCGACTCATGTTACGTTTGTTCAGGAGGTCACACACTCACCGAGACGAGACACTGCTCATTCTTGTTCAGTTGGACTTTTTCCCCTTTTCATATTCTGTGTGCGTCCATAAGAAGTGAGTGCTGTATGTAGTTTGTTCATTTTATCACGTGTGGTGTTTCTGTGTCATCATGTATGTCATTATTCGTACTTCTTTGTTTAATATCCTATTGTTTTTATTCATTACTATTTCAGATGTTTAAAATTTCATATTTGTTTATGTACTTTTCTCATTGTCTTTGCAGTTACCACACACACACACACACACACACGCACACGCACACACACACACCGGACAAACTGTGGAGGTGTACAGCCAGATAAATCATTCAAGTTTGGGGATTAGCAGCCAACACCTTTTATAACATCCAAGCTCTGATATGTGATGTCTGGAGTCTCATCTCAGTGAATTACGGCCTCCAACAAGCAAGGACCTGTTGATGCTCCGGCATGGCACAGGGCGCCACGATGGAGTACCAGACTGAGTCTTCTCAGACAATATGCTACTCCCCTCCCCCTACACCAACTTGGGCTCGCAGCAATAACCAAACAGCGAAGTGTTGTTCCTTCAGTAGCCCACTGTCGTGGTCCGCTCCTGGTCCGCTACTTTTCTACTCACCTGCCTGCCGTCACTGATCTCACACCTACAGTACCTGCCCACTCATTCCATTCAGTCCCTGCCAGGTTGTCTTTAGCGTCATGCAAAGCTCTCCTTCTGTCCCACACTCCTCTGCCTGGATTCCCCCGACCCCGGAGGTTTCAGCTATATGGACTTTCATGTAGCAGAGAGGCTGTAACCAAGAACCACATTTCTTCATTCACCTGCTGTGGATTTTTGCTCATTAAACTGAAGTGTTTCCGCTCTGGTCTCAGTCTGTGCTGTACTCGGGTTCAACCACGCGCCGGTTACAGCCCAGAACGGACAAACTAAACACCGGCTCTTTGACATTTCTCTCATGCAGGGCCGGACGCCCTGAAACTTTATAATGATTCTCAATGAACCCATGAATGTAGTGTGATTGTTCCTTAACGCTGAAATCTTGTGTTCTAACATTCGTGTACAGGAGGCAGATGAAAGTGAAGCCTCAGAGCTTCTCCCTCATGAAAAATATGACGCATGTTAAATGATCCCGTGTTCAAATCATCTTCATTCAGCTGTCAACATGTGAGAATATGACGTACCTGTGGAGTCTTATTTTGGAAATACTTTCCACTCACATGACTTCCACCTCTCTGTCTCTCTTCCTCTCTGTTTCCCCTTTCAGTATAAAAGCACTGCAGTAACAGCCTGGTGCCAGTAGGAGGTGTGATGTTCCACGGATGGAGGCCGCTCTGTGTGTTTGTGTGTGTTGGTGGAAGCACTGACATAACACCCCATAAAAAGAATGAAAAATACAGCATTATAAAACAGTGTTATAATAATACATGTGTTTACTATAAATTACATTCTACGTAAAGTAATTAAGACGGGTCGGTGAAGGTGCCACATAGATTAATATTAAACTCCTGACAGTGATGATATTCAGAGTTATTGATAAGTAGGAGGGACATGGCCGGACTGAACACACTCATCAGAGTTCACTGATCAGCTCAAAAACTCAAATCACACACAGCTTCGGCGCCGACTCACACACTCGTTTATTCGAGATAACACTTCTCCTTCTTCATTCAAAGAGAATCTGTCTGATGGAGTCCAACAGGCGAAAACCAGAGAGATGATATTTTATATGCACCATGATGCACTGAGCTCCTCCTCTTCTTCTCTCCTTCCTCATCTGAACACAGCCATGTCCCATCAACGCATGTTACCAACTTAGCTTCTTCCTCCTAGATCTGTCTGCCTGTCTTAAAAGTAACTCTTTCCTTGCCACTGCCGCCATGTGCTTGCTGATGATGGGAATTGTTGGATCTATAGGGAAAGTGTCTGTTATGATCTGACACTGTTTAAATACCATGAACAGTCTTTGTGCATGAAGATGACTTCTCTCTGTCTCTGGGATTTAATCTGCACTGAGATCTTCCAAACTTCAGAACAACAAGCACTTTAACTTCTTTTGTAACATATGAATATTTCAATAGATTCATTATAAGCCACTCACTCTGTCAGACAGTAACACATCAGGCACATGCGCAGTCGACTCCACGGGAGCTGTCCGCTCCGGCGTGGTGCTGAAGTTCTGTGCAGATTCACGTCCAGACTTTCGCCGAACTAGACTTGACCAAACAATTAAAAGACATTTCTGAGTCACAATCATTCGCAAGAAATATCCTTTAATTGTAAAATCAAGTGTAGTAACCTTCAGTGTCCACGGTCACTTCTTCCACAGGTCGTCACACCCCGGTGGTGGCGTCGTGGAGGGACACCTGGAATGACATCACGGCAAAGGTCAGTGACGTCACATGCACGCCTTCAGGTCTGCTGATGATCAAACTTTATTAAACTGGTTAGAAAAAACTCCCATGGCTGCGTCTTGTTGTGAACACATCTCCCTCCTGCTCCTCTTGGAGCTGAAGAGTCCGTCTCCCCTTGATTCTCACCCTGACATCCGGACCTCCTCTTATTTTGACCCCGAGAAAAAAACTATCCATCATTTTTACGCACGGACGCGCAAAAGTCTCCGCTTCTCTCTCCTTGTATCCGCGCGCTTCGAGCGCAACACGGTTGCTGAACATGTCACGCGTGATGTCGGAGGCACTCAGAGCTGAGAGAGCTCGGCACTTAAGTGGAAACACCTGCTCGGGTCCTCGGTGTCTCCTGTCAGTGCGCCGCGCGTCATCCACAACCTCTCCAAGCTTCCAGAGGAAAATACCCGCCTCTCTCTCTCTCTCTCTCTCTCTCTCTCTCTCTCTCTCTCTCTCTCTCCTCTCTCTCCTCTCTCTCTCTCGTCACACACACACACACACACACACACACACACACACACACACACACACACACACACACACACACACACACACACACACGATGAGGTGTGACGGTATTCATCCAGGCTGCTGCAGCTCCAGAGATCACACAATCAGCCCTTGTTGAGATTGAAGTGTTCCGGTGGTTTGTCGTAGAGCTGCCGTGTGTTCCTCTCCGTCTTCCCGTCGCGATAAACGGGAGAAAAAGCCAAAGCTGTCTTGGATTTACGCACGGGTACCGGAGTCACAAGCACGAGCTGAGTAACGAGACGTATCTGCAACACTCTGAGTAAATCCAGCGCGTGCAACAGCTTCATTGCAACGCGGCGATGCAGCGGTGACGAGTCCTCGTGTCGGCGCTGATAAACGAACTTCAGTCCGAGGGAAGAGCGCGTTCATCGCGCGGAATCTCAAGTCGAGCTGTCGCAAGTTCATTACCGGCACCGACGACCTCCACCTCCCCTCCCTCCGCATCTTCTCCAGGGTCCAAATCATCAAAAAACCCAAAACCTACCGAGGAAGCGAGTGTCCGTCCGGGGCGCGACTCACCCCCTCTTACCCTGTCTCCTCCGCGGTGCGCACCGGCTCCCATTCATCCCTCCATCTCTCTCCATCTCCATCCCTTGCCCCTCTTTTCTCTGCTCGGGCTTCCCGCGCCGTAGATAGAGGCTCTGCAGTCACGTGGGTCGGGAGAGAAGAGAGTAGGAGAGAAGAGAGAGAGAGAGAGGAGAGAGATAAGAGAGAGAGAGAGAGAGAGCGTCCCTCCTCCTCCGCAGTTTTGCAGTGTGTTATGTCTCAGACTCGGAGGTAGAGAGTCAGAGCTGCTCGTCTGGCGGATCTCAACCTCTGAAACAAACCCCCGGTGTCTTCTCTCATCCGTCCCCGCTTCCCTCCTCACTTACCCGGGTTTGTTTCTCTGCGGAGCCCTGGAAGCTTCTATTTCTTTCTTCTTCTTCCCTTCCTCTTCCTCCTCGACTCCGGCCAACAGTTTGGTCTTTGGGATTTGTTTTTTTGTTTGGTATTTTTATTTTTTACTATTCGGTGGTGATCTCAGCACTGCTCCCCGGCTGCTGCTGCTGCTGCTGCTGCTGCCGCCGCCGCTTTTACGCACCGACGCTTATTTTGGATTTGCTCATCACTGGAGAGAAAAAAGCCAGAAAAAATCAGCGAGGTGGATCCGTGGATGCGCCTTTTTGGCTCAAACTGGAGATGGAAATGCTGACATTGTTATTTCATTCCCTGTGGATATTGCAATGCAACACAGTGAGCGCCGACTCCATCATTCACATTGGTAAGACACCAACCAGGCTCTTTTTTTTGGCTTTGCTGTGCGGGGCTTTGGCTGGAGGCAGAGACAGGCTGGTGGCTGCATGCGGGGATGGTTTAAAACGCAGGATGTGAGCAGGAAAGCGGGTCAAGTTGACTTAAGGGAGAATTTGAATATTAGACTTTTCGTGCATGCACTGATTCTGAAACATCATCTCTTCTCTCACCCGACCCACACCTGATTATCATTCCGATCCGTGCCAGGATAGTGTGTAGGAAGGAAGGAAGGAAGGAAGGAAGGAAGGAAGGAAGGAAGGAAGGAGGCTGTTGCATCCAGGCTCAAACACGCAGCGCAGCCTGGTAGAAGTGCCCGCAAAGTGTTGCGCCGCGCCATCCCTCCATCATCCATCCATCCCTCCCTCCCTCCTTTCCAGGCTGAGAGAGCTCATGTCGATGCATATTCACATTCACATGCACAAAACCCGAGGCTGGCAGGAGGAAATGCCCCGACGTGGGTGTTTGGAGGGTTTCGCCTTATCCATCCTCCCTCCCTCCCTCCCTCCTCCTCCTCCTCGTCTTCCTCCCTCACTCCTCCTACATCCCTCTCTCCCTCGCCTCCTCCTCATCTATAAGCCTGAACTTTGAATTGGACGTGAGTGAAATGTTAATCAACTCTGCCGGGGGATGAGATGACAAAGGGGACAAACGCCGACTGTTTGGGCTCTGAAACAACGTCAGCAACCAAAAAGCCAGAGCTCCCCTCTCTCTCTCTCTCTCTCTCTCTCTCTCTCTCTCTCTCTCTCTCTCTCTCTCTCTCTCTCTCTCTCTCTCTCTCTCTTGTTCTTCTTTCATCACTTCATTTCCTGTGATTTTAGTCAAGTTAATTTTGTTTTAGTTAAAGTCAGAGTTGGTGAAGGAGCTGCCACCACTGACTGATCACACCCACACACACACACACCACACACACACACACACACACACACCACACACACACACACACCACACACCACACACACACACACATTCAGTTTGGAGGAAGTCAAAAAGGTTTTGACATTTCAGATCTCTGCTGCAGCTCACGCCGTCAAACACCGGGCAGTACACAGCAGCACTGCGGTGGCCTGTATGGTTTTAGCCAGGAGAGGGGAAGAGGGAGAGAGGGAGGGAGGGAGGGAGGGAGGTAGTGTGGGAGGGGAGAGTAAGAGGCATTCAGCTAATAAGACTTGCTGTCTTGCATGATTTTAGACTTTAGATTGCGTCTCCATCATAGATGTCACACATGTTTGATGAGCATCATTTACAGGCTACAACACTTAATAACACGCTGAGGAACGTTTCTAAGAATTGGTAGAGTATGGATGGAGGGATGAATGAATGGATGGACAGATGGAAGGATGCTTTACTGTCCCTCAGGAGAAAATCTGCCTCGAGTCCACACATGGAAACAAAAAGGAGAACAGTGATTCGGGATTAACGAGAACACAGAACAGTAAATACAACAAGTAAGGGAGGTGTGCTGCCAAATGGTGAGACCAGACGAGAGCAGGAAACCACACTGATGTACTGTGGATGTGCTGCGATGACTTATGAGCAAAGAACGTGAATACAAACAGATTGTATGGGTGTATGCACTCCTTTGGTTTGAGGGGCTGTGTGGGATTTGCAGGCTGCTAAATATCACCTGCCTGATGCAGCCCGGCTGGTGGCTGTCGTCTTTCTGCTCATGCACGTATCACTCTCAATGGATATCTCTTCAGGTACGGAGAAACCACGCTGAGGTGGAGCTCTGTGGCCGTTTGAACTGAAGCGCAAACATGAAAATAAGTGCTGTGCCATGCGAGTGTGAATCCAGCCATGCGCACTTGGCTCTGGTTGCGTGTTCGTGCCGGTCAGGTGGTGGATCCCCTGCAGCTTCTCGCAGCACAAATCACAGTTTGTAGCTCGGAGACGTGTGAAGTCACTCCAGTGAAGCAGCAGCAGGGAAGTCTTTGCTGATCCCGAGGATGCTGTGTCTTTGTTCGTGGACACCCTGTCTGTCTGTGCAAATTCAGAATTATAAGAAAATGCTTATTGGTCCCCGTAAACATTCACACATGCTATAAATAACAGGTTGTCTGTGGCTTTACAGGCAAATGATTTTGTTTCTGGTGCAATAATCCACCATGTTACAACACAAAGACGGGCTTGTGTAGGATCTTCATGGTGCTGGTCCACAGAAAAGATCTGAAGCCTGCAGTATTGTTTATTCTTCATATACAAACAAAGGACCAGCTGCCTATGAAGAAGTTTTTGCTGCTTTACTCTTGACTCCACATCAAAGGGCGTCGGTGGTTTCATTTGGGAGCGAAGAACGTTTCTCCAGTAGCTAAACCTAACCCAACCCAAACCTAACCCAAACCTAACCCAAACCCAACCCAAACCTAACCCAAACCTAACCCAAACCTAACCCAAACCCAACCCAAACCTAACCCAAACCTAACCCAAACCTAACCCAACCCAAACCCAACCCAAACCTAACCCAAACCCAACCCAAACCTAACCCAAACCCAACCCAAACCCAACCCAAACCCAACCCAAACCCAACCCAAACCCAACCCAAACCCAACCCAAACCCAACCCAAACCACCCAACCTAACCTAACCCAACCCACCAAACCCAACCACCCAACCACCCAACCCAAACCTAACCCAAACCCAACCCCCCCCCAACCCTACCCCCAACCCACCCCACCCAACCCCCAACCCAACCCCCTCCCCAACCCCCAACCTAACCCAAACCTAACCTAACCCAATTCATTGGATTCGGGTCTTTATCAAAATGAAGATCACTTTGATCATTTTTGATTTTGCTAATTTACTATTTTTTGGGTTTGCCAAAGTTCAGTTGAGGAATCCTCTCCCCCAGCTTCATCTTGATAACTGGACAGTCTTTCATATGGTTGATTCTGGAGCCTCCTTTGGATAACAGCTGATCTGTTTATGTCGGTTATATAGAGACATCAGTACAAAATTCAGATTGTGCTACAGGCAGTAAGACATTTCTTACAGGAGTTGCTGACCAACCAGAAACATGCAGCTGCATTAGCATACAGTAAGAATTGATTGCTCTGTCCTCGTGGCTGATCTGTGGTTGGCTTGCTGAGTTCAGAGCCTTTGTTGTTGCCCTGAACCGACTGACAGTCTGACTCTGACAGTGTTCCGACCCCGGCCATCGAAAACCCCTGCCCCAGCATCTGTCTCGTCCGGCCCTGTGGCTTTATCGTTGGTGACATATCTCGGTTTGTTTGTCCCTTCCTCTCTTCTGTTGCCTGTAGAGTGTCGGTGGCAGGCGGGGGGGGTTTAACCTGTAAAAGAGCTGATACAGATGAATATGTGGAGCTTGGACCTCTGACCCAATCCGGTGTGAGGTCCGTCGTGCGCTGTTGAGGTTTAGGAGTCGGCAGGTTTTTCACATCTTACGTCCACGGCGGCAGCTGTTTTTTCTAATTAGTCCCGCCCCTTCTGTTCTTTTGTTGAATGCGCACAGATCAGTGAAAACAGCTGTTGCAGAGTTTGAAAGGAAAACCAGTGGATGAGTGAACATCAGTTTGTCTGACTGAAGGTCAGGACCAGGAGCAGCAAACAGGAGGAAACAGGGATCCAATCAATTTTGGCCTTTAATTAAATCTCAGATATCAAGCTGTCAGCGAGGTCCACTCCTGATATGATAAACGCTCTCCGGAGGTTTACGAGAACGTCTCTTTCCAGAGAAGAGGAAGGTAAAAATCATTATGAAAAGCAGACAAATAGCAGGCTGTCAAACGTCGACAGAAGACGGATCAGTCTACAGACGCGTGGAGACGATATCGAGCTGTTGTTTGGAGAATACATGACAGAAGTTTGTCTTGGACGGGACTCGGTAAACAGAAATACTGTTGACACATCTGACCCAGCAGTAACAGATACAGACGCAGCAACATGATGATGGATGCATAAAGAACTCGACTCGTCTGCAGGGCTCTGATCCTTGAAAACCTGTAGGGATGAAGTGAAATTAAGGATGTTTTCAAGGTATTTGTCTCTGTTGTATTTGTGTCCGTCTGTTTTTCAGCTTTCACGGCCTGCTTCTGTTTTCATGGCTGCAGAAACGAGGAAAATCCTGCAGGTGTATTTATTTGGATCTTGAGATTTGTTCATCAATATAACGCCGACACATCTGTGGCGTAATGTGTTACTGATGACCTCATGAAGCTGCTTCACATTGAGCACATTAGCTTCCACGTGGTTTAGCCTCCACATTTCATGTTGGTATCGGCCTCCAGGAGGTCAGACTCGGCTTGTAGCACTTCCTGTCCCCTGTGGGCTGTTCTCCGGGTCAGAAGGTCCTCTAAACGCCCCTCAGGTTGAGCTGATAACAAGTCACTTCTCATAAGGAGCCTGCACAGGAGAGATTACCCCATCCCATGAGCCAGGCAGGCTGACGAGGGATGATTTACAGCACTGCTGTAGCGTCTAGCAGAAGGGGAGCCCTGTTTATCCGCGGCCCGGGTTTTGGAAAGGCGAGCTCGAACTGCAGGAATCCAATCTGGTGAAGCTGGCAAAGCGAATGAACAGCTGCGGCCTTTTCTTGCCCTGCCGCTAAATAAGATAAACTAACCCAGTTAGGGAACGACGTAAAAGGCTTCCTGCACTGTCTCAGTGAAGGCTCAGCCAGGCCATTTACCTCCACCACCTGCACACACACACACACACATACGGCACAGATGCAGGTGTGGATGGAGAGCGCTGAAGCCATCTTGTAACATAATGCAGCGGGCTCACACGGTGGATTGGATAAACGTGGCGTGCAGCCGAGTGTTTGACCTCGCAAAGGCATTAAACGTTAGTGCTCCTTCAAATCCGCAGTGACAAGCAGGTGACGCAGACGCAGAGGAGCCGAAAGTGGCAACAGGTTTCTGAAAGATTCCGGTGATGCTGATGTTTTTATAATGACGCTGCCAACACTCTGTGTTTCGTGCTGATACTGAATATCTTTGATTTATCCATGCCGAAAAAGAAATGACCGATGATCCTCCGTCACCAGACTCTAAGATTTTGGGATGAGGCCTCGTCCTGGATTTCCAACATTTGTTATCGATCAGCCTCAGAAATGGCTGTCCACTTCGATCGGCCTGCCGTGCTGTCAGATATCAATAGATCAATAGTCCTGTTCCCTGCAGCATGACGGGCTGCATGCCATTAAGGAAGAGAAGAGGCTGTAAAGAGCTCAGTAATTGTTTTTGTGTTTGCAAACCCTCTCACCAAGTCTTATGAAGGGAACTGAAGGAAAATCTTGCAGACTTCACTAACAAACTGGACCCAAAGCTGAAATGCCCTCAAGATCGTGTTCCTGTTTCACTCCACTGCTCCATAGAAATGTTTTTTTTTTGGGGGGGGGGTGCAGGAGTTTTAGGTTTTAGGGACACGTCATCTGAAAGCTGGAACCTGCTGCAGCTCAGCGTTGTTTTTGTAGCCATGCATCTGTAACACCGCGTCAGGTTAAATTGCATTATCGGTGAATAGAGAGCGAGAGCCGCTGCTCCTTCATGGTGAAAGGAGTGAGGCGGTTCATCATCTGATTAAAAAAAAAGGACGGATGGATGGATGGATGGATGGATGGATGGATGGATGGACCCTCTTATTGTATGTGTAGGAAAGCCATCCTTCCCCTGAACGCCCTCAGTCTGTGGTTGGACAGTTTCATGAGGCTGTGATCATCATCACACATGAAAACAGCTGGGCTCATTGAATCCACACGAGTCTCAGCGGTCCAGTCAGACACAGGAGAATATGATAAACTAACAGAAGGTCAATGCTAGATGTAAGCAAACAAGATAAGAACAGTGTTGAAGGTGATAAGAACCCTGAGACTGAATGCGTCATTCTTTTTGTGCGTATAGGTGGGTTGCAGTTACGTCATCACGGGAGCGCGCGAATTTGAAGTGGTGGACAACCTGGGCTTGGAGCCATTGAAACCCATTCAAAACTTCATTTTTTCGATCTGACACAGAATGTTTGTAATTAAAGGTAGCCCACTTTAAGTGCGGAATTACTTTTCTAAAGATAGCGTTTTGTTTCCTTGGAAACGGGCGTGGTTTATGTGTTAGTCATTGTTGGTGGACAGGAAGCTCCTGGAAGCGAACGGGGCACCGGCGGGCGCCGTAGCTGGGGAGATCCGCGAGAAGGGCCCGGCGCGTGTCCAGAGTCGCCGCCGCCGACCGCCGTACCCGGTCCCCTCCGCCGGCCCGCCTTCCGCGCGGCGTCGGACACCGCCCCGCGAAGAACCCCCCACGCCCGGCGACGCCGCGAGGCGCCGCGCGGACCGAGGGGCCCCCGAGGCGGGCCGCGCGCCGCGCCTCCGGCGGCGGAGAGAGGAGGGCGACGGGGCGACTGCTCCCCCAGCCACGGCTCGAGCCCAGCCCGCTTCGCACCCCAGCCCGACCGACCCAGCCCTTAGAGCCAATCCTTATCCCGAAGACACACATACCTTTAACAAAGTGGTCACCGCAGACACGAGCATAAGCAGTTTCAGCTCCCTTAGTCTTTAAACTAAGATTAGCTGTCCACTTTTTACGTCGTTGTTCGGACAGTTTTTTTCCATTTTTCACCTCTATGGACGATTACCTTAGGTACTCGGTAGTAACCCTTTCCCTTCTCTCGGTTAGACCGATTGGAACAGCCAAAAACTGCACAAAATTGAGGCATTGTGGAAGCTGAAAACACTGTGATATCAATGGGCTGTGTCACCAGTTGACCACCACTTAAGGTTCGCGCGCAGACGTGACGTAACGTGCAACCCACCTATTGCTCCTTTAACAAGGTAGCCAGGTGACTGCAGGAGGGAGGAGCCACTGCAGGAGGGAGGAGCCACGCTGAGCGTTCAAAGCGGAGTTAAGAGGAGTAAAGAGTGTTTGAGTCTATTTTTACAAGACTCTGTGTTCACCTGCTGTGCGCGCTGGATTGACTTTGATCTGAGCTGTGACGAGGACTCGGTGAGTCCGCAGATCGTTTCTTTGTTGTATGAGCTCCATGTTACTAATGAAGGCAGGCTGGACCGGTTTTTTATTGAGACGTGTGAACGAGCCGCATGCACACCGGGGGCCGGTGTGCATGCGGCTCCTGATGGATGTGAAGCTGCCTGGGTGGAGGTGGAAACACCTGGAGCTGGGTCACCTGCTCTGTGAGGCTCACCTGCACACGGTGGGCGATCTCTGATCCTGACACTCGTTCACACAGTGAACTTCATTTGGACTGAGAAAGGACTTTACTAAGGCATTGTACGGAAGCCCTAAAAGGCCATACATACATACATACATACATACATACATACATACATACATACATACATACATACATACATACATACATTTTATTCCACCTGTTTTCCCGTGATAACGAGATAATTAATTTAAGATTTCAAGAAAAAAAAAAGTCGTGTATTAAATCAAGTGCGCCCATATTACAGAATGTACGGTAAATGCATGTAGTCCATGATACGAAGTGAACAAACCTGTTACCACTGTAAAATCTGTTTGATCCATAATTTCTGACAAAGTTTGATGCACTTGATCTCAGGACCATCCTGACTGTTCACTCACTCAGTATCAAGCATATTTACTGAATCATTTTAGAGAAATTCAGCCTCAAAGTTTATTATTTCGGCATTATGTGCAATATTTACTCTACTGTAAAATCCCCTTGATCCATAATTTCTGACAAAGAGGACTCCAGTCCTGAGATCAAGTGTTCAAACCTTTGTCAGAAATTATGGATCAAACTGATTTTTACAGTGGTAATAGGCATTTACCGTAAATCTTGTAATACAGGCGCACTTGATTTAATCCACTAGAGCAGGGATGTTAAAGTCAAATACATCAGAGGACCAAAAAAAACAAATTTGCAGCAAACCGAGGGCCGGACTGGTCCAATGTTTATTAAAAATGTTTGCACATAACCTATTGAACCAAGACCTAACACAGTGTACTGTATATTATTTAATAATTAAATGAATAATCCAATATTTGTTATGGCTCTGGCAGTAATATCTAGTGAAAACATTTTTCAACAGGCTCTCAGAACTCAGAGCAAACTTCCTTCAAAGAAAAATCACATGTCCTGTACATTAAATGAATAAAACTATATTTTCTTTTGGCTCTGCCAAGGTAAAACATTTTCAAAAGGCAAACAGCAAAAAAAAAAGTTCCTTATTATGAAGATAAATGAAATTAGTTTCATAGTGCCTTCTTAGATTATATTCTCTCATGACAGTCACACTTTCTCCACACAGAAGACACACGGGTTTGCCCTTTACCTCTGTGGACATGTACTCTGCTTCCCACCGGTCTTGAAACCCTCTGTTCTCGTAGTCCACCTTACGTTTAGCCATTATTAGTGAGGGGGGTCGCTGAAAATTTACATCTGCTGTGAATGCTGATAAATAGCCTAATGAAGCCGAGGCCCCCTTGTGGCGCTGTAGTGAGTTTGCGCCTTCATGCGCTGCTGTTGCATTGTGGGAAATGTAGTATTGGTGCGTGCAAAACACCAGCGGTCGGCTGTGGTCTGCGGGCTGGTTTTAATATTAATCAAATATCATCCTGCGGGCCATAGATTATCCATTCATGGGCCGCATCCAACTGACTTTGACGCATGTGCACTAGACTATTGTTTTGTTTTCTGGAGATCTCGAATTAATTATCTCATTATCACGGGAAAACAGGTGGAATAAAAAGGTATGTATGGCCTCTTAGGGCTTCCGTAGAATTGTTCCGTGAGATCTGTATTTGATATTTTATTGAACTGTGTTTTCTTTATGTATTTACTTTTCCCTTATCGTGTGCCAAACTGGCATTACATGACTGGGTGGTGATGGTTCAGCAAACTAAAGACAAAGTAGAAAAATAGAACTAAACTGATAAATAGGAGATAACCTGAGAACTTTAAAGTGAGTAAACTCAAAGGGCCCAAACACCCGATATAAGAACCGGAGGTACCTCAACTCAAATAGGTTGAATTAAATCCAAAAGACATCACTAGGGGTCAATAACTTTATTTTCCTGAGATCTTGGGTTCATTTTTTTCCTTGTGTGTGCTTGTGCATGTACAAATGTTTGGTACCTCCATATGATTATTGTTTTCTCATTCAGTTACCATATAAAGAAGCCAGCAGTTAATACTAGTATCAATCACTCACCTGAACCAAGAACCTAGACTCCGGTCCTAGTAGTCATGCACACAGTTTATGACATTCCAACACTGTTGTATGCAGAAATATCTAAATACACCAAAATGACACATTGACACAAAATACTGCAGTTTTTTTTTAATATTTAAAGCTGCATGTGATTAGCACAAAGTGAGCATGTCTGTAGAGATGAGACTCGTAGATACACAGAGAGCCCGTCTTCATCAGCAGACCGCCTTAGTTTCTTCGTTCAGACAAACTCATGTGTCATCCGTCCACGTGCACACACTCTGACTGGGTGGCACAAATACATGAAGTTGCAAACCCAAGCCAAGACCTGCCTGCATGTTGGCTAGCTGGAGTTTTTTAAACATTTCAATAATAAGCTAGAGTCACACGAGCTGCTGAAGCTCTGTGCAAGGTTCAACACGCAGCTGCAGTACGGCACGTCTGCAGTTTACAAGGTGTGATTACAGTCGTCGTCAGACATTTTGCGCCTGGTTAGAGTTTGTGCTGGATGCTGCTGGATGTTTAACAGCTGCAGCAACTCGATGGCTCTTAATATCCATCATATCGAGTCAGTTTTGTATATAATTGTTGGTTGTGCGTGCCAAAGTGGCCGGTTGGCCGTGGAGGTAATCTCAGCAGATGCACATTTCGTTTGCATTTAGTTGTCGGCGTGATGATTCTTGGCCGTCTGACAGAAGAAAGACGAGCTCGGGATGTGAAGATGGAGTTCAGCTTCGGGCGGACTCCTGCCGATTATTTTCCGCAGCACTCTCAATCTGTCTCCAAACCGCGCTGACGTCTGACAGCGTGGAAACATATTTTGGTTTCATATGGAATAACACAAACAGTGAATCAGGCTGCTGTGGTTTTCTTCCACAGTCTCCAGGTCTGTGCGACGGCTCGCAGAGCTGCAGCATCACTTATTTAGATGTTTAATTATAATAATAGCTCTGTTGTTGTTTTTTTTACTCTGGGGAAACGTCGTCCAACATCCTGGATGTTATAAATCATCTTGTTGTTGTACTTAGTGTTTTGCAACATTTTAAAGCTGCACATTTTTAATTTCACTTTTTAAATCTCTCTCGGCTCAGGATCAGAATAATTTAGTCTGTTTGAACCGAGTGAAGGTGAAGGCTAGTTCTTTATAGTACTTGACCCCGACTGCCCGACAAAAGCAGCTTCTCTGCTTCACTGGAACTGAAGCAAACCTGCTGAACGGACGCTTGACTCTTTAAATGCCTGCTTAAGTTAGGAATTCAGTGATTCCTTCACAATGTGAGCTACATTTTTCTGTTATAGCACCTCTGCTGCACATCAACCAGGTCCCAGGCAGCAGCTGATATCAGAGACTAGTCCAGCAGCGGCTGATATCAGAGACTAGTCCAGCAGCGGCTGATATCAGAGACTAGTCCAGCAGCGGCTGATATCAGAGACTAGTCCAGCAGCGGCTGATATCAGAGACTAGTCCAGCAGCGGCTGATATCAGAGACTAGTCCAGCAGCGGCTGATATCAGAGACTAGTCCAGCAGCGGCTGATATCAGAGACTAGTCCAGCAGCGGCTGATATCAGAGACTAGTCCAGCAGCGGCTGATATCAGCGACTAGTCCAGCAGCGGCTGATATCAGCGACTAGTCCAGCAGCGGCTGATATCAGCGACTAGTCCAGCAGCGGCTGATATCAGAGACTAGTCCAGCAGCGGCTGATATCAGCGACTAGTCCAGCAGCGGCTGATATCAGCGACTAGTCCAGCGGCTGATATCAGACTAGTCCAGCAGCGGCTGATATCAGACTAGTCCAGCAGCGGCTGATATCAGAGACTAGTCCAGCAGCGCTGATATCAGAGACTAGTCCAGCAGCTGATATCAGAGACTAGTCCAGCAGCGGCTGATATCAGAGACTAGTCCAGCAGCGGCTGATATCAGAGACTAGTCCAGCAGCGGCTGATATCAGACTAGTCCCAGCAGCGGCTGATATCAGAGACTAGTCCAGCACGGCTTATTAACGCTAGTCCCAGCAGCGGCTGATATCAGCGACTAGTCCAGCAGCGGCTGATATCAGCGACTAGTCCAGCAGCGGCTGATATCAGCGACTAGTCCAGCAGCGGCTGATATCAGCGACTAGTCCAGCACGCTGATATCAGCGACTAGTCCAGCAGCGGCTGATATCAGAGACTAGTCCAGCAGCGGCTATATCAGAGACTAGTCCAGCAGCGGCTGATATCAGAGACTAGTCCAGCAGCGGCCGATATCAGAGACTAGTCCAGCAGCGGCCGATATCAGAGACTATCCAGCAGCGGCCGATATCAGACTAGTCCAGCAGCGGCCGATATCAGAGACTAGTCCAGCAGCGGCCGATATCAGACTAGTCCAGCAGCGGCCGATATCAGAGACTAGTCCAGCAGCGGCCGATATCAGAGACTAGTCCAGCAGCGGCCGATATCAGAGACTAGTCCAGCAGCGGCTGATATCAGACTAGTCCAGCAGCGGCCGATATCAGCGACTAGTCCACAGCGGCCGATATCAGAGACTAGTCCAGCAGCGGCCGATATCAGAGACTAGTGCAGCAGCCCGATATCAGAGACTAGTGCCAGCAGCTCATATCAGAGACTAGTCCAGCAGCGGCCGATATCAGAGACTAGTCCAGCAGCGGCCGATATCAGAGACTAGTCCAGCAGCAGTCAGTCCAGCTCGGCGTCTGTCTTTCAGCCTTTTATTTCAACAAGCTCTCACCAACCACTAAAAGTCAGTCCCACATTTACTCTTGTCCGGCGGCTTCTTGCTCGCTCACTCTCTCCTTTTCTCTTCTTAGCTTCCTCCGCAGCGTCCTCTTCACTCTCTCCTCCTCTGCCATTATGTCCGTAGAGGCTGCTGAGGCCGGTTACAGTGCCCAGCTCAACCAGCTCCTGTTCTGGCACGACATTCCCTGATCAAATCAGACGACTCTACTGACAAATGTCGGATCTTTTGCCGAAGCTTCGCTCAGCGTCACCGTTTACGCACACAGCTTGCTGCACTCAGATGACCTGTACTCTTATTATTTTTAACACTTGGAGTCCTGGTGGTCTGAGACACAAATGTAGCTGCACTAAAATCATGGTTCAGTTCCAGACTTTATTTCTCTACAAGGTAAATCAAAAATAATATTAAGATGTAAAGCTTGGAGGTAAAACGTTAATGAGAATTTGTACAAACTTGATTTTGGATTTATTAAAATTTCTATCACATTAGAGAATCAACTCTCATAAATAATTTTTAAAAGCTCTGAGTTTAAAAAGAACGAGTTTTTCTGTAGTATGAACACCAGTTACCAGAACTCGACTGTGTTCATGTAAAAGTCCATTTTCCGTCATTAGTATTCTTGGCTGGGCAGGAAGTTTTCCAGGTCACCACCTCTCTCTCTCTCTCTGTGAGGGAAACTTTGTTCAGAGTAAAATTAAATGTAAGAACGAGGCATAATTTGTGTTCTTGCATGTAATACTACATCCAGTGATCTGCTACGTGTCTTTTAATCCCCTTACCTCCCAGCTGAAAAGATGAATGATGCCTCTTGGGTTACCACTGATTAAGCCTGCAGTGAGAATAGATGTGAAAGGAAGATGGCGAGGATTGCAGATGTGCAGAAATCGACCATCTCTGTCGAGTAACGGGCCCTGAGTGATCGAAAATGTCTTCAGAGTAAAGTCTCACTCTGTCAGCCACTTCCAAAGGGCAGCATGCTCTGAGGACTGAGCGAGGCCGAGTGTCCGTCTTTCCAACAGCACAGCGAATTCGTTGCCTTTCCAAAATGTAAATGATCTAAAATAATATTCAGATTCTCTCTGAAATCCTCATTTGGATGTCAGTGGCTGTCCGTGGAACAGAGACGGTTTGAACAACAACGCTGAAGAGCATTTTTGGTGGGTTAAAGGTTTCCCACATGGCATCAGCCTGAAGAACTGCTTCGGGTTCTGACTAAAAACTTTTTTTGAACGATGTAAATATTTTTGGCACCTTTCATGGCCACAGTAGTTTCTCCTTCGTACTAGGAAGAAGAGGCTGATGGAGGTTGCAGTCAGCGAGAACACCAGATGCAACTAAATCCTCCACACTACAACTTTGAGTAAAGGAAATAAGAATTTCTATATTTCCTACCTCATGTTAGCTTAATAAGAAGCTCGTCTCTGCCTTTAGATATCTGTCTCTTAAGATTTAATAGAATTTGGCATTTAAAGCCACAGACACTTTTCACACTAACCTGTTAGACGTAGAAATGTGTGTAAATATTAAATGTGCTGAACAAAAAGAAAATCATGTAGGATCAGATTTTGTATAAATACACGCAAGAACAAGGGAATCAAATCATAACGACATTCAGGGAGAATACATTATAACATTTTGAAGCATGAAAGAATAAAATCCTGGAATATTTTCATATTTTAAGTTGGCAGCAGGTGCTTTTAATAAAATCTAAGAATACTGTCACCCAGCAAGAGTCACGGCCTCCATAAAGCTTAAAGAGATTAATAGGTCCGGCATGAAAGCTGAGTTTATGGCCGCTGATCACAGCGGACGTTAAATCTCAGAGCAAAGCGAACGCTTTCTCCGAGCTTTGGGACCCGAAACCTCTGACTGCTGCTTGATTACCTGCCAGAGAGACGACGAGGCCTGATAAACTTACCAGCTCCAACACATTGTTTTTGCATCAGTGGTAAATAAATTGCATTTGGCTGCTGGCTGGTGTGAAGTTCCCACCTTGTATATGACGCGGGAATGTTTGCAAAGGCCGCAGACTTCAAATCACACATTCATCCACCAGCAGCTTCAACAGGATCTCCCCCCGTTTCCGTGGCATTTATTAACCATTCAGCTCGGCTGGAAATTCAATAATCTGACCTTAAGGACTTAAAGAATATGCACACAGTGAAAAGAAATGTTTCACTTAGGTGCAGTTTAGATGTGAAAATGCCAAGTAATCCTTTTTTTCTGTCAGTGTTCGTGTAATACAAACATGAGCCACAGAGTGCTGCTGCTCAGCTGGAGGGCTGTAAACCTTTGTAAAGTTCCCATGATACTCTCTGCTGAGAACACTGCATCTTGATTGGAATTAAATAAAGGAAGCAGAGGCTGAAATGTTTGTTTGTGTGCTGGTGCACCCAGAAGTAATAATAAATCATGTTAAGGCCACCTGTGGGCCTTTAAGGTCACCTGTGGGTCGTTGAGGTCACCTGTGGGTCGTTGAGGACACCTGTGGGTCGTTGAGGACACCTGTGGGTCGTTGAGGCCACCTGTGGGTCGTTGAGGTCACCTGTGGGTCGTTGAGGACACCTGTGGGTCGTTGAGGACCTGTGGGTCGTTGAGGCACCTGTGGGTCGTTGAGGCACCTGTGGGTCGTTGAGGTCACCTGTGGGTCGTGAGGACACCTGTGGGTCGTTGAGGACACCTGTGGGTCGTTGAGGACACCTGTGGGTCGTTGAGGACACCTGTGGGTCGTTGAGGACTTAGATGTGTAGTAGATCTCTGAGATCCTCGACCAATCCTCTGCAACCAGGCAGAAGTAATCTGACTCATTTGGGGTGTCTACTGTGTAGCTTGGAGCCAGACCCAGACGTGCTTTAGAGTTTGTGTCGCTCACTGAGAGAAAACATCTAAAAACTCCAAAACGTTCATCAGTCACCTCGGCTGTGTGAAATGTGAGAGATGAAACTATCTGCATGGATGGATGCCACGAGAGGGAAGCGAGACGATGTGTGTTGGATGAAACCAACCCCGTCATTTAACTTCTTTTCTCAAAGCAGACAGCAGGAGAGAGACTGAGGAGTATAAAATTCATGGAGGTTCGATCCTGAGCTCACGGAGGCATCACAGGGTCCGGAGTCAGCCTCCTCCACCCTCAGCCCTCGTTATTAATTAAACCTGTTGAAGTTTGAGGCTCCCCAGTCGGCTGCTGCAAGCAGAAATATAAACCTCACATCAATCCCCTCACTGTGTTCTGACAGGTGCAACAAGACTCATTCTTAATTGAAAGCGCCTGACTGATTGCAATTTCAAAACCGGATGATTGATTGATCAAGCCCAGAAGTTAGACAGCGTCCCCGTCGCTGCCCTGCGAGGACGGCCGCCGAAATCCACGGCGAGGTTCTCGGTGCTGAGTTTCATTTGGATACTCAGCGAGCTGAATGAGCACAAGCAGCCTGGCAAATTGAATTCTTACTCGTAGGCGAGGTTTTCTTAATTGTGCGTGACAAATTGTCTGAAACTAAATCTGGAGAGTTCCATTAATCGAGTTTGTCAACATGTCTGTCTCTCCATATGTCTTTCAAGCCACCGCAAATCCATTTCTGCTCATCCATTCGTCAGTCTGCTCATTTAAGATCTCCAGTTGTGCCTAAAGCAGATCCTATAATGAAAGACATTTTGTTAGTTTGGGGTTGTCTGAGGTACTTACCCATAGTCAGGGTAGCAGATGGTGGACAGCATGCAAGTTGAGCAGTGTACTGCTGCACTATGGGGGTGGCAACAAAACATATTTTAGCCCCAACCTAAAAAGATCACGATGGGGAACCGAAGCCTGACATGGCCCTCCCCAAAGCCACCACACTCCTCTGACAAAAACCCAGCAAATCTTCACATCATACAGGAGCCTCGATCCACAGCAACTAAAAACTAATATCTTTAAGCATAGAAGTCAACCAAACTGGAGGAAGTGGCGAACTGGCAACTCTGTTGCACTGCATGGTGACATTGTTGTTTTTGTCAAGGAAGTCTGGTGGCTTTTTAAAGAGCACAGATCGATATCAACACTTTACTGTAGTTTCCTGTCAGAAAGCGCGTCTGATGGAGCCCTAATGTGGTAAGAATATTCAGAATATAGTGTACAACTCGAGGTTTGTCTAAAATATGTTTTGTTGCCGCCCTCGTCCTCAGCAGGACATTGTTTAGCTTCATGCTGGTCCTAAACCGCGGCGACACCTTTATTTAATTTGACTTGTTCTAATTAGACGGCAGCTGTTGACGGTCATGAAGCAGTAGGATCATGTGGTGCATGGTGGCTCACTCTGCTATGGAACAGAACCTTCATTAGTATCACTGGCACAGGCTTATTTATTGAAGATTGACTTAAATGGCGTTCCATGTGTGGTAAGATGACAGATGTGAGAGGACGTGTCCAGATGCCTGCAGATATTCAGTTTGAGTAGCTTCAGTTTGAACCTGAGGCTGCTGCAGTGCAAACACCATCAGCAGTAATACACCGTGCTCATACGTGACTCATTCCTCCATTAAAATGATTTTAATTGGAGTTTCAATCATTTTCAAAATGGCCTCTAAACCCTCACGGAGGCAAAGCAACTTCTGGTGATCTGCGAGCACCTGAGGTTTAAGTCTCTTTTTTGGTCACATTTTAATTTTAGATTTTCTAAAGATGTTTGATGCCTGTGACCAAAAACCTAAATATAACGTTCATGCAATGAATCTGCAACCTTACATACACTAATCTGTGTTTGTGGAGGAGTCGCTGTAGCGACCGAAGCTAACATGTATGAGATGTAGAAACATTGTGAAAATGTTCTCAGTGGAGAGCTTTAGCATGATGATGATGATGATGATGATGCTGTTGCTATGGAGATCCTAGTTATGATCACAGTTGTTTTTTAAAGCGCTCAATGGGCAGCCTGAGGGGTTTGTGTCTGTCGTTCCTCTCCTTCCCACCATCATCCACTCTTTACATATTCCTTCATCTACATGCACTTTTCTGATGAATAGAATTGTTACCGAGGTTGCTTATCGTTAATTTCCATGAGACCAAATCACTTCATTAGCAGCTTTACTGTAACAGAAACACAGCAGCTGTTCTACATCCTCTAACATTTATTAAATGGATTTTTTTTTTCATTGTGTCACATCACTGAGCTTCAGTGGGACAGATTCTAAAGGAAAGAAACATAATGCTGCTTTATTCATTTGGATGTGAAGCATAACGAGGTATTTGTCTATGCTTCTTGTTCAATTTGTTAAAGTCTCCATAAAAACTGAAAGCAGAGAGAACACAGGACCGAACAGAACCTCTGAAACCAGAACAGAACCTCTGAACCGCAGTGTCCAGTCTAACAGTGAACACGCGACAGAACCTCTGAACCGGCAGTGTCCAGTCTAACAGTGAACACGGCGACAGAACCTCTGAACCGGCAGTGTCCAGTCTAACAGTGAACACGGCAACAGAACCTCTGAACCGGCAGTGTCCAGTCTAACAGTGAACACAGAGACAGAACCTCTGAACCGGCAGTGTCCAGTCTAACAGTGAACACAGCAGCAGAACCTCTGAACCGGCAGTGTCCAGTCTAACAGTGAACCAGTGACAGAACCTCTGAACCGGCAGTGTCCAGTTAACAGTGAACACAGCGACAGAACCTCTGAACCGGCAGTGTCCAGTCTAACAGTGAACACAGCAGCAGAACCTCTGAACCGGCAGTGTCCAGTCTAACAGAACACAGCGACAGAACCTCTGAACCGGCAGTGTACAGTCTAACAGTGAACACAGCAGCAGAACCTCTGAACCGGCAGTGTCCAGTCTAACAGTGAACACGGCACAGAACCTCTGAACCAGCAGTGTCCAGTCTAACAGTGAACACAGCGCCAGAACCTCTGAACTGGCAGTGTCCAGTCTAACAGTAACACGGCGACAGAACCGCTGAACCGGCAGTGTCCAGTCTAACAGCGAACACAGCAGCAGAACCTCTGAACCGGCAGTGTCCAGTCTACAGAACCTCTGAACCGGCAGTGTACAGTCTAACAGTGAACACAGCGACAGAACCTCTTAACCGGCACTGTCCAGTCTAACAGTGAACACAGCAGCAGAACCTCTGAACCGGCACTGTCCAGTCTAACAGTGAACACGGCAGCAGAACCTCTGAACCGGCAGTGTCCAGTCTAACAGTGAACACAGCAGCCTACCATCCTGGGCTGAGTCAGTACAGTTAGCTACATGGATGAGTAAACAGTGGCTTGCTACTTAAGTCTTTCCTTCGAGCCTGTGCTCAAACCCGGTCCGGTCCGGCTGCTGAGCCCGGTTCTGTTGCCTGCCAACGGCAGATTCAGTTAGCAGCAGCTAATCAGCTACTTTAGCAAGTGGTTAGCCTACAGCTGTCCTGTCCTATCAGGAGAGTTGAAGCGTAGATGCGTGTTCACCTTCACCCTCTTTTATCGATCATTCATCCAATCGCTCATCAGTCAAAACGCAGCGATGCTCGGTCATTAATGTCTCGGTGAGTTTTTAAAATCTCACGTCTGAAGTTTTGGTTCATAAAATGGGAAGTTCTTTTTAAGCAGAACCGGAGCTGAAACTATCGATTTAATGGAGTTCTGTTGTGTGTCACTCATCTTCATTTCCTCTTCCTCTCCACCTGTCCAGGTGCAATATTTGAGGAGAACGCAGTGCGGGACGATGAGGTGTTCCAGCTCGCCGTGTCTGACCTCAGTCTGAGCGATGACATCCTGCAGAGCGAGAAGATCACACACTCTATTAAACTCATCGAGCCCAACAACCCTTTCCAGGCGGTGCAGGAAGGTAAGGACGCCGTGTGCGGCTTGTTTACTTCCTGTGTGTGTGTGTGTGTGTGTGTGTGTGTGTGATATGCAGAGCTTTTATGCAGATTGGTGTGTGTCTGTCTTCCTCGCTCGCTCTGGGTTGTTAATCTCTAGGTTGAGCTGGTTCTGTGTCTTGGTGCGGCATCCTCTCGGCTAATGACCCAGGTGTATCGACCTGCTAAACGCTGTTTATTCGGCGGCGGCTGCTGCCGCTCTGTTTCTGCTCTCCGAGGACGCTGTTTGCCTTTGATGCTGCGCCGCAGAGACTCTCCTTCGCCTTCTCTCTTTCCTCTCTCTTATCTTCCCCCTCTGAGACTGATTCTCTCTATCTGAACCTCTCTATCACTCACTCCTCTCTTCCTCTTTATCTCTGTGTCTTTGTGCCGGGCTCTGGTTTCTTCTGTGCAGAGGAAGCTAGGGGGAAGCACTGAGTCGAGCTGCGTCGAGTCCGGCTGTAATTTTCCATATAATTGCTTACAAAGAGGCTTTCAGGGCTCTCGGCTTTGAAAAGAGTTTATGTTCATAATGGGAGTCCCAGAAAAGATAATAAACATGATGGATGATTGCGGTGATGATAACAGACATCATTTTATTATTACATGAATGCTGTGATGAGCAGGAAGGTTTTGTTGCTGATGCGATGAAGATGTTTGAAGACCGAAATGAGATAAATTATGTTGTGTTATTATCATATTTTCTTCTTCTTCCATTCGATGATGTTGTTATCATATTTTGACATGCAGCTTGTGCAAAGGGCATCCCAATAAAACCTGTCGGTGATGTTTCAGATGAATAGTTCACGTTAACAAATATCAGCTTCGGTTACAGAGAAAACACATCTGTTCTTCTTTTGTATTTGAGCACAGACTGTAACGCCTCAGGCCGTGCCACATTGTTCGTCTTCCACAGCAAAGCTCCAACATGTTTCCTTTCTCTCCGCTAGCCGAGACATTGGCTACCAGGAGGTCCGAGGTCTGAGGTCACACATGTTTACAGTCATTGTATGTTCATTATCGTTTATGATTCATTTTCACGTTTTTGCATCGATGATCTCCAACACACGATCGAGCAACGCGACTAGAAGCACTTTGAGACTGTTTATCTCAGGTGAAGGAAGCAGGTGATCACATACTTTGAATAAAAAGTAATGTAAGTCAACATCCAACATGATTTATGGTATCACCAAAAGGCATTTAGCCACCATGTGTGTCATTCACGGCAGCTTCTATTGGCGAGAGGTTGTGTCATTTTACGTAAGGTTGTTGCAGGAACGTCTGCGTCTACTACTGACTCATCCTGTCTTTGAGCGTTGCAGTGTAACAGCTCTATATGAAGCCTCATTCAGCTGGTTGATCCAATATGTTTAATATTCATATTGTTCCACTACATTCGTACTTGTTTTGTGCAGGTATCCAAACGCCAAACCATGACACCTCGCAGCTTTGGGACAATGACGGAGCAGTAATTTGGCTCTGATGGTAAAACTTCGTCAGCACCATGGTCGTTTGTCCACGCAGCAAATTAACGTCGCTTCAGCGTCTGAAAAACAGACGACTACCTCGGATGGCGAGGCCGTCCTGGCAAACACCTTCACGATACTCAGCTAAGATTAGCTCAGGAATTAATTGGTTATTTACTGCAGCGGGCTCATCAGTGTCAATCAAACCACTTAGCACTAGCTGTCACTAATTATGTTTGTGCTTTCAACTGGAAACTTGGACGTCTCCCTGAAGTCAGGAAGCAAAGTGAGGCAGTTGTAGATGAATGTTGATAAAAGCTTTTGGTTTATAAAATGTGTACAGCCGTTAGGAGGGAAGTGTTTGGAAGTGATGGGGATGGATTGAAGTTTGAGAGCAGATTGAGAGGTTCTGCTCATTTGCCTGTTGGAGTGGACAGAATAAACAAAGTAGCACTGTAAATTATCTTAATTATCCAAAAAGTGAATGACATTTTTAAAACTTTGGAAAGTATATTTTAATAATTTCCTGACAGAAAACTTACTGGTCTGGGAGCAGCAGGGTGTACAATAATAAATCACAGCATGCATCAATGTTTTTGATGACCCGACCCACAGGTGTCCTCAACGACCCACAGGTGTCCTCAACGACCCACAGGTGTCCTCAACGACCCACAGGTGTCCTCAACGACCCACGGGTGTCCTCAACGACCCACGGGTCCTCAACGACCCACGGGTGTCCTCAACGACCCACGGGTGTCCTCAACGACCCACGGGTGTCCTCAACGACCCACAGGTGACCTCAACGACCCACAGGTGTCCTCAACGACCCACAGGTGTCCTCAACGACCCACAGGTGTCCTCAACGACCCACAGATGTCCTTAACGACCCACAGATGTCCTCAACGACCCACAGGTGACCTCAACGACCCACAGGTGTCCTCAACGACCCACAGGTCCTCAACGACCCACAGGTGTCCTCAACGACCCACAGATGTCCTCAACGACCCACAGGTGACCTCAACGACCCACAGGTGTCCTCAACGACCCACAGATGTCCTCAACGACCCACGGGTGTCCTCAACGACCCACGGGTGTCCTCAACGACCCACGGGTGACCTCAACGACCCACAGGTGACCTCAACGACCCACGGGTGTCCTCAACGACCCACGGGTGACCTCAACGACCCACAGGTGTCCTCAACGACCCACAGGTGTCCTCAACGACCCACAGGTGTCCTCAACGACCCACAGGTGTCCTCAACGACCCACAGGTGTCCTCAACGACCCACAGGTGACCTCAACGACCCACAGGTGTCCTCAACGACCCACAGGTGTCCTCAACGACCCACAGGTGTCCTCAACGACCCACAGATGTCCTTAACGACCCACAGGTGTCCTCAACGACCCACAGATGTCCTCAACGACATTCATGACGATCCATCTATGACACTGCTATGAACCATATTTCATACAGAACATATTAACTGGTTTTGGTACAGCCAGCTTAAGTAGCTAACAGCTAATTAGCTGCTGCTAACTGAATCTGCCGTTAGCAGGCAACAGAACCGGGCTCAGCAGCCGGACTGGACCGGGTTCGAGCACAGCCTCGAAGGAAAGACTGTTAGACTGGACACTGCTGGTTCAGAGGGACCTGCAAAGCAAAGCGGTGAGGGTGTGATTCACACTTGCCACAAGAGTAACAACGAGGAAGTACACAGACTTTAACTTCATGAACGTTTAGTCTGTATTCTTGTAAATGTGTCTCTGACTGTGCCTCATTTCTAATAAGCAGAAGACTCATTAAAATGATAATACAACTTTGTCTCTTGAGTGGAGATCATGCTGCTCAGCAGCAAAGACTGTGGAAACAAAAGCCTGTTGACTTCTGACACTTTTGTCACAGGCGTAACTCTAGAAATCTTCAGTGGGCGCGTTGAGCCTCTCATTAGCAGCTACAACTTGAAGTGTGCGGAGGAAATTGCGTTGATTAAAGTCGGGCTGAGAGGGCAACGTTAAAGCGCACGGCCGCTTTGGATTTGTTCGTGTCGCAGTGCGACGCGGCTGCAAACTCTCAAGTCCTTTAAACTCACATTTGTCTGTTTCTGTGCAGCAGAGAAGTTCGTGTACGGCAGGAAGGTACGGTGGCCGAGAACCCTCAATGCTGCAAAAATAAAGAAACACTGCAAATAAAGAAACGCTGCAAATAAAAAACACTGCTACAAATAAAAAGAAACGCTGCAAATAAAGAAACGCTGCAAATAAAAGAAATCCTGCAAATTAAAGAAACGCTGCAGCAAATAAAAAACCACAGCGGCAAATAAAAAGAAAAGCTGCAAATAAAAGAAATGCTGCAAATAAAAAGAAATGCTGCAAATAAAAGAAATGCTGCAAATAAAAAGAAAAGCTGCAAATAAAAGAAACGCTGCAAATAAAAAAAGCTGCAAATAAAAAGAAAAGCTGCAAATAAAAGAAACGCTGCAAATAAAAGAAATCCTGCAAATTAAAGAAATCCTGCAAATTAAAGAAACGCTGCTGCAAATAAAAAGAAAAGCTGCAAATAAAAGAAACGCTGCACGCAAAGAAATCAACAACGGAAGTGAATTACCTGGGACTATTATTGCTGGTGTGTTTTTTTTTTTTTTTTTTTTATGTTTACGACATTGTGATCTCGTAATTACGAGATAAGGTGTCTAATTTTTTTTTTCAAGTGAATGCAATACGCTTCCGTACTTCTTCTTCTTCTTTTTCTTCGCTCACTAAAAAACACAGGTGCACCGGCAATAATAGTCCCAGGTAATTCACTTGTGGATTTCTTTGTGTGCGGTGTTTCTTTTTATTTGCAGCATTGAGGCTTCCCGGCCACCGTAGGAAGGAGCTACTGGAGCTTTGAAACCAGTACAGACGCCGTCAGAGCTGCAGAAAAAGTTTGATTGTTGTGACTTTGAAAAGCTGATTTCCACTTTCACGATACAAATTAGCTTGTTCCTTAAAGGTGATGCAGTGCACACACACACACACACACACACACACACACACACACACACACACACACACACACACACACACACACACACACACACACACCCTCTGTTTACTGTCTGAGCCTGATCCATGTGAACTAGGTGTAACGCCTGCTGCTCTTTGCTACAGACGTCATCTGATTTCATTTCCTGCAGCAGCTGTTCCCGACGACATCAATGTGAAAATAAAAGACACAAGGAAAACTAAGTACAGTTAGAATGTTACATTTGATATTATATCACATTAAGTTAATATTCCCTTTATCTTTTATTGATGCATAAATTATTTATGAATGAACTAAATGTGGAGAGTGAACGCAGGCAGATAGAAGTGTGTGTGTGTGTGTGTGTGTGTGTGTGCTGTGTGTGTGCGTGTGTGTGTGTGTGTGCGTGTGCGTGTGCGTGTGCGTGTGCGTGTGCGTGTGCGTGTGCGTGTGTGCGTGCGTGCGTGTGTGTGTGTGTGTGTGTGTGTGTGGTTTCTCTCTCGCCCTGACCTTTTCTCAGAGCTCCCATGATCCTCGGTCCTCAGAGACTCCGATGACAGCCCGGGCTATAGTGGATTATGGGTAATGAGAGGGGGATTCACACTCTGCCGTGTGTGTGTGTGTGTGTGTGTGTGTGTGTGTGTGGTGTGTGTGTGTGTGTGTGTGTGTGTGTGTGTGTGTGTGTGTGTGTGTGTGTGTGTGTGTGCATGGGGTGGCTGACCGAGCATAAAGGAACAGCTCAGTTTTGACTTTTAGCTGCACCGCCTCGTCTGACGGTGAAAATCTGTCACGCTGATCCGTTACCCGTGACGACGGTGAGAGTTTGTGTTCATAACCCATAAATAGTTTCTGTCATTTTACTTTCTCTGCGTCGAGCTCAGTTCTGCTGGATGAAACCCTCGGCTCTGTGAAAGACGCGATGAAAACTGAAAGAATCAGAGTCAGAACCGTGATTGACCACTGAGCAGGTTTTTATTAATACATGCACCATGACCACAGCAGGACATGGATTAATAAACAGCTGAACAACCTCTGCTCCATGCTGAGACTTTGATTCATCGGTCTCATTTATTAAAGCACATAGTTCTTTATCTCCGCTTGTTCGTCTATTTCAACATTTTTATTTCTACTTTTTATATAGATTTCTATTTGTTAAATGTATAACTTCTAAACACAGTTATATATTTAATTTCTATGCAAATATTTAATTCCTCTGCACAATAGTCTAACTTCTCTGCAAAGGTTCAATATTTTAGCACAGGTTTTAATTTAAATTTAGATTTCAGGTTCATTCTCATGAATGTTTAATGTTTGCATCCATCTTGTTTGGTTTGATTGGTTGTCTGGGCTCGATGTGACGTTGCACCTTGTGCTAAGGTTGAGGATATTTGTAACTTCCCTTAATAAACCACAAGAAAACATGAGCAGGAGTGCATGTGGTTGAGGACGTTTAAGGTAATAACAACCTAGAATTAAAAATATCTCTCCGGCGCTGCACATGCATCCATCTGCTGCCTGCAGACAGCTCGAGCATCACAGCCAGTCGAGCTGCTGATTTCTTCCAGCAGAGATGCTTTTGTCATGACGGAGGCTGTTTACGCCGATACGAGTCGCTCCTCGTCCACGCGGGCCGATATGCAACACTCGAAAATCTCAGTGAAACCATCTGTCAGAGAAATCCGCTCGGATTACATGCCTCGAGTTTTCAACAAAGAGGCTAAGACAGAAAGCTGTTTCTGCACCGGCTCTAATCCTTTTAACACGTATCGGCTGAATTTTCAATAAAGACGTTTGTTTGTCTGCACTGACACTGTGTCAGCAGCCTGACCCGGCCCGTTTGTAGCACTGATGTAATCTGATGAACTTTTTCAGCGCTGCTCACTTATTCTTTAATTGGCTTTTCAATTCAAACAAATTAGTCTAATTGTCTTATTATGATCGTGTCCGGCTCAGCTCGATTACTGTGTAATTAGAGGAGAAATGAGTCGGCGCGGGAAGTCTGCGGCTGAATGTGATGCTCTTCATTTTCTCCTCACCTTCTCTCCATTTTTAAAATGTATTTATCATCTTTTCTGTCCAAACCTTTTTTTTTTTTAATTGCCTCATTTTGGTTGTTTGTGCGTCTCTTGTTTCATTTTAATTTGTCCTGTGAGATTTAATTTTCTATAGCGTCTCTGTCGTCTCTCAACGTTCTGTTATGAGCTTTTAATTTCATTCTAAGATGCACGTTGGTCATCAGACTGTTCTCAGAGGTCGGGTCAGAACCTCGTCGTTTTCTAACGGGTCTGAGTCTGCAGAAGATTTGATTATTTATGAAGCTGCGGTTAAAAATATAAAAAGGTTAGAGCGCACACACACACACACACACACACACACACACACACACACACACACACACACACACACACACACACACAGAGAATAAAAAATCTTCTTAGTTTTGTTTTCAGCTTATATCTCAGCGTCTGTCATCCCTTTAATTATATCAAGTGTTTGGTCTGTGTGTGTGTGTGTGTGCGTGCGTGCGTGCGTGCATGCGCGCGTGTGTGTGTGTGTGTGTGTGTGTCACTGCGTGAAAATGTAAATTGTTTTAAATTGTTCCTGTTTGATTGGGTTATGGAAAGAGTTTCTGGACCTGTGTTCTTGAACTATCAACAGGACAGAGAGCGTCTCGTCTTCCGTCCGTCAGAGTCCTGGTGACGTCGTTTCCCGTCTGACAGACGACAGTATTTCCTCTGAACGTTGATGTTGTTGATGTTTCCAAGCTGCTGTAACTTCCTGCGTCGGTTGCATCTCGTTCCGTCCTGATAAATATCGCTCTCAAAGAACAGAACGGACTTTGCAGACTTTGTTCTCGCTCCGATGCCGCTAATCTGAACTGTCAGTTGACTCTGTGATCTCCACTCGTCCGGACGTAGCAGCTCTGATGTTTGCTGTTTTCTGCCGTAATCACTTCACTGTCTGATCTCCTGCTGCTGTGAGATGTCACTGATCCAACGACGTGCGGATCTGAAGGCCGATACACTCGTGAAACATTAAAACGCCATAAAATGCAGCTCAAACATTAAACGTCAGTCATGTAACATCTGAATGCCGTCCCGGGCTTGAACCGGAAACCTTGTGAGTCATAAGTTTGATTCACGACCCTGAACTGAAGCTTCTGATAAGAGTTGTTGTTGTTTGATCATCGTAAAAAACTTCCCAACCTTCTTGTTTTTTCTTGCAAAACAAAAAAGACTTAAAGACGGAGCATGCGTTGCTCATCGTACTATCTTGGGTGATCGGGCGGAGGTTCGTGGGGGTATGAGGGATGGAGAAGGAAGGATGAAGGATTTCCACAAGGACACAGAGACGAAGCCTCAGCGGCTTTACTGTCTCTCTACATTTCATCAGTGTCTTCGCTGTTTGTGACCTGACTTTTGTTGACTGTGTCCGAGCGTCTGTCCTTCTCTTATTAGCCCGTCTTCTTCTGTGCTGTCCATGTATTTGAAGATGTCAAGACTGTGTCACAGCTGGGGAAACACAGCTTGTGTCGCTGCACGTGTTATTTTAGATCAAGAAACGAACGCTCGCCTCAGAGTTCTCTTTCTTTTAATTCATCATGAGTCCTCCTCAGTCCCCCTCAGTCCCCCTCAGTCCTCCTCAGTCCCCCCTCAGTCCTCCTCAGTCCCCTCAGTCCCCCCTCAGTCCTCCTCAGTCCTCCTCAGTCCTCCTCAGTCCCCCCTCAGTCTTCCTCAGTCCCCCTCAGTCCTCCTCAGTCCCCCCTCAGTCCTCCTCAGTCCTCCTCAGTCCCCCCTCAGTCCTCCTCAGTCCTCCTCAGTCCCCCCTCAGTCCCCCCTCAGTCCTCCTCAGTCCTCCTCAGTCCCCCTCAGTCCTCCTCAGTCCTCCTCAGTCCCCCCTCAGTCCCCCCTCAGTCCCCCTCAGTCCTCCTCAGTCCTCCTCAGTCCCCCCCTCCTCCTCCTCAGTCCTCCTCAGTCCCCCCTCAGTCCCCCCTCCTCCCCTCAGTCCCCTCAGTCCCCCCTCAGTCCTCCTCAGTCCTCCTCAGTCCCCCCTTAGTCTTCCTCAGTCCTCCTCAGTCCTCCTCAGTCCCCCCTCAGTCCTCCTCAGTCCTCCTCAGTCCCCCCTCAGTCCCCCTCAGTCCTCCTCAGTCCCCCCTCAGTCCCCCTCAGTCCTCCTCAGTCCCCCTCAGTCCCCCTCAGTCCCCCCTCAGTCCTCCTCAGTCCTCCTCAGTCCCCCTCAGTCCTCCTCAGTCCCCCTCAGTCCTCCTCAGTCCCCCTCAGTCCCCCTCAGTCCTCCTCAGTCCTGATGGTTGGGATTGTGTTGGTGTCTGAAGTGAAGCAGCTGATGTATGATGAGTGGTTGGAAAATGGTGCACGAGGTGGACCGGCGGATTGGTGCGCTGTCGGCAGATGGTATCCTCATCTATGGTCACATCTGGAACGTTGGGTTAGTGGAAGTTAATGGATGGATCGATAATCATCCATTAACTTCCACTTTGAATTTGGTTCATACGTTGTGATAATGTGTCTAAAGTGTTCCCTCGTGGTAAAATCCTCCCGGCGTAGCAGTAGCAGTTTATTTGCTGTCAATGGACATTTTGGCACCAGGTCATAAGACTTTATGTGGCATGTTCTTAGTGGGCGCCCACTTTAAATTCATGATACGATATTTCATAAATGTAAACATAAAGCGTTGTGCTTTTAACGAGCGGGGCGCTCATTGAATCTGTTTTGTAAGCAAAGGTCTTAAAACGGCTCATAAATCCTCTCGTAACCGGTAACGAGCTTTCACTTTGTTTCTATTCCGCATTCGGTAAATGAACGTGACACGTCTTTACGAGTCTTCAGAGGTGAAACGAGCCGTTTCCAGCTCAGTCCACCAAACACTCGGGGAGCCGCCGCCGGGGTCTTCTGGAGAAACGCAGGAAATTCCCTCATTGGTATTCTTTGCTCTTCCTTCACACGGCGATTATTCGCCATCAGCTGCTTTTCTTATTTCCTAGTTTATCGATGGCACAATATAATAACAGCCAAATTATCCTCAGTCCAAAGTGCCATCTGTTTTTCTGTGATGGAGACTGTTACTCCTTCAGCTCGCTGGTTGTTATTAATCCACAGGGAATCATCGAGGAGGAGGAGGAGGAACGTCTTCCTCCTCTCCACATACCTCCATCTCTCTCTTTACTCCCACACATGGCCGCTGATGGCTACGTGCACGCTCTCCAAATTCAGACTCTTACTGACCAAAGAGTTTGGAGTCAGTCGTGTGTGTAAGTGGATAAATGCCGAGTCACACTGATCTGAACTGATTCATTCACCGTGATTTGACTGATTTGAGTCTAAAATGGTAAAATGACTTTACGGCTTCGTGAAAACACGCAACGTCAATCCCATCTCAAGTATTCAACAGTTCACTGGTGACTGTGTAAAGACATAGATTTTCATATCTGGTGCTAAATGTCTCAGTAAGTTTATTTTGTGATCCTCCGTCTTCTTTCTATACGTGCACAGATGAAGTCGTCGTGGGCAGTATGCTGAGAGACTGAGAACAAAAACTAAATTAGGATCTGTGAGACATTGTGTCTTCATGTTTGTGTGTTTCAGGTTGAAAGCTGCAGGTAAAAACGTGGAAATAAAATGTCAGAAAAACAGTTTTTAAAGGACAAAAAGAAACAGATCAAAAATAATGTCTAACACGAGTGTACAGTATTAGAAAATTGTCTCTCAGATGTAATTTCATGTCTCCTGAAGCTTCCCTTTTGGAGCTTGAATGGCTCCATCCGGTCTGAAAAGGCTCAGCGCTGCCAAAACATCAATTTCTTCTGAGTACGGTGCTACACATGCGAGCTGAGTGCACTTATTTTCCAGATAGCTTAATTATGTTTCCCACATCGTGCTATTCTTTGCATGTTTGCAGTCCTCCCTCCTCCGCTCTTTGACGAAGGTTTGGTCCATAGATGCATAATAAATCTCTGTTCTGTCAATACCGACATCCATAACGGCTCGTCCTAAACTGCCCGAGTCAGAAATCTACATCAAGGCTCTGCCGGACCTGCAACGTGCCCGTATGTCCACTTCATCACCGCTAAACTGGAGACGGGCTGACAGCAGTGAGAGCTTCAGTGGCATGATAGATCAACACTGGGCCATCTGCCTGTCATTTCTGATTGGGGGACATTAATGTGGCGCTCTGTCTTTTTTAAAGTCACCAGAGATGACCGAGATCGTCGGGATTAGAAAGGCTGCGTGAGTTCGTCCAGAGGTGAGGAAAGAAAAGACCTGCCAGACACCAGACAGACGACTCGATTGATCTGGCCTGGCTCTTTGGAAAGCAGCAGATTGTCCTCACACACACACACACACACACACACACACACACACACACACACACACACACACACACACACACACACAGTGACCAAACACTTGATATAATTAAAGGGATTTGATTTTTGCCAAATTTCCACAGCAGGGACAATTAGGTTTATTACTGCGATCGCCAGAGGCAGCTCGAAATGTTAACAACCCAGGATCAAAACCACAATTACCTTATTTAAAACGGCAGTCACCCAGCTGGCAAATAATATCCGTAGGCGATGAAAGGCATGAGAGGCCGCAGCAGAGAGTGGCCTCTACATTAAGTGTGCTGGTGTTAAAAAGTGTGCAGGCAGGTTGCTGGGTGGTGTTGTCAGAGCCGGCAGTGAGGAGCTGAAAGGTGAAGCTGTTAAAAAATAACGAGCTGAGTGGGCTGTCTTCTCTCTGTATTTTTATAAAGATCCACAAAGGTTGACCCTTCCCACCCACCATCATTTTGGGGGTGGTTTAAACAAAGCGACTGCCTCTTGTAATGAGTTGGATGAATGTTTCACATTGGGCTCGATAAAATTTGACTTCAGTTTGGGTTGTTTTTAAAGTTAGATTGAATTTTTTTGGGTCGACCTTTGAGACTGGAGTTGGACAGAAACATAAAATAATAATATCAGACTGAGTCGGTACAGTCACGGATGTGTTTGGGGGAAAAAGTTCCAGACGAAGGAGGGCAGCTGCAGAGACTGTCGCCCCAGGTTCGGTGCTCGGTCCTGGGCGGTGGAGTCTGGAGGTCAGCATCAGATGAACGGAGGAGGCTGCAGGATGGATTGTGGCGATGGAGCAGGTCAGTGAGGTAGGAAGGAGACCTGGTTATGGAGGCTTTGTGTGTGAGGAGGAGAGTTTTGAACTGAACGCGGAGGTGGAGGTTCTGGATGTTTATTGAAAGTTTTGGATGGTGTGCCATGGAGAATACTGTTGTAGTCAGTTGTGGAGGTGATGAAGGTGTGAATGAAGGCGAGTGATGTTCAAAGCAGAGGTTATTGTATTGAGGGGGTGGAGACCGGGTGGAGTTGTGAGTGCTGAGGCAGAAACTGTCTGGTGAGCAAGTCGGGTGTTTGAAAGAAGAACAAATCTAATTCAGTGAACGTGGTGAATGCTGCCATGAGGCTGAATCGGCGTCGTCGTAGTAAACTGTGAAGGGAAACAGAGATTTGCTGGAGGCTGTGCAAACGGGGAGCAGCTCACTGACTTACCTCATGCGTCTTAGACATCTGAAACCTCCTTGGACTTGAAATTTGGTGGAAAGCTGCCAAAGCGTCCAGCAGAGTCATCAAACTCAGGTCAGGATCGATTGAAGCGCAGTGAACTACACGCTGACTCTAAAAACAAGTTTGCATTGAGAACTACTGGACCGGCTAACCACATTTCACATGCTGGTAGTTATTACTCTGCCTGCCAGTCGGATTATTCCCGATTCAAACAGAAACACTTTGTTAATTTATGTGGATGCTTCTTTATTTCTGGCTATGACAATGTGGCCAACTGATATGAGCCTGAGCAGACCTGTCATCGCACAATAAAAGAAGAAGTCAGTCTGAGTCACAGCTGCCAGCACGCAGCGAGATGATACGAACAAACACAGAGGGTTGTACATTCACAACCTGAACATAGAGACGACTCTGCAATCTTCTGAAACATAGAGAAACAAGACTCGACCTCAGTTCAACACGCTTTGTGTTAGAGAACAGACGTGTTTTAAATTAGATTCTAGTTTCTCCCTTTAGTGTTTGGATGTGTTGGTGCGTTACTTGTTTTTCTGCTATTTGGCAGCAAAGGAAACATTTGGAGCAGTTCACTCCGGACAGCTTCGAGCTGCTGCAGGATCAGCTCTTTGGAGAGTCCGGTTCGGGTTCGGGTCGTTGATTAATGGATATTTTTGTGGGTCGCAGATTTTTAAGACAAAAAACGGAGATGTTTAAGTTACAAAGACAAAACATCCATTTCATGGTAGTTTTAATAATCAAAGATCTTCTTGTAGCTCTTCGTGGTCTCGCCTTCGTCATCGGGGAACATTCCTCACCATTAGCACAGTTAGCGCTGATAGTAAACAACCTGTCAAGTGTTTAAACTGACGCTGGCCGAATTTAGACGCTGACGTCGTGTCCCAGATGTTTTCCAGGAGCTTTTGACAGCAGAAAAAGTTGCAGCAATCGGAAGCATCAATGTGAACATAAGCCTTTGGTGTCAGTTTGCCAGAATCCTTTGAGTCCATCAAAGAAGTAGATACAAAGAGACCAATCATCAAAGATCTGAATTAAACCAGATCGGGAATAAATGCAGTTGGAAGACAAAGAAGTCTCTCGTTGTCTTGAGAGGAAAAATTCGAAAGTGTTATGGTGGTGGTGCCGCCGCTCTCTCCGCCTACACACTCCCAATGCAACAAGTTCAGACTCCTCTGGGGTTTCTCACAAAGCTCTCTGTGCCTGTATGAAGTCAGTAAGTGAAGTAAATGAGGCATGTTGAAGGAAAGTAGGTTTAACAGTCATTATAATTCCATCACAATACACCAGACATTACAGACTGATGGGAAGTTTTTCCATTGCACAGTTACCGAGGGTGGCAGGTTGGAGATTTGAGTCCCAAACTGCAGCAGGATCCTGCTGATGCATGTGAACGGAAAGAAGTTCTCCTGTTTGTGTCGGATCCCCAAAGCCCAAAATGCTGAATGACCAACATGAGTGTTCTTCAGCTTCATGTGTGTGGTGTGAACTGTGCAAAGAGAAATTATCTCTTTATTACATCGATGAAACTCAATAAGAGAGGCATGTTTCCTCTTGTGCTGTTGGATGACCTGAAATTATTTCTAGATATCTGCTGTAACGACCCAATGCATGCTCAATGAATTTTCTCTGCATAAATAAAGTCTGACTTCTGAAATTTACGGTTTTCAATGACTCACTGGAATCAAAACTGGAGCCAACAAACAAGATAATCCCACCACGACTCCGATCTGGAGAAGATAAACCAATATGTCATCCCGGTTTTGGCCCGAGGCGCATTCATTTGTGTTTACAAGATCCACGGCGAGAACAACAAGCCGGCACACAGTCGCCTCAGAAAATGAGATGAAAGTGATTACACCTTGAAGAATACATTGCAAGAATTACCTCGCCGCCATTTAGCAGGCAAGAGCTTCCAATTATCCAGAACATGCCCCGCCGGTTAAACTGTGCAATTATCTGCTAGATGGAGTCATCACCTCGGCGAGGCTCGGAGGGTGCGGCCTCGTCTTCCCGCGCCTCTCCTGATTTATTAACCTCTCAGAGGCAGCTGGAGCAAACCGTAGAAGTCAACTTTCATGAATCATTGTTGCTGGAACAGCAAGAGTGTTACGGCCACACAATGCAACACAAAAAAATCGATTTATTACAAGCGAGCCACAACATAACATAACATCCTGCTTATACACAAAAGACGACGAATGCAGGAAACGAGCCAAGCGAGTGCTGCGCTAATAACCACAACAGCAAGAACAGATGGACTGAGAAGAAATGGACATGAACCGTGAAGAGTACTGATTGGATGCAAGTGTGTGAAAGGTGGCTCAGGTTAAACCCTGAAACATCGCGGGACGTCATCGGACTCCCTGGAACTGAAGGTGTTTCCCAGTAACTGCTCAGTTTTCTTCTTCATCAGACGCTCTTTGCGTCATCTTGGCTCGAGCTGAACCAAACGTGCCACCGTGTGGCTGAGAATGAGTTCGGGCTTTGACGGAGGGATGAAGGTTGTGTAAAGAAAAGGGTGAGCTCTGTAACCCGAGACAAAACGAGAGCAGCAGGGTGTAGAAAAGTGGCGATTAGCTTAGTTGGAAGAGCGTCAAAAATATCTATCTTCTTGCCGATGCTGCATCAGAGGCGCGCAGTTTTCTTTGTGACTGCATGAGCACTAATAATGCCTCCAGATAACAAAGGTGTCGTGTTGCCCCGTGTCATCGTCGCATTATAATGCATCAGCAGCAGCAGCAGCACAGTGAAGCCAACAGCTCACCCACACAGCAGCCATACGACGAGCTGTGCAGAGAGACCCGGGTTGGGCCGCGGAGAAGCCGGCGACAGAGCTCGGACCTCGGAGCTGCAGCTGCAGTCGCAGCCTCTGTCCGGCAACGCGTCCACACACAGCTCAAACACACTGTTCTCTCAGGTTTAGCTGAGCTTTTCCAACCTGTTTTTATATTTAAATAGTAAATCATAAGATGAAATGTTATGGTTATGCACTTCGTTCTTTTACTCGTTCACTTTTCTTTCCTCACGCTGTCCAACAATTATTCTGAAGCATAAAAAACCTGCACACATGATGTGCTGTAGGTGATTTTACAGTTTGGCTGATCCAGGTTGAGATCACCTGTGAGAAGTCCCACAGCACCAACTGTTTCACTGATGTTGGTGAAACTGGATCATATTTTATGGAGGAAATTAGCTCGGTTCGTTAGCCGGGTTGCAAGCGAGCAATGTAACGGCGCTCAGCGGCCTCCATGACCGAAGAGGCTGCTTATTGACTGATCTGTTCATCAACATGGAAGGCCATCGACTGATGCTGCGCCAAAATAACAAGGATGCAACCGACTGTACCGGTGGTGAAGTTAGTATTTGTAACAAACATGCATCCATCATAAAAGAAAACGGCTCGAGGCTCAGATGAAGAAATGTAATATATATATATATAATGTAATATATGCAGCGGTTCTTCATAGACTTTAACATTTCTGCTTTATAATTGAGCATTAATCGATTATCAACGTTTAGAAAAAGCAGCTGACACCATGATCTCATCTCGAGGTCCGCTTCCTTCTTTTTTCCTGCTTCCCTGTGGGACCAAGCTTCAAAGATCTCACTTGGAGAGCTCAGACTCCCAGACGTGTCCGGACCACACATGCACGTTGTCCTCAACATGCTTTGCACATATAGATTTAACCTTTCCAAGCCCTGACATGGGTGGATTGATATCATATCCATCCAGCACATAATCATCACTCATACTCCCCCGCCATCCTCACATGCTGCAGACGTTAAAGGTTCACGCCCGTTCATGCCTCGGCCTGGGTGTACGTTAGAGAATGGCGGCATTGAATAGAGTCTAAATACATGCTAGTTAAATATGTATTTTGAAATAGTAATGTCTTTGTTCTTCCACTTTTGGGTGAAATAAAAAAAAAAAGGCAACTATGTCGAAACGTGACTAATGAGTCACAGATCAGCTCCACAGGGTCTCGCTCACACATGCAGGCACACAGTGGGCGTGCAGAAACATTTCATATAATGTCACTGAGAAACTCTGCAGGGTATCCGGTCCCACACGTTCACCGTCACAGGCACAGACATCGACACGCTGGTGCAGGGCCGGGAAACTCTGAAGTAAGAAAACTGTCAACGGGGCGGTAACAAAGTGTAAAGTGCCTCAACCTTTGTCATGACGGCATGACGAGAACATGCAGAAGCTCGGCTATCGATGGTGCCGTTGTTATTTTGAGCTACAGACTGTGTAAGATTTGGGGTAAGGCATTCATAACTATGTTTCCGTGCACGTATAATCACGTGAAAATAGAAATCTTTCTATTTTTGTTACTCTAAAATTCTCCTTTTATACCTACAGCGGTCCTCTTTCATGGAGGTTGTTTCTACAGTAGCCCAGAACAGACAAAGACTTTCAGGGTCTAGAGTCAGTATTTAGTTTGTCCGTTACAGTAGGAAGGCAAGAGTGATGTGAGGAGATAGATCATCAGGTAACTTAAGCTACATATGAAAATGTCATTTTTATCTTTTAAGCATTAAATATGGGGTGCCGTTTGTAAAGCGTCTCGCTCTGAAAATAAAACAGCAACATTTTGTCACATTTAGCTAAAAACAATGTTTTAAAAAACTGGTTTGAATTTTTTAGAGTCACTTTTTTGCACATTTAGAACAATATTTGTGAACTTAGAGATATTTTAAATATTTAAATCCAAATGTTAAATGTAAGATCTAAATGCTAAATCTAAATCTAAATGTTAAATATAAAACTAAATAGCCATAGTGGCTACAGGTTATAAGTCCCGCACCCTTTATAAAAGTGACACTAAAAACTCAAAGTACTCCTCAAATAAAGTTTCTCCAAACGTGTTTGTTCATCTAGGCAGTTATTATCACGATAATCCATGTCCAAGAGTCCATCTCCCCGGATAAGATGGTTTTATTCGTTATTTGCCACTATAAAGACGCTCTGACCTTCTCGAGCTTTTATTTTGGCACTTCCGGTTACCGTCATTTGAATTTGCATTTTAGCTAAATATTTAGTTTCACACGCAACATTTAGCTTCAACATTTAGATTTAGATTTATAGTTAACATTTAGATATATATTTAACATTTAGCTTCAACATTTAGATTTATATTTATATTTAACATTTAGATATATATTTCAAATTTAGCTTCAACATTTATATTTATATTTAACATTTAGATATATATTTAACATTTATATTTAACATTTAGATGTATATTTAACATTTATATTTAGAGTTAGCATTTAGATCTTACATTTAACATTTGGATTTAAATATTTAAAATATCTCTAAGTTCACAAATATTGTTCTAAATGTGCAAAAAAGTGACTCTCAAAAATTCAAACCAGTTTTTTAAACATCGTTTTTAGCTAAATGTGACAAAATGTTGCTGTTATTTTCAGAGCGAGACGCTTTACAAACGGCACCCCATAATTAAACTGTGGTTGGAGCCAAAATGAAGCGTCAGTTTTTGAGTTTGACTGGTACAGAAATAACAAAAAGCAAGATTTCCAAACTCTGTTTCACTGACCAAAAAAAAAGAAGAAGCTGTTAATGAGTGATGAATTTCAGACGCTGCCAAAACCAGAACTGGCAGACACATCCTGACAGTCTGCTCTTCGTCTTGCTGGTCCAAGTGTAAAGATTTCTCTGAGTTTCCTCTTCTCTGATTGACGTCCTCACTGTCAAACGCTGAAGTTTTCGGCTGCTCAAACATTTCCTCATATTTTGTCTGACGCATCTGAAATGAGCTGCTGCTGTCTTGTGTCCTTGAACCTCCCGTTCACTCATTTCCTACGTGTCTGGTAAAGACGATGAAGTGCGGCCTCGAGCGAGCGGATGAAATATTTCTCACTGCAGATATTTTTGACTAATAACACCAACAATGGGCTCATTGTCTTCATGTAGCAGTACACCACGACACCGAGCCAGCGTGCACAATGCAGACTCCCGAAGATCAGCTGAGAGAAATGGAATTCAGCCATTGTTAAAGTCCTAAACTGCACAGCAGTCGAATCAAACAGGCTCAGCTCGTTTTTAAGTTCATACGAAGTCAAGCAGCTTTTTATTTAGAGGAACGTGGAGCAGCTTTGATGCGAGCACAGATCGGTCTTGTACTGTTGAATAGGAAGCAGCACGGCGGTGATACCTGGTGATTCTTAAAGTGCTTTTCACACAGCGCCCGTGTCTGCATGTACTCGTCTGTGGTCATACTGTTTTATTGCCACGTCCAGATGACTGCAAACAGCAATTTCACATCAGAGGTGAGAATGGAGAACTGAAGGTGTGTGTGTGTGTGTGTGTGTGTGTGTGTGTGTGTGTGTGTGTGTGTGTGTGTGTGTGTGTAAATGCACAAACACTATGTTATGTAACATGTACTGATGTGAAGACGGACAGTGCTTGAAGATGAGGCAGAAGTGGAGAAAGATCACAGTGGCTGTCATGTCACATATGTGTCTATCTGTGAATGAAAGGGAGGTCACACTCACACTCACACACACACACACACACATGCACACAGGATCAATTTCCAGGAATTCGATTGGAGCATCGACATGTTTTGAAGTATTGTGTTGAAACGTCTTGAGAAAGGTGGTTGTTGTTGTTGTTCCTGTTGTTGTTGCACGTTCTTCTTCTAGTGTTCTGACCGGAGCTTCTTCTGCAGAATTATTCCAAATTTTTGAAACATTCAGACGGAAACATGCTTTATGATATGTCGCATTGACAGGAAGTCGAGGCACCTTTTTTTTTTTTCTTTTTACAAATTAAAAGCCTTCACTATACTTTCCAGAGCGGCTTGTAAAGGCTCATTTATCAAATCAGCACAAGTGCTTGGCCACCACCTTTTCTTGTAATTTCCCTTCCAAGAGCTTGTGTGGTAATAGAACACCTGAAGTGCTCTCTGCCGTTTCGCCTGCTCTGCTTATCGTGCATGATTATGATTATTTGTCTTCATGATTGCATCTTTTGTCAACCTCTCGAGTAGTTCCAGCCACAGCGGGCCGTCTAATTGAAACCAAATGCGTCAGCGCTGGAGAGACTCCTCAGCTCTCCCTGTTCTTCTTCTCAAACGTCGGAGACAACAATGACTGACAGATGTGATTGTGTGGGAGAAAGCAAATATTTAAATTTCCTCCCCGACTTGAACATTGTGGAGGATGCATCACAAAGCCCAGCGCCTGGTAACTGTCTCACACTGCATAAAGATTGTGTTCCTGGAGGACGCCAACGTGCGGCTGGAAAAATCAACTCCAAAGATCGTTGAACGAGAAATAACCAGATAGACAGAAACGAGCTGCTGCCCCAAGTTCAAGTATCTCGTAGTCTTGTTCACGATTGAACAAGGCATCTGCAGTACTGCGGCGTGGTACCGGACCACTGTGGGGAAGAAGGAGCTGAGCCATGCAGTCCATCTACGTTCCCTCACCTCGGTCATGAGGTAGTGACTGAAAGAATGAGATATAAGTGGCTGAAATGAGCTTCCTCCTCCGAAAGGAGCCAGCTGAGGTGGTTCAGGCATCTGATTCGGAGGAGTTCCAGGCATGTCCATCTGGGAGGACACCCCGGGCAGACCCAGAACCTGCTGGAGGGACTACATAGCCCATCTAGCCTGGGAACGCCTCGGGATCCTCCAGGAGGAGCTGGGATGTGCTGCTGGGGAGAAGAACGTCTGGAGCGCTCTGCTAAACCTGCTGCTTCGATACCGTAAAAATGCCGAGCTCCTGATGGCCCAGGCTCGGACTCCTCTGGAGTCCAGCTTGCTAAAATAGACAGTATGTTGTCTCCTCTGTTGTATTTTGGGAGTCGTGCTGCTGCAGTCAATTCTGAACCAGCTGAGGTTTTTCAAACCCTAAGCTGGATTTAATGAGCGTGGGTGACACTTTCCAAATGCAGATTTTTTTTTTTGAGGCTTCATGAAGTTGCAGAAAGCTCAAAGTGACGGGAAGCGTTGGTAATTTCAGTTCCGGCGTGAATAACTGGTGTGAATTAGTTTGTTTCTCCTAATGACGTTAAAATGTAATTAAGAGACAGCATGGAGGCGTCTTCCTATAGAAACGATGGAGCAGAATGTGAACACACAGACTGGAAACGAGTCTTCAAGCTTTAAATCTTTCTTCCTCTCACATGAATTAGCGATCAAATCTTCTTCAGCCCCTTGAGCTAACCGTCGCCTTTGATTTGTGTCGCGGCTCTTGGTGGTGAAATAAATCTGTCGAGGCGTAATGCGCAGACATTACACATCTGATGCTGAATCAGCTCGTCTTGCCCTTTCCGCTGCCCTTCTGCTTCATACGTCACGTCACCTGAAAGTGTCTCTTAAAAGGTTTTGAGGTAATGTGTCAAACCTTTGAGGTCATGTGGCGCTTCTGCAGTACGCCTCACTGCTGACAAACACTGACATCGTAACTAATTTAATTTGATTAACTTTTTGTACGTACGGCTTCTTTTTTTATTTTCTCATCTCATACGAAGCGTCTTCGACTGAAACAGGACAGCAGTGACGGTGTTTGCACCAGACGGAGCGTTCATGCATCGTCCCTCTGCAGGCTGCAGGAAGTCCGTCCGGCTGTGAGAACAAAATAAACCTTCGTCCACTCACACACACACTGTTCTCCTTTTTGCAGTTGATATGACAACGGTTTCCAGGGAGATGGAGCAACCGGTCCATGCGGGAGCCACCTGTTGGCTCGTCTCTGTTAAAGCACGCGAGCATTCAAACACAGACGTGACGATCGCGTCCGGGTCGCCTGTGTTCACGTCTGTGAAGGTGTTCCTACCTGCAGGTGTGTCATCAGCACACGGCGTGAACACCAAATACTCACTCGTCTAGACGGAGCTACTGCACTTTCCGTGGGCACCGTAGTTATCCGTCATTCTAGGAGGGAGAGAGTGAGGCGAGGGGGTTTCAATCGACACTGCTACATACCAGTGAGTCCCAGACCCTGATCCTCTAAGAACGTTTAAAACATGTGTCTTTATGTCCATAGAGGCTGCTGACTGCGGGGCCTGTAAACTTCTTCTTCTTCTTCTTCTTCTTCTTCCCCCGGTGAACTCACAGCCCGGCTAACAAACTGAGCTAACAGCAGTTGAAACCAGTGATGTGCGGCTCAATCTAAATTGAGCGGGTGCCCGCAATCAATATTTTTAATGATATTCGGGTCGCGGTCGGTCGGGTCGTTCGAAATAAAGATGCCGAGTAAAGTTTTGTAATTTAGGTAGTAGACAAAGTTTTCTGTGAAATGCACAGACGTTATTGGCTGAGTGTAACTGGCGTGAAGATGCTACGAGCTCTGCAGGAGGTAGAGAAAGTATAGACTACTTTTTTTAAATGCGGGTCAGGAAGCGGGTTGGGTTCAATGTTTCACAATTATTTGCTGCGGCCCGAGTTTGGACGGGTTGGTTTAAAGCGTCGGTCGGTGCAGGTCGATCAAACATGGACCCGCGCATCACTGGTTGAAACGTACCTCAGAGGAATGGACCTACAGTATGAAGTAACACACACTGTGTTTTGACCCATATTGTCTACACTGAAAACACACACACACACCGATCACTGGAAGGTGTGTTAGACCTCACAGAATCAGTGTATCCACTTTGTCTCCTCTCCTGAACAGAATTAAAGGCTCGGCATGTCGGCGGGTCGCCTCCACTCGCTCTGAATCTCGTTGTCTCCGCGGAGGGAAGAAGGATTTATTTCAGCGAGGTGGTAATCCGCCGCTCAAGGAGAAATAGAAGTTGTCCCTCAGCTCTCGGGGAGACCCTGCAGGGCGTCGGATAACTAACGGAGAGGGCGGCTGATGCTGCGCTTTGTTTTTCAGTTTCTCCTGCTTCATTTGTGTGTTTTTTGTTTTGTTTTTTGGAATAGATGAAGCTGGATTTTGTCTTTGCCTGCGAGAAGATCGATCACCGAGCAGACTTTGTGCTGCCGCACACACACACACACACACACACACACACACACACACACACACACACACACACACACACACACACACACACACACTTTTGTCTCCATGTTGAGTGTCTGCTCACATTTGGCTGGACGTGAAGCTTCTGTTGTATTTTTAGTTTTTACGTGCACGCAGACCCTGAGCAGACAGAAATGAAATATTGATCCAAATATGAGTCACATTTTTTTCTCTTGTGTTTATTGTTCTTTGCTGGCTCTGACCCGCCTCACAGATGATCAAATTAAAATCATGATGACTGTAAATATGACAGGACTCATCAATATGTTATTAATCATAAACAGTTGTTGCAGTTTGGTTAGAGATGCCGACACGATGCTTTGTTAGTTTGGACTTGAGGAAGAATCTGAGACCTTCGGTTCTGTTATGGAGTCCTGGAGTACCTCGAGTAACTTGATTACAAAACACGATGGAGGAACGTCCTCGAAGCCTCGTTTAATTCAATTCAAAGCTTCTTTTCAGTGTGACATAACGAGCTCACGTTACAGGCTGATGTTCAGAGCGGCAGACGCGAAACACAGCAAAGCGAAAGTGATAAGAATAACAATTTTATACGATTACTCGATTAATCGATAGAATATTCGACCTTTAATCAAATCAGATTTTATTTGTAAAGTCCATTTTCCTCTGAGGCTTTACAATCTGTACAGGGAGTGACTCCCTCTGTGCTTACACCCTCGGTTCCAGTGACCCAGAAAGTAAAAATTACAACAATCAGCAACATTTAACAACACAACCGCTGAAAAAACATGTACATGTCCATCGTCCTCCAGCTGTGTGTGGACACACACTGTCCATCGTCCTCCAGCTCTGTGTGGACACACACTGTCCATCGTCCTCCAGCTGTGTGTGGACACACACTGTCCATCGTTCTCCAGCTCTGTGTGGACACACACTGTCCATCGCCCCTCTGTGTGGACACACACTGTCCATCGTCCTCCAGCTGTGTGTGGACACACACTGTCCATCGTCCTCCAGCTCTGTGTGGACACACACTGTCCATCGTCCTCCAGCTCTGTGTGGACACACACTGTCCATCGTCCTCCACCTCTGTGTGGACACACACTGTCCATCGTCCTCCAGCTCTGTGTGGACACACACTGTCCATCGTCCTCCAGCTGTGTGTGGACACACACTGTCCATCGTTCTCCAGCTGTGTGTGGACACACACTGTCCATCGTCCTGTGTGTGGACACACACTGTCCATCGTCCTCCAGCTGTGTGTGGACACACACTGTCCATCGTCCTGTGTGTGGACACACACTGTCCATCGTCCTCCAGCTGTGTGTGGACACACACTGTTCATCGTCCCTCTGTGTGTGGACACACACTGTCCATCGTCCTCCAGCTCTGTGTGGACACACACTGTCCATCGTCCTCCAGCTGTGTGTGGACACACACTGTCCATCGTCCTCCAGCTCTGTGTGGACGCACACTGTCCATCGTCCCTCTGTGTGGACACACACTGTCCATCGTCCTCCAGCTCTGTGTGGACACACACTGTCTATCGTCCTCCAGCTCTGTGTGGACACACACTGTCCATCGTCCTCCAGCTGTGTGTGGACACACACTGTCCATCGTCCTCCACCTCTGTGTGGACGCACACTGTCCATCGTCCCTTTGTGTGGACACACACTGTCCATCGTCCTCCAGCTGTGTGTGGACACACACTGTCCATCGTCCTCCAGCTGTGTGTGGACACACACTGTCCATCGTCCTCCAGCTCTGTGTGGACACACACTGTCCATCGTCCTCCAGCTCTGTGTGGACACACACTGTCCATCGTCCTCCAGCTGTGTGTGGACACACACTGTCCATCGTCCTCCAGCTGTGTGTGGACACACACTGTCCATCGTCCTCCAGCTCTGTGTGGACACACACTGTCCATCGTCCTCCAGCTCTGTGTGGACACACACTGTCCATCGACGCAAAATCACTTCACACGGCTTTTCATCCGGCTCTCCAACACCTGTGTGTGTGTGTGTGTGTGTGTGTGTGTGTGTGTGTGTGTGTGTGTGTGTGTGTGAGTTTCAGTTTTTTGAGCTACTTGCCTGCCGCCAGTGAAGCCAGCGACACTTCAGAGCTTTACCACACACACACACACACACACACACACACACACACACACACACACACACACTCCCCTCATGTACACCGCAGACTGCCAGTGATCACAGATTCTACAACTCGACTGGAGAGAGAGAGTTCAAATACAATTGGTGTCACATGCACACACAAAATAAACACACACACACACACACACACACACACACACACACACACACACACACACACACACACAGCATCCTGATTGGGCTAAAAAGCGATGGCAGCACTGCTGAGGCTTTAATTAGTTCACGTTGGCTTGTCCCTGCTCGTTCCTTTGATCAATTACATTGTCATACACACACACACAGACACACACACACACACACACACACAGACACACACACACACACACACACGCACACGCACACACGCACACTTACAAACAAACACTTCTCTCACTTCTTTTTTTTCCCCATCGACACCTTACATGTGAGTAAAGACAGCAAACACTCATTGACAAATATCTACGTTTGTGTCACACACACACACGCACACACACACACACACACACACACACACACACACACACACACACACACACACACACACACACACACACACACTCACACACATCCATCTGTAGTACACAATCATAAGGTAAGACCAGTGATATATCAGTTAACCCTCGGACATCCACCCACCTGACCTGGACACAAGGAGGAGCATGATGGAGGTGTGTTATGCCACAGTCAGCAGGTAAAGGAGGACGAGGAGGAGGAGGACGAAGAGGACGAGTAGGTGTAAACGACGTGATCACAAATCCACAACTTTATGGTTATTAGCAGACAAGCGCAGAAACACACGTGCCTACACACACTGGTAGTGGAGCATCAGATGAGTGTGTGTCTGTGATCAGTGTGCAGTCTTCATCAGCCGCAGCAGATATTGGCTCGTATCAATCATTTCAAATATGCTCTGCTCTCGTGCCAGCCGACGTTCTGCCAGAGAAAAAACATCCAAAGGAAAAAAAAAAAACTCAATGAAGCTCTTTACGAACACGAAACAATTTAGTTCAGTCTGCGGCTCCCTGGCTCTCGCTTTCATCACCGCTAAAGATTACTTTGTGATTTATTGTGGAGATATCAAGCATTGTTCTGTTTCTTTTACCCACAATTCAGTGGGTAGAGCTTTCCTGGCATGAAGACTCCCAAACGGACTGCCAAAGCATTAAGACGAGGACTCGTGATTACATTTGATGTTCACTCCATGTGAGCAGAACTCCAGATCTCTCTCTCTCTGTGCGTCGATGTGCGTGGGCGATATCTGAATTTCACAGCAGGTGGTCGTCTTTCCCGTCATACGTCATGCAGCCTTCACTTAAAGTGAGCCGCTGACATGTAGAGGTGGTGTTTGTAGCTCGCCACCATCCGTCAAGGTTTCAGTCCAAATTGGACTTAAAGGTGAGATTTCCAAGAACGGTACCTGACTGGTTCTGTTCACACCACGTGCAGCTTCTGAATGAACCGAGCTCAGCTTCGTTTCCCTGCTCACACCATGTGAGACTCTCCGTCTCCAGTGGCTCGCTCCTTCTTCAGATGATTCAATTAAATTTAAAAAAAACAAACAATCGCAGATATTTCCGTCTGATCGAGTTGAACTGAAACTGGAGGTCGGCAGCGAGCGTGCATCGTGTGTTAGTTCACATTGGTTTCAGCTCGGCTCTCTCCGAATGTGGAAGAACCCTCTGCTGATTTGTTCGGTACCGTCTGCTGGACGGATTCACTGCACTGAACACAAAACATCCATCTGGTCTGGAATGGTAAATATTTTATTTGATTGTATTTTATGCTCTGAATGTTGCTTTTCTAAAAGTTGTGACCTCACACAAACTCGATGTGTCCGTTTAAAGACCTCCGTCCTCGCTCATGTCCACAGGAAGAATGCCATTTCAGTTGTATTCGTAAAAGTTTAATACGCCACTGATCAAAAGTTTGTGCTTGTGAATGTTGTTTCAGGCTTTTAGTTTGTAGAGCGTCCTCTTCACAGACACGTGTTATTTTGTAAGAATGATTCAAGCGGACCAACAGCTTGAAAGGGCAGAAAGAGACGAAGACGCTCTGAGCAACAGTTAAATAAAAATAGAAAGAGATCTCCAACGATTGGTCAAAGAAATCTCTGCAGACTTAAATAGAAGCCAGCTCCTGTTTCAGAGTCGAGTCATAGCGAGCTCCAATCAACAGGCGTGTTTCTCTAGCAAACAGTGATGTGCCGTTCGCGAACGAGCCGGTTCAAAGAGCGCCGGGTATCAGTGAGACGAGCTGAAGACGAGACAGGAGTGCAAATGAATTAACGAAGCACATTTACTTGAGCGCTGTTTAATTCCTCTTTGTTCAGTGCTTGTTCTGTTAGGTGTGTGTGTTTAAATAAAACAATAAAATGTCAGTAGCTGTCCTTTTGTTACATTTCTGTGCTCAGGTTTTTATTGGACTTCCTGTCTGCTTTGTGTCGCAGAGTGGCTCTTCAAGTTGGTGCATTCATCGGCTGCTTTCACAGAGTTACAACTGTAAATGCAGTTTATTAAAATCTCAGTGATATGTGTGTTCAAATACAAACCACGAGTCAAAACGGTGATGAACGTGGCTGAATTATAAAAGATGAGCGAGTCGGCTCTTCTCGCTGATCCCATCGCTGCTCGCAAAGCGAATCTTAAAACTTCTGATGAGTCTGAGCGACTGCAGAGGATCCGTCGTGGTTCAATAATCATCTCCGGTCATAAATCGCTGTGGAGACATCGAGCAAAAATCCGTTTGAATTCTTCTTTTGTTTGTGACTTCGAACCTGGTGTTTGTTCTTTATGCAGCAGTCGTCCTTTGTCTGTATTTGTATTCACTCCGTCTTCTCTCGTGGCCTCAGTAAAGCCCGTTACAGTCTGGCTTCAAAAAGTCCTTCAAAAATAAAGTTAATGAGATAATAAAGCCAACCTTTGGCTGTGTGGGTTCGTGTTTGCTCAGCTCTTTTCTCACAAAGCGTGAACAGAAAGAAGCCGAGTGACACCGAGCGGCTGTGAAGGACTCGCAGAATGCCTGACTGAACCCAAACGGGCTTTGTTTCGCAGCGACGTTGACGGTTCTGAAACAGCTCTGATCGCGGCGTCCTCTGGGTGCTGTCAAGAATGTCCGCTAACCGACCTCTTTTTTTTTTTTTTTTTTGCTGGGTGTTTTTGACAGCCTGAACAGACCCAGCAGTGTCTGGATGTCAGCTCATGTGGTTTCCATGAGATGGAAACAGAGTCGGTGAACTTTTGAGCCATGGCGCTTCGTATAAACTTGGTGTTGTTTAGCAACAGTTGTGATTTGGTCCCATGGTCAAACTGTCTGCAGCTGAGTGTCCGATGACGGCCTCCGGTTGGACTCTGTGTCACGAGCAAACCATCTGCAGTACAACTATCGATTCAGATGTTGTTACTTCTGGTGTCAGAGTGGATTCATTGGCTCCAAATCATCACTACTCATCCATGTCAATGGCACATTGCAGCCTGAGCTGGTTCCTTCTCTCATGGACGTACACATTGATCACTGAGCTCCTGATTCACTCATTGGGATGGGATTTATTCTATAACAGGGTACTGCCTTTAGGCTTCGGTGGTGGGATATGCCGAAAACCTGAGGGAGAGAAGTTGACCCAGAATCAGCCTGAAATGTCACCGGGCGCTAACCAGGTGACAACAATGGTAGATATTCATGAAAGGTTCCAGATGGAACCAGTAAAGGCTCCCGGGGAACCTCGTCCAAGAACCGGTATTTGACGTTTGACGTTCTGCAAAGGCGGGACATCAGGCGTTCGTTACCGTGGAGCCCTGCTGCTGTCACCGGTCTTAATGAAGCTTAAGATCCTGCGATAGCTCTTCTGTAAAATGGACTGAGAAACTTTAGTCTTACTGTTGGTGCTGGTTTAATTGGATTAATTAATGAGGTCATGACCACAGCGCTGACCTCCAACCCGAGAGCAGAGTGGATGTGAGCGGGCTCCTGGTTCTCGAGCCTCTTTAAGAGCGCGGCAGTGACTCAGCAGCAGATCGGCCGTCGCTTGGAGTCCAGCACGATTGTAAACATCCACTTGGCAGGGAAATGTGTTTGAAATGAATTTTGGCAGGTGCAGAGTCCAGCTTGGTGAACCATACAAATATGAAAAACTGATATGATGCACAGAGAGGACGCGGCATTCTGGATTTTCTCCTGGAGGAGACGCAGCCTGTCGTTTTGCTGCAGTGTGTTGCGTGTACGTCTTTGCAGCAGACCGGCCCGGCGTCACGACGTCACAGCGCCGCTCGCTGCTCACACTTCTGTCTGCACTGTGACTCCATGAAATCTTGTTCTTCCATTGTTTGTTTGGCGTGACCGCGGCGCTCGATAACAGCTGGGTGTGTGTGTGTGTGTGTGTGTTTGAAAAATGTCGGCCTGCAGTGACATAAATCCATATTTATCCATCTGTGTGTGTGTGTGTGTGTGTGTGTGTGTGTGTGTGTGTGTGTGTGTTTTATTTGATACAGAATGAGGAGGAGAACCAACCAGTGTGTTTGTGTGTGTGTGTGTGTGTGTGTGTGTGTGTGTGTGTGTGTGTGTGTGTGTGTGTGTGTGTGTGTTGTAAATGGCCTGCTTCATTTGATTCCTAACTCTGTGTGTGACAGACAGATGGACCAATATACAACTAATGAAATGCACTGCTGTGTGTGTGTGTGTGTGTGTGTGTGTGTGTGTGTGTGTGTGTGTGGTCCATCATCCATTTAATTCAATCTAGATGTAGATTCTTCCACATGTGCCGGCTCCGCGGGTCTCGGGCCAGCTCGAACCAGCTGGACACGATTGGTTTTATGTCCACGACGGCCATATTTGATTTAGTTTATGCTCGAGCAGGGAAACTATAAACTCCTGAAAGACGGAGAAGCAGACGGAGACGGAGGACGTCACTTTACACTGAAACAAGTGGACTCTGCTGATGATCACATGATGAGACGAGGTGTGGGATCCAGGTTGTGCACAGTACATATCTGATACGTTGTCTAGCATCTGGTTAGAGTTTCTATCCCTTTCCCTCAATGAAGCTGTAGAGGACAGATGTGTCATGTCCAGCTGTAGAGGACAGATGTGTCATGTCCAGCTGTAGAGGACAGATGTGTCATGTCCAGCTGTAGAGGACAGATGTGTCATGTCCAGCTGTAGAGGACAGATGTGTCATGTCCAGATGTAGAGGACAGATGTGTCATGTCCAGCTGTAGAGGGACAGATGTGTCATGTCCAGTTGTAGAGGGACAGATGTGTCATGTCCAGCTGTAGAGGACAGATGTGTCATGTCCAGATGTAGAGGACAGATGTGTCATGTCCAGCTGTAGAGGGACAGATGTGTCATGTCCAGTTGTAGAGGGACAGATGTGTCATGTCCAGTTGTAGAGGGACAGATGTGTCATGTCCAGATGTAGAGGACAGATGTGTCATGTCCAGTTGTAGAGGGACAGATGTGTCATGTCCAGCTGTAGAGGACAGATGTGTCATCAGCTGTAGAGGGACAGATGTGTCATGTCCAGCTGTAGAGGACAGATGTGTCATGTCCAGCTGTAGAGGACAGATGTGTCATCAGCTGTAGAGGGACAGATGTGTCATGTCCAGCTGTAGAGGACAGATGCGTCATGTCATGTCCAGCTGTAGAGGACAGATGTGTCATGTCCAGCTGTAGAGGACAGATGTGTCATGTCCAGCTGTAGAGGACAGATGTGTCATGTCCAGCTGTAGAGGACAGATGTGTCATGTCCAGATGTAGAGGACAGATGTGTCACGTCCAGCTGTAGAGGACAGATGTGTCACGTCCAGCTGTAGAGGACAGATGTGTCACGTCCAGCTGTAGAGGACAGATGTGTCACGTCCAGCTGTAGAGGACAGATGTGTCACGTCCAGCTGTAGAGGACAGATGTGTCACGTCCAGATGTAGAGGGACAGATGTGTCATGTCCAGATGTAGAGGGACAGATGTGTCATGTCCAGATGTAGAGGGACAGATGTGTCATGTCCAGATGTAGAGGGACAGATGTGTCATGTCCAGATGTAGAGGACAGATGTGTCGTGTCATGTCATGTCCAGATGTAGAGGGACAGATGCGTCATGTCCAGATGTAGAGGACAGATGTGTCATGTCATGTCCAGATGTAGAGGGACAGATGCGTCATGTCCAGATGTAGAGGACAGATGTGTCATGTCATGTCCAGATGTAGAGGGACAGATGCGTCATGTCCAGATGTAGAGGGACAGATGCGTCATGTCCAGATGTAGAGGACAGATGTGTCATGTCATGTCCAGATGTAGAGGGACAGATGCGTCATGTCCAGATGTAGAGGGACAGATGCGTCATGTCCAGATGTAGAGGACAGATGTGTCATGTCATGTCCAGATGTAGAGGGACAGATGTGTCATGTCCAGATGTAGAGGGACAGATGCGTCATGTCCAGATGTAGAGGACAGATGCGTCATGTCCAGATGTAGAGGGACAGATGCGTCATGTCCAGATGTAGAGGGACAGATGCGTCATGTCCAGATGTAGAGGACAGATGCGTCATGTCCAGATGTAGAGGACAGATGTGTCATGTCATGTCCAGATGTAGAGGGACAGATGCGTCATGTCCAGATGTAGAGGACAGATGTGTCATGTCATGTCCAGATGTAGAGGACAGATGCGTCATGTCATGTCCAGCTGTAGAGGGACAGATGCGTCATGTCCAGATGTAGAGGACAGATGTGTCATGTCATGTCCAGATGTAGAGGACAGACAGGTGGCAGAGCCAGGAGGAGGTAACTGCTGCAGGTCGACTGAGGAGCTGGATGATTTTGGGCTGGTTGTAGACCAGGAGCCACGTTCTGGATCATCTGAAGGAAACGACACATCATCAAGTTTTATTCCGACTTTTGTCTCATGGCGTTTTCCGCCTGGCCGGGACTCGTTGCCTTCGTGGGTTCAGGCATGAGGAGGAGAACGTCGGCCAATCACAGGCAGGGTAGGACCTGTTGATAAAAGGACAATGCTGCTTGAATAAATATAAAATAATTATATGATGATGATACCGCACACACGCTGTTCTCAGACCAGTGCTCGCCCGGTCGGACCGGCCTCCTGCTGCAGCAGTGTCCTGCTCATCTTCAGCATTTTGAATATTTTATGTAGATCGCCAGTTATGCTCTTCCATTATGTTGAGCATTATAACCGGCACTATTTTTTCATTACGCAGTGTTATTCAGATTGATTCTTCTGACCCCATTTGCTAATGCTTCCACCGTGAAACTTAATTGCTTGGCAAAAAAAAGAAAGTTGGATCCTAAAGCAGGAGATGAGAAAAACGACATTTCTAGCTTCATTTCCTAAAAATGTTAAATGCCAAATATTAACTAATTAATGTGAACCATCCCTGCTGGAGCACAGCTTCATTTATGTTTCATGAGTCTTTGGACTGATTTTTTTCTTCTCTCAGCTGAACACGTCTCTGCTTTTCAAACCCAGCGACTTCATATCCTAAAATAAAAGTGAAGAAGTTCTTGGACCGTCGACTGAACTCCTCTTTGTGTTTCCTTCTTCAGAGCTTCTGGCCCGCTGACAAAACCTTGGAAGTGTAAGCGGTGTGTGACTTTCAGAGACTTCAGTGCTTCCTTTCACTTGTTTTCTGGAGTTAATCCATCACAGCGCATATTTATTCATGTTTTTACATTATCATTACATAGTAATGCAGTTACAAGCTGGAGCAATCACTGATGCTGCAGCAGCTGCCAACACAAAGACGCTGACAAATCAATTTCGACTTTTTAACCCAATAGACACAAGAAGCAAACTTTGATGAAAAGAATCATTCATTGATCAGCTGATAGACTGACAGAGAGGTCATTTACAAAGCTGAGAATGGCTGCTATGACCAGGGCCGCTGACAGGTTTGGCTGGGCCCGGGACAAAAAATTCTCTTTTACTTCCTCTAGATAGTCAAGTTTGATCGTCTTCTCGGCGCTCCGCCAGGGCCGTGACCGACCCCGGCGGGGCCGATCCGAGGACCTCACTAAACCATCCAACCGGTAGGGGACAGTGGCAGGTGGGCAGTTTGACTGGGGCGGTACACCTGTCAAACGGTAACGCAGGTGTCCTAAGGCGAGCTCAGGGAGGACAGAAACCTCCCGTGGAGCAGAAGGGCAAAAGCTCGCTTGATCTTGATTTTCAGTATGAATACAGACCGTGAAAGCGGGGCCTCTTTTGGCTTCTTCCTCTCTTTTTCGTTTTCCCTTCTTTTTCTGCGCTCCCGACTTGTGCATGTTTACTAACAGGCTCGCGCACACTGACCACTTATCGAATGCTGTCGTCTTTTTTTCTAGAAAGACCAAACCATTTTGGAATAGGGGTGATAGGGGGTTATTGGCCGTTTTTTCAAGGGCAATGAAGGCAAACATCTATAAGTCATTGTTTGAATGCAATTAAAGCACTTTTCTACCCTAAAAACCAACACATTTTGAAGTGAACGTATCATAATTGAGCCCGACGTCATAACTGGGCCCCCCTCTATTCCAGAATTCCCAGGGCCCGGGACAAAAAGCCCTTTAGTCCCCCCCTGTCGGCGGGGCTGGCTAAGACTTTCAAACTGAGACGGTGGGACTGACCGAGGAAGGAATGATCGTCCGTTGGGTCAATAACGACGACTGACCCCGGGGATGATCAAAGTCTGTGTAACTGTGATTTGCTTTTAAGTTTAATCATATCTCATGCAGCTGGATTCGGCATCTCAGAGATAACACTGGAGAGCAGGACTTTCATCACGTCAGGCGGCCGTTTGAGCCGTCGACCTTGTGACAGAGCAGCCGACTAAACCGACGGCACTTTAACAAGGTTTCCGGGTGCATTTAAACGCTCTCATTGCCGCTAACAACCTCCGAAACGTGCAAACAATGACATCCAGCGCCAGAGAGAAGTGCCATTCGGATCCTTCAATAAGCCATCGGTGCTTTCCTCCCCTGAAGGACGCTGAAGGCGATTTATGTGACGCTCTGGAGACGCCGGCGTCGCTCGCGCTCGGATATAAACGGCTTAGATTTCTTTTACTGATGCCTGTTTGTGTATTTTTTTTTAATTTCTTGATTTTAGGTTGGATGAATGTTTTTTGGGGGGGTTGCACTTAAAGGAATCGTCTGCAGAAAGTAATCTGGCAGCGAGTGCGGTGTTCGGCAGAGGTGATGTCTTCACCTCGGGTGGAGGTGCATTATCTGGATGAAAAGGCAGCAGCGGCTGACGAGACGGATCAGGACGGGACGACATCCTCCGATTTCTCTCGTCCACTCGAACAAAAGGACTTTTTTTTTTCTTTTTGATAAAACGTAAATCATTTAGTTCCAGCTCCGTCTGAATTTTCATGCTTGAAATATATCGGCTTGTTAAACATTGTGTTAATTAAATGAAATGACTTCACTTCAGTCTGATGCAACAGAAAACCCAGAAGACGAAATATCCAAGACATTAATTAGCGAAATGAAAATACATTTGTGAAATTCATGTTCTGTTTATATAAAGCACTTAATATATGGACTCACATGTAATCATATAGACTCTATGAATTGTTATAATTGCGATATATGAAATATTCACCAGCTGCTACACTGCAGTACATATGTTAATGATTTTAACACGTTACGTGTCGTTAAAATCATTAAAATTGGCAAAATTGCACCAACTCGCGCAGAGAAAAACCAAACTGCAGCAACAGTTGCCGTATTAAAAGCAACTTTATTGACCGAGCTGTCATCACGTTGGTCTGACGGATGCTTCTCCTTCATGTTTGTGTGGAAATGTATTTCTTCAATTTTCTTTCCAGACGCTGAATGTCTGGTCTGTGTCCACCATTAGCATAACAATCGGCTGAATATGAATCATCTGCTCAATGAGTGTGTGTGTATTTGCTGTCTGGCTTATTTAATTGCGCCTAATCTACGTTGAGTTATGAATTCAGAATAAGTTTGGGGTGCTGTCGGCTCGCTCTTTCACGGACACGTAGCAGCGGTGTCTGCGGGCGTCCTTCCTTCCCTTTGAGCAGCTGTGATCGTTCTGTGGAGGACGGGCCGGGATGATTTACAGCCTGACATTCAAACACGATGTTTAAAAGCAGCGATAAAGGAAATCCTTCGACATCCTTTGTAACCTTTAAAAAAAAAAAAAAAGCCTCAGACCTCCAGACGATGCTTTCTTCACCCGTGCTTTGGAAATTACAACTTCCACACACGGCTCTTCATCGCTGTGCCGAACAAGTGAAGGAATCCTGGGCAGAGGTTGCTATGGCGATATCTGTGGTAACTGCCATGGGATAGGTCACATGCAGTGTGGTGACTATAATTTCCACCTTGTTTGTTTTCCAGTCGACCTCATAAGACCGCCGTGAATAAGTTTCAGCAGTCGTCGGGTCTGTCAGTCCATCACAAGACTGAAGACATGAACGAAAGAGAAAGTGAGTGAATGGAGATTTGTGTTGTCCGCAAATGTTAAGTCGCTTCTCCACTGGCTGGTACCAGCTCGACTCGGTTCGACTCTACTCAGCTTTTTTGCTTTTCCATTACTAAAACTTGGTACCCGGTACCCGGTACCATTTCTAGTACCACCTTTGCCGAGGTTCCAAACGGGCTGAGCCGATACTAAATGGTGACGTAGTCATTATTGCCGTTACGTCAGTGTCGTTGTCAAGCCGCGACATTCGATTACCTCAGCTCCGTCTCTGCCTCAGTTTGACAGCACAGCAGTTAGGCTACAACACCGCGACAGACAGACAGACAGACAGACAGACAGACAGACAGACAGACAGACAGACAGCGTTAACCCTCTAATTATTAAGCTATGGGACGGAGGACTGTGCCCTGGTCTAATGAAGAGGTAGGCACATTTCTATCGCTGGTTGCCGACGAACGGATTCAAAGGGAGCTAGACGGTCACCATAGCAACTGGTACCTCAACTATTTTGTAGTGGAGAACGGTAGCTCCCAAACCAAACCGTGTCGAGTCGAGCAGAACCAAACCGAGTCGAGCTGGTACCAGCCAGTGGAGAAGTGACATTAGAGACACACTGATCGGGGCGGCAGTAGCTCTGGCTTGGGAACCAGAAGGTGGCCGGTTCAAGTCCAGTACGGACCAAAGTATGGTGGAGGACTGGTAGCTGGAGAGGTGCCAGTCCACCTCCTGGACTCGCAGGGCGCCGCTCTCTGTGTGTGTGTGTGTGTGTGTGTGTGTGTGTGTGTGTGGTAACACTGTGCGAATGTTCTCTGTTGCTAACGATCTGACCAGCTGTCCCTTCACTCTATATACATTATTATTATTGTTACTTAATTTACTGACTTCATTGTCACGCTGATCTTTACGGGCGTGCATTGCACCGTGCGTTCACAGTCTGCCTCTCACTTCGCTCTGCGGTCGGCTCTGTTTACTCAGACTTGGAAATGTTGTGAAAGATTTCAGCGTCACAACGCCGAGCTTCTTCAGGAGCGAGCATGCCGCTGGAATATTATTTTTTTCATCATAATAAAGAAATTCAAAGTTTTATGGAGTCATGCAGTTGACATATAAAGTATTCCCTGTAATTAGTTGATTTCATAGTTTTTTATGGCAGCACCACAGAGTAAAACTCCAAATCAGATGAGAGAAAATAAAGAAGCTGATGAATCTTTAATCGTCCTCCTCTGGGTCTGTAGACTAACCCTGATATTCATCCATTCATCTGAAATGTCATTCGTTCTTTTCAAGCTGCTGCTGGTCTGTGTATATGTGACGGGTCATTACTGAGTTTACCACCAGCGTCGGCCTGCACTCCCTCAGCAGGTGCCAGCATTTCCCTCACAGTGAGACGTCCGCTCATAATGTCACTGCTAACGTCTCTGCACGCCGAGCTCGTGTCCGCAGAGCTGTCACGTCAGCGTTCGTTGTTGGTTTCCATAGTTTAATGCATATTTGTGGGCGATAATAAAAAAAAAAAATAATAATAATAATAAATGAAGTTTTCAGGTTTGGCGGCCTAATGATCACCTGTGATGCACGTCGCAGGCTCAGAAAACGTGTCGCACACCGTCAACAATGAGACGACCCGGTTCACTGATCGAACGTCTCCACAGCTCCTGACCAGATTCAGATGATGCTTTCTTCATCGCAGTCACCAGCAGGCTGAAAGACTGAACTCATCACGGCTGAAACTAACAATAATTTTCATTAGTGATTAATCCGACGACAGTTTCTCGGTCGATCGAGTCACATTCTCAGTCCCCAGAGGATGGATCCTCTCAGTGACACATCCTCTGGTTTCATTCAGTATATTTTGTGAAAACAGAAAATCACACACACACACACACACACACACACACACACACACACACACACACACACACACACACACACACAGCCAGCCCGAAGGAGGTTCAGCTCCGAATGAATGAGTCCACTAAGCAGCAGACTGCTGGAGAAACTCTGCAGCTGCCGTTCATACACTCACATCATCCCTCCATCCTTCTCTCCATCATCCATCTCCTTCTCTTCCTCTTCAGCATCGCTCCATCATCTTTCTCCATTTCTACATCAGTCATCTCTCAGTCTGTGTCTTCCCGTCGACGTTGTATCCATTTTGTGTGACATTAAAACTTTCCCGGCTTCATCTCGGAGGCTGATCTTTAAAGAAGCTCTCTTTGAAAAGGCGTCATCCAGCCTGGCAGAGTGTCAGCAGCATTCTGCACTGAAGATGTTGGAGATGTTTCTCAGCCTGGAAGAAATGAAAGCACGCACGAGTTCTCTGAGGACTGCACGAACAGAACGACCTGATCCTGGCAGCTGAAGGCCCCGATCAGACAGAGCGGGACGCGAGGCGCTCCACACCACGCTGCCTGTTTAGTCTAAGCCTACAATATTTAAAAAATGTTGCTAGGCAACCGTTGAATCGCCTGTCCTTAGCCAAACCGTGATTTTGCTGTGAGGTAAACTCACAGATCCACACTCGCTACTCGAGGGTGAGAGGCTGGACTTGGAGACCTACGTGGGTACATTAGACCCTCAGGAAGAGGGGGAGCTGATCCAGGATCTTCACCTGGATCACGGGTGGTTCAAGGATATTTCAGGAGTGGGTGGGGGCTGTTCATGAATACAAACACCACCTACAGGGAGTCCATCAACCCGGAGCACGAGCAGCCGTTGTCATGAACCAGCGTCAAGTGGACGTTAGAGGGACTGCAGTTTTTTTTTCAGAGATTACTGATGCATTGTAATTGTAATGCAGCTTAAACACAGATCAGCGCTGATTTGTTTTAGTAGTTTGAATATCGGAACCATATTTTATAGATTGGACTTTGTGAGAGCGCGAGGCGTTCGGTCAGCTCTGTCTGATCCAGACGTTTGTCAAAGTTCACAGACGGATTAAAGGCTGACTTCTGTCAGAGCATCGAAAGTGTCTGAGCGAGCGCCAGTGGATTAGCAGATCCGTTGTTTGTGTGTGATCCGGGTTCATCGGGTCTTTTATCAATCAGCCGCAGAGAGCTAATCTCTCTCCTCACTCCATCACTCTGCGTTACCTCGCACTCCCCCTCCTTCTGGTTTTAATCATGTTTTTTAATTATTCCTCGCACTATCCAGATTTTCTTTTTTCCTGCTGTCAATCGTTACATCTGTCTTCTTCTTCTTCTTTCTCTTCTTCTCTCACTAGTCACACAAATCAAAAGAGAAATATTCAGCCAGAGAAATGAAATAATGAATGTTCCCCCTCTCTGTGCACTTTGATGATCAGCTGTGATCAGGCAGATGAATTAATCCAGAACAAAGTTAATTACACTTGGTGAGAAAAATCGAAACATGCTGAAAATCAAAGAAAAAGAGTCAGAGACTCTCCAGCATGTTGTTCTCTTCAGTTCAAGATATTGAATATATTCATATACATGTTTATCTCTGCTGTGAAGTTGGACATTTGGACATGGGGACTTATGGAGACTGACTCAGTTCTGGAGCCAGCCTCAGGTGGACGTTAGAGGAACTGCAGGTTGTGGCTTCTCTTCACAGACACGGAGGTCGCTGCTTGAGTCGAGTAAAGCTTTATTGCCCTTGAGGGGCAGTTTGGCTTACGGACAGCAGTCGATAGTAATTACATGAAGACCAGGACAAAAACATGAATCAATACGTAACACACAGACAATATGGACATGAATGACCACACGACTCGTCTTTAAAGCAACCAGAGGAGACCACATCGCACCTCGCTGTGCAGGGGCTGCTGGGAGTTTGGTCAGATCGACGTGACTGATTGTTTTTTACAGAAAATGAGCAGATTGACGTTAATTTTGCCGCTTTCTGTGGAGAAACGTCCGTTCTTTGTTTCTTAGACTGGGTTGTTTCAGGTTAAACACAGCCGCCTTTGTATTGGAGCCACGGGAGAGCCGAAGCTGAAATGTCTGTGAAATAATTTGAACTCTACCTTGAACAGGGAGCCGGCACAGTTTGGTGAGATTAAGGACGACCGTCATTAGTTTGTTCTGAGCTTATCTTTGGTTCTTTTACTTACAGCCAAACACAAAATTATGAAATTAAAAAAGCAAACCCGAGACTTCTTCATTTACTACTGTGTGGCTCTAAATCAATGACTTCACAGCTCATGTTCACGTTTTCACGCTCGGATTATTGAACCCAAGACTGTTACAGAGTCATCCTGAAATTTAAGAGAGTTCCAGTTTTACTAGGTGAGGAAAGGACGAAGATGAGAGTGTTCGACAGACGACCGTTCACTCTTTATTCTCTGTTCGTCCAAAAAAAAAAAAAAAAAATCAATTAACAGCAAACAATACCAGAATCGGGACGTCGGGTTGAATGCAATTAAAGACTGAAGAGAAATCAATGAAGAGCAATCTTGCACGTTTTTTTGTTCCCGTCCTCAAAACATTTCACAGGCTCGCTGCAGAGATATGAACACAAACAATACAACGCAGCGCTCGCCGTGTGTCAGTTATGGAAGAACAAAAAATGCAACTGAACTCTTTTCCATCTGCAGTCATGTGAATATCAGGAGCAGCAGCGTGCGACATTTCACGGGTCAGTAATCCAGAAGAAGAAGCCGGGTGCTGACGTCGGTAAATGAACGGTAGATGTGGTGCTACACCTCCGGTGCGTGGCGTGGTGACTTAGCCGGTTGGTGCCACCTGCCACAGATCAGCCAGGTTTCAACCAGTAGAGGGAGGTCGCTGAATATTCATAGCATAACATGTGTAATTCAAACACTTTGCACTAAAACGAAGAAGATTTGAGTCAGAGGTTAGAGGGTTGGGTTGTGCTTTGAATCCTGAACTTTCAATCAAACGTGATCTGAAGCCTGCTGAATCACGTAAAATGCTTTTAGTGTCAACTACTTGTAACATTTCACACAATCCTCTCACCAGCTTCTGAACAGACACCTCCAGGCCTGCTTTCTGCTCTCCCGGTGTTCCTCTCACTGCAGATAAACAGTGATCGCTCGTAAAGTGTGAAGAAGTTTCAGAATCGCGTTTCATGCATGAACCACAGAGGGAAAATTAGGAAAATTGCGAATTTGAAACCCCATTTGGCGACGGCGGCGTTAAATCACCGGCTGAGTCGGGTGCTGTCTCTTTCCCTCTCCTGACTTTCAAGCGGTGGAACAAAATGATGGCAGCCATTTCATCGAACGGCTCGGTCGATGAAAGTTTTGTTTTCAGCGATCTTTGCAATCTTTGCAATCTTTTGCTCCCATGCTTTTATCTGAACCCCCATTGTTAAAAAAGTGAAATCAATTTTTGCGGGGACTATTTCACATGCAGGGAGGTTGAGCTTGATGACTGCAGCGTGTGTTCGATAGTGATGAGCCGGTCGTGAACGAGCTGGTTCAAAGAGCTGGCTCCTGTCTGGAAGTGTAAAGTATTACGGTGCACTATGCAGCTTTCCTACATTTATTCAAACAGTTTTTATTCCTATGCATAAGGTTTTACAGGTCTTTGTGTAGCAAACAAGTCAGTGCATTGATTGAGTGGATTCAGAGTTACCAGAGTCTGTAAATGCAATAACAACATTTGGATACAGCATTTTATGTCCAGATATAAATCATAGGTCATAACAGTGCTAACTCTAAATTATTAAAGGTATAAGTGAGAGAACACAGAGCTGACTCTTCTTGGGGAGCTGAGTCAAATGATCTGACTCCCTAAAAAGAAGTGAACTTCCCATCGGCAGTGTTCGAAGCACGCTTCCTGAATTCATATTTTCCATGAAAGTAACCAAAGATTTAAAATGTCACAGGAGAAAGTGGGAGTTATTAAAACTGGAAATAAGAGAGAGCGCGGTCAGAAGTGGAGGTGAGGACTTCCCGGTGTCATTAAAACAACTCCGCTTCATGAGACTGAACCATTAGCTGTCAGAGCTAGCGGCGTGGCCTCTCATTACCAAGACGGCTGCGGCGTCAGAGCCGGATTACTGCAAGAAAACCCAATTACAGCCCAGAGCCCCTCAGACTCGCTTTGTGTTCTTTTACCTCTGGAAGTTCAGAGAACACTTTGCTCGCCTCGTCCACTCACACCACACGGAGACGCTTTCCTATCCGCGGCGGTGGATGGGGCGAGCGAGGCTGGTACATAAACACAGAGAGAGAGAGAATCCATGAATCATTTATTTATTAAAGGCTAACCTTTAAGCAGACACCTGCGATAAAACAAAACTATTAAAAAATAATTAGATTGGAACACGGCGGACGTGCACGGGGAAATATGTTGCTAGGTGAGGTTGCTACAACAAAATTAAGACCAGTTGGAAAGTGTGTGTGTGTGTGTGTGTGTGTGTGTGTGTGTGTGTGTGTGTGTGTGTGTGTGTGTGTGTGTGTGTGTGTGTGTGTGTGTGTGTGTGTGTGTGTGTGTGTGTGTGTGTGTGTGTGTGTGTATTATCTCTGTGATTGATTTATGTCCTCAGTTGTTTCCTTAGGGGACTCTTTTTCTGTCACTGAGTAAACAGACACCGTCACATATTTTATGGATATTCATATAAAATTCAATTCATAACAATAACAGTGAAACAATAACTGCAGGATTTTTATTTCCTGTGAATATTTCATCAGACGAGTTTTTACTGATATTTTTTAGGAGCTGTTTGTATCCGTACATATTTAAGACTTTTTTTTTATAAATCCAGTTTCTCTTTGAGCTTTTTCGTTGTGTATCCTGTAACTTTCCTCTGATGATCAGTGACCTGTTGACCCACTCTGACCTGTGATCAGGTGACCCACTCTGACCTGTGATCAGGTGACCCACTCTGACCTGTGATCAGGTGACCCACTCTGACCTGTGATCAGGTGACCCACTCTGAACTGTGATCAGGTGACCCACTCTGACCTGTGATCAGGTGACCCACTCTGACCTGTGATCAGGTGACCCACTCTGACCTGTGATCAGGTGACCCACTCTGAACTGTGATCAGGTGACCCACACTGACCTGTGATCAGGTGACCCACTCTGACCTGTGATCAGGTGACCCACTCTGACCTGTGATCAGGTGACCCACTCTGACCTGTGATCAGGTGAACGGTGTCTCTCATTCTGATCATTCTGATGTCCTCCGGCTGCTCCGCCTCAACTCTTTGCGATTTACAGAGTTTATGATGGGCAGTGAAGTAAACTGCTGACAGCTGTAGCTGCTGTTAGCTCATGTTAGCTCAGTCTGTTAGCTGCTGTTAGCTCATGTTAGCTCAGTTTGTTAGCTGCTGTTAGCTCATGTTAGCTCAGTCTGTTAGCTGCTGTTAACTCAGTTTGTTAGCTGCTGTTAGCTGCTGTTAGCTCAGTCTGTTAGCTCACGTTAGCTGCTGTTAGCTCAGTTTGTTAGCTCATGTTAGCTCAGTCTTTTAGCTGCTGTTAGCTCATGTTAGCTCAGTCTGTTAGCTGCTGTTAGCTCAGTTTGTTAGCTCATGTTAGCTCAGTCTGTTAGCTGCTGTTAGCTGCTCTTAGCTCAGTCTGTTAGCTGCTGTTAGCTGCTGTTAGCTTCACTCAGTTTGTTAGCTCATGTTAGCTCAATCTGTTAGCTGCTGTTAGCTCAATCTGTTAGCTGCTGTTAGCTCAGTTTGTTAGCTGCTGTTAGCTCAGTCTGTTAGCTCAGTCTGTTAGCTGCTGTTAGCTCATGTTAGCTCAGTCTGTTAGCTGCTGTTAGCTGCTCTTAGCTCAGTCTGTTAGCTGCTGTTAGCTGCTGTTAGCTCAGTTTGTTAGCTCATGTTAGCTCAGTCTGTTAGCTGCTGTTAGCTGCTGTTAGCTCAGTGTGTTAGCTCATGTTAGCTCAGTCTGTTAGCTCAGTTTGTTAGCGCTCCTGGTCTGAGTTCAGAGCTCCTGCGGGAGTGTTAGTGTTTGTACCACAGGCATTTAGGACCACCGGGAAGAAGTGGTGGGTAGGAATGAGTCGGTGTTGTGCCAGAACAGGAGCTGGGCAAGCAGACAAATTGTTTTAAAAAGGAGGAAGGCGTCATGACCCCCTGTGAAGCCTACGTGACCACTCATGGGTGTCAGATTAAAAACCAGAGCCCTCCCTGATGAATCTATTGGTCTAAAAAATACAAATATAGATTTCCACACTGTGCCGTACGTCTTGGTTTCACTCATTAATTTAACCTGAACGTTCGTCATCAGCTCACGTCTGAGTTAAGGAACGAGGGACGAGGCATGGACTCGTAGAGGAGAAGTCCATTAACAAAGTTAAAACGTTTTGGAAAGATCTCAAACTTCCCTTTTAGATAATAAGACAATTATATTCCTGGAGTCAGATCTGACCCGAGCTGCTCGCCTGAGGGTTAACCCGCCGTCCTCGCTGTTATTTTGCGCGTTTATCGCCTCGCAGCTGTAATTACCTGCTCGCTCGGCTAAGCGGCGGCGGCTGAGAGCTCTGCTTCTTTTATTTTGCTTTTTAAATTGATCTTAAAGTCTCCGGCTGCACTTAAAAAAGGTCTCTTAAACTCTTCCACATCCTCATCCTTTCTTCCTCGCCGTCATCTTCCCCGAACCTTCCCGACTTCGCTGATCTCTTCTCCGTCATCCTTCTCTCTGCTCGTCGCCTTCATTCCCTCCGTTTCACATTTTGTAATTATTCCACATAATTCCAGAGCTCATCCGGCGTCTGTATTCACTCAGGAGTACGAGTAGTGAACTGGAAGTGACTGGATATGAACAGACAGCGTCTGTATCGGGATCTCTATTAACTTTTTGCTGACAAGATAGTCCTGAAATAATGAGACCAAGCGCTCCAGGTGTACGCAGGTGTGCATGTACGGCTCATGCAGTGTGTGTGTTACGACACGTCTACACACTTTCCTGCTTGTCGTTGCCTCGAGGCTCGCGGTGAAACCTGATGAGATCAGACTTCTGCTGCTCCTGTTTGGAAAAAGTAAAAAAATCCAGAACGCTGCTCGTTCCTGTCAGCGCGATGGAGTTTGTGGAGGTCAAGGCGGTAAAAATAAAACGATGCTAAATTTAAACGAGCGCTCGAACTTTCATTTTGGTTCTACTGATGACGGGAAGAAGACGAAGGAGAAGAAGAAGGAGAAGAGGAGGTGTACAGGCTCAGCAGCCTCTACGGGCATGATGGCAGAGGAGCAGAGAGTGAAGAGGACGCTGACGGAGGAAGCTAAGAAGAGAAAAGGAGAGAGTGAGCGAGCCGTTTTTAAAAGAGTGGTTTCTTATTTTTAGGCAACAATCAAAAATCAGATGCATTGATGTGGCGCACACACACACATACACACACACACACACACACACACACACACACACACACACACACACACACACACACACACACACACACACACACTCTTGTACACCCACTCAGCTCTTCAGCCTGTTGGTCTGCTCGAGCTAATTTCCATGCGTGGGAACAAAGCATCATCATATCACATATCTCAGCATGGACTCTTACATAATGACACTGGCACACATGTGCAGACGCAGCGTGTTCGCGCGGACACGGAATCGAACATGTGATTTCTGTCACTGTGGCCTTGAGGAGCTCGTTTATGGAAATACTCTCATTTCAAAGATGCTTGCTGTGTACGTGTGATCCAACGTTCTCCGCGAGCGGCTGCTCTGATTGGTGGACAGGCAGGTCCTCACGGTGGTCGCATGTTTCATTACATTTCCATTTACAATCAGGGGAAAATGGACCGGTGTGAGGTGCAAACACTATGATTAAAGGCTTTGAAGGTGTGTGTGTGTGTGTGTCGCTCATTTGAATGTGCAGTGCTCTTCATGAAAAGCCTTTGAAGCCATGAAATAATACGCTGTAATCATGGAGCGTGCTCAGCAGCAGCAGTCAGGCCGGCCTGCGCACACAGCGAGTGCTGCTGAATGGGGCATTGTGGGGATGAGAGCGTGTGGAGGGTTAACAGCGACCTTTAACTCGTGATGTAACTCCATCTTTAAAGCATCAGCGGGTTGGAAAAGAAGGACGCGTCCAACCTTTGTTCCATCTCTAACCTGATGTGTTTTTTTTTCAGTCAGACTGAAAGAGACTTCTCTGTCCGTGCTGGGAGATAAATGACGAGCGGTTCTGCCGTGGACGGGAACATTTGTAAAGCTTTTCATTAAAAGCTCTTATGAGCTGATGCAGTAACCCTCCATGACAGGATGCAGCAGCTGACAGATTCATCTCTCATATAAACTTGTGTTTCCTGTGATAGCTCAGCTTCGCTTTGGCAGAATCAATCAAATTCAGTTTATTTCTCTCTAATATGAAATGGAGATGGAGCTTTGTATGTGATTATATCATGTTTGATATTATTCTGATGGTTTCAGCTGAGGTGGAGACTGAATAATATAAAGTATGTTTCTTTTTAGCGTTTCCTGTTTTATTTTGTAATTCTCCTCGTGTCTGTTTACTTCCTGCGGTTGTCATTGTTTCCCACGTGTCACTTCCAGCCTGATTAGTTTGACCTGTGTCGGCTTCATTCCTCGTGCTCTGTTTTCGTGGACCTCTGTCTCCTTTACCATTAGTTTTCTCACTTCCATCGACCTACAACAGTTCAGAGTCTGGATCTGGGTCCTGTTCCTCGTGGTTACACTGCTTACACTGTGTCAGTACATTGTTTAAACGCTCTTCATTAGCAGAAAGTCAAAACATAATTACCCAGATCCACTTTGTTTGAACAGCATCCCGTCAGGTTGCAGGAGGAAGCCCGGAGAACCAACGTTACTGAACACCGGCTGGAAGAACCGTCGTCCTCCGTCTTCTTCTTCCAAACCTTATTTTTCCAACCTTGAAACCGGCTCACAAACTCGGTGCCAACAGTACTTTATGCCTCAGCGTTAAACAGAAGGACAAACAGTGAGGGTGCACAGCGGAGTCCATATAACCCGGCTCACACTCGGTGTGTTTAAAGATCGTCCCCCCTCGCTCTCTCCCTCTTGGCCGAGTCCCGCTCCGTTTTTAGCCCTCGGTGTGTATTTGTGGAGAACATCTAGTGTCAGCACGTTTTCCCGTCTCCTCCCTGTCTGCTTTATAGACCTGCAGACTAATAAACCACGCGGAGACCTCGAGGAGGAGCCTGCTGCATCACACACACTCTGCTGCGAGCCAGCACAGTATGATCATGTTTAAGATCTGATTTGGATAATTCCATCACAGCATACAGAACATTACCGAGCATGACGCCCATATGTGACGGATGAACATTAATCTGCTGCTACATCAGCCTCCGCTCTCTCCACCTGATGTTGAACCTGCTGCAGGGCTCCGCTCCCATTCAGAGGTCCAGCACTGATGCTGGGGGTTCTGGCTCGTGGGCCCGAAGGTGTCGGACGGGGTGTGGAGGCCGTTTTTTGTCTCTTTGTCATTTCCTGAGAATATTTCATTTTAAAAAAAGAGTTTTCTGTTCTCTGAGGAGGAACAAATGGCCACCTGTCCTTGGTGGACCCCGCCTGACTTGGCTCCAGCCCGCCCGGCGGCGTTCATGAACATAGGCGGTTATAGAAAATGGATGGACTGGCCGCGTGTGGAATAATACGTCTACGGATCAGGGATGGATGATACGACCCAAAACCTATTAAAAGATAAATGATCACCTCGATAACAATAAATACAACAATCATTCTTTTTCATATCAGTGATTGTTTAAGGTTGCCATGGTTACCAGATACACACAGAGGGCTGTTGTTCGACTGGACGGTTGAATTGCATTATGGGAACATTTACATTGGGACTGAGGAACCTGGACGCGTCGCTGTGACGGGATCTGAGCTGCAGGTCGACCTGAACCTGAGTCATTGGATGGACGCACACACACACACACACACACACACACACACACACACACACACACACACACACACACACACACACACACACACACACACACACACACACACACACACACACACACACACACACTCGTGCCAGTGGTGTGTTGTACCTGAACACACACTGTCACGCAGCCGTTAGCTGCTGTCAGCTCAGTTTGTCAGCCGTGCTGCCCCCGTTAGCTCTCTTACCGTTGTTACTGCCTTAATTGTCCCTTCTCCTCCTCCGTCCTTCCTCCCCGTTCCTCTCAGTAATGAACGGCTGCACCTGCAACCACAAACATGGAAATGAACACACACACACACACACACACACACACACACACACACACACACACACACACACACACACACACACACACACAGGTCTGGGCGTTGATGATCTCCCATCATAAAGGCCATAAAGCCTAAGTGGGTGATAAATATGGGCTGAGTGATGCTTAACCCAAACCGCCTCGCTGTTTAGCCTGTTGCCATGGTGATGGACCAGGCTGTATTGGGAGTAGATAGAGGTGGAGGAGTTGGAGGAGTTTTTACTGAGAGCGCCGGCGTCTTCTGACTCCTAATGGTTTAAACATTTAAAGGACAATTTCGTAAGTAAACACGTCATGAAACAAACTTTCATAAATTCCTCACAAAGTGTTTGAAGACTCTTCACACTTTCCCCTCGTGACTTCTTCTTAATTGAAGCTTCGCGTCGTCGTCTTGTGCTTTTAGTTTTACAGCTGAAGGTCTGCTGGAGTTATTTCACTGTTTTCTGTTACCCGCCTTTGCAAAGGGCTCTTCAGTCTTCACAGCTTTTAGTTCCTAGTAACCAGACCTGGAGTCGGGCCAGCTCCCAATAATATTCTGTCTGGTTCACTGACAAAAGGAAAATGTGTCTGATTGGTTGGATCAGGTCCAAACTTTAGTCTTTTATGTGGTTACGAACTACAGTTCCCTTCCTCCCTTCTCTCCTTCTTTAATTTTCTGTCCTCTCAAACAAGCGGAGCATGCAGTCGATCAGTTTGATATTTTGTGACAGAAACGTAGAAAGAGCCGCTGGGAGATGAATGTAAAGATGTGTGTGTTGTATTAGTGTGCGTGTTGTATTAGTGTGCGTGTTGTATTAGTGTGTGTGTTGTATTAGTGTGTGTGTGCGACAGAGCAGGGATCCGGGATAACGGATGCGTCCCGCCTTCGGAGCGGCCGAGCTCACTGCTTTGTTCGGGGAATCAATCCCTCCTCTTAAAGGTCAACAATAATTGCAAAAGCTGCAGAGGCATGGAGGCCTAATGAATGCTTAGAGAGCTTCATAACGCATCACAGCTATTATACATCAAACCTCTGCAGGCCGAGGGCCGCTTATCTGCCACTCGCTGCTACATCCACACTACACCGTCACTGAGCGGCGCAGATAATGGTAATTTTAACATTTACCAGCGCCTCCTCGGCCTCCTTCCTAATTCTTCTCCATGAAAAAGCTTTTAGGTCCTAATTTCTACATGAAACACGGCGGCGCAGTTCATCATGTTGAACCCAACCAGGCAGTTACCAAAGTAACCTGTTCCCTAAACCGCACCGACAAATTCCGAATCATTTCCTCTGGTGGTTTTGTGAGCAGACTCGCCTCCGCTCTGCTAAGTCTGGTTTTTACAGCACAAACATGAAGACAGTGAGTTACTGCTGCTCACACAAAGCTCACAGCCCTCTTAAATGAAGCAGCACGATGTTGCGTGGACGGTTTGACGTTAGAACAGAGTCAGCTGGCTTCTTCACAGTGAATGTTTTGGAATGTATTAGGAATTAAATACAATATTAGTATGATTTCATTGGTGTATGTAATAACCAGAGTATGAGAGTTGTTGTGTTTATGATGAGAACTTTAAATCTGCAGAGAGAGCCGGTCCTCTTCTACGCAGTCCGCCATGTTGAACCGCCATTAAAGTCTGATCTACATCTGGACTTTGACTTTTAACGTGAATCTGACAGCCACAGATTTTCCTTCATGCTGAGACGTGGAAGTTCGACCTTCGAAACAATCGTAGCTTTGGAAAGTTTTGACAAAAGATTGGAGAGAGATCAGAGATCAGAAACAAACCAACGTCTGTTGGGGTGTCATGCTGTGAACAGTGTGTGAAAGCCTGTTTTTATTTATATTTATTTGGTCCGATTATTCTGCCTCTCTCTGCAACCTTCTCCTCTGCTTAGCATCCTCCCTCCCTCCACTCTTCCTCCTCTGTTCTCCCCCTTTTGTCTCTTTCCTTCCTTCCTTCCTCCGTGGCTCTCTCACTCTCTCTTGCTGCATTCAGACGCATCCTCGCTCGCCCTCTCTCCTCCTCCTCTTCCTCCTCATCAGTAGGCTGGATGTGTGTCTCCACTCAGCCATATTAGTTGAATTAACATCGCCACGAGCAGACGCAGCAACGATAACTCTGCCGCGTCACCATGGTAACACACCATTCAGAACGTGCACGAAACGCGACGCGCGCGCTTAAAGCCACAAACTACATGTAAAGGATGCAAATAATCAAGTTGTACACACACACACACACAACACACACACACACACACACACACACACACACACACACACACACACGCACACACACACACACACACACACACACACACACGACACACACACACACACGACACAGCTATTTCTGTTCACATCAATACACTGACAGCGATCAAAACAGGAGAGTGAGAGTGTGTGTACATTAAAGTGTGAGAGTGTATTATAAGTGTCATCTTCAGTGTGTGTGTGTGACTGAAATAAAGTAAATGAGCATCAGATCAGAGATGCCTGTTCTCAGTCTGTGTTTCCATGAGCGTTCACAGAGTGTTGCAGGGTTGGTGGGGCGATGCAGACACACTGCACATGGGTTTCTAATACTAAGTGAATGCAAAGGAGTGACAGAGCTCAGACACGGTGTTTGGCTGCATTCGTAAGTGGCTTTATCTCGTCGGAGGCTTTGACTCAGCTGAAAATGTCTGAGGTGGAAGTGAGACTGTACTTCAGTCTTCATCTGACAGCTGTACTTTCTGTTCACCTTCCCAATCCCCGTCCTCATTCTACAGTTTTAACAGAACACCACTCTGGTTAGCCGTGTTTCCATCCACGTGTCACAGATTTCATCTAATTCAGCAAATGGAAATGCGACTGAATGTTTGGGTGAGCAGCAGGTGGCGCCAGTTAGAAGAGGCCGCAAATAGAAGAGGCCGCAAACAGGAAGTGAATCAGACGTTTCTCTTTGTTTCATGTGTTGATGTGAGGAAGGTCCATGAGAGCCATGAGGAAACAGCTGGTCAGTCATGTGACTTCAATGACGTCCACAGTCTCCGAAGGTTGCTGCCTCTTCGGCCTCACGGCTCAGACGTGGATCATCGGCGGATCGAGCCGAATGACGTTTGGGTGACTCTCACCTGTCAATCAGGATTTTGTGTCGTCGTCCATCCAGAGTTCTTTTGTTTGCTACGTGTGCGCTCACACTCGCTCACTAACTTGTCACTATTTTGTGATTGTTTCTAAATAAATGATGTAATACTTCCTGTGTTACATAAAATCCAAATCAAAACAAACTATCGTATTTTTCGGATTATAAGTCACAGTTTTTTTTCATAGTTTGGCCGGGGGGTGCGACTTATACTCTAGAGCGACTTATGTGTGAAATTATTAACACATTATTAAATCAATCCACATGTTATTTTCACACTAAACCGCAAGAGGATGATGACTGATGAGGAACAGCTTTTTCCCCAGAGCTGTGACCTTACTGAACTCTGACCCCCGCTGACCCCCACACACCAATTCACAGTCACTCAGTCACCGACCAAAGACTTTTACACCATCACACTGCACTACTGGACTACTCTGCACATGCTCACTTTCACTTATACAATCTGTTTGCACAGTACTATGTACCGAACATTGCACTAGTCTAGTAACTTAGACAGCTACTGCTATGATTTATTTTTGCACTATAAGTTGCTCATGTCATCTGTCTTTGTATCGCCTAATTTATCATCTGCCATCCCCTCTATTGTAAATTATGTTATGCTAGTTCCTGTTTCTAGTCTTCTCCCACTTAACGAACAATCCATCTGTATAATATGTTCATAGTACCTCCCTCAATCATTATGTATATCTTGCTCATTAACCTGTATATATGGTCTCACCTGTACATAGCCTCTGATCTGTAAATATTAGACTTACTTTTTATATACCACAATATTTATGCCACATGCACTTTACTGCCTATTGCACTTCTGGTTAGATGCTAAACTGCATTTCGTTGCCCTGTACATGTACATGTGTAATGACAATAAAGTTGAATCTAATCTAATCTAAAAAGAGGGCGCTCTAGGCCTGTGTTGATAATTTCAACATTGGTTTATAAAAACAACTGAGAAGAGCTGAACAAAAACGGCACCGAAAAGAAAATCATATTCTGCAGATTACAAGCTGCAAGTAGTGAAATATGCAGCCGAAAACGTAACCGAGCAGCAGAAAGAAAGTTTAGAGTTAGAGGAGGAAGAAGCAGAGCATCGTCTTCCTCTGAAGTTGGGGGAGTTGTTTCAAAGTGACACCGAGGATGAAGATGTCATGGGCTTTAGTGATTTGGAGTGACACTGATGGTTTGGTAAACGTGTTAGCATGTTCTTTATATAGTTATCTGAATAACTCTTAATGTTACGTTACGTTAACATCCCAGACACGTTCTCAGTTCGTTGGTTATGCGTCATGTAACGTTAGCATACCGTACACTTATTCAGCCTGTTGTTCTCTATTTTTATTTTAAAATGCCTTTCAAGATGACATGTTTGTTCTTGGTGTTGGATTTTATCAAATACATTTTCCCCAAAAATGTATACGACTTATACTCCAGTGCGACTTATATATGTTTTTCCCTTCTTTATTATGCATTTTTTGGCTGGTGCGACTTATAATCTGGAAAATCCGGTACTTCCTGCTTCTAATCGCGTCTTTCTCCATATCCTAAAATGTTGTAGTCTCCCACTGTGATCTGCTAATGAATCTCTCAAGGGTAGAAGTGAGGACAGTGTGTGTGTGTGTGTGTGTGTGTGTGTGTGTGTGTGTGTGAGCTACTTCCATTTTTCTGCTAGCATCAGCAAAGCCAGTCAATGCTAATGGACAACATCACAACGCTTAAGTGTGATTGGATAAGGGGTGAGGCAAGAGAGAGAATGTGTACTTCACTGTGTGTGTGTGTGTGTGTGTGTGTGATAAAGGGAATTTTAGCACTAACCAGGCCTTGAGAACATCACACACACACACACACACACACACACACACACACACACACACACACACACACACACACACACACCTTCCTCTCCAGAATCCTTAATGAGCTTTGCTGTGTGGAGGCTGCAGACTGAGGCGGTGTTGGTTTATTAAAATGCTCCTACCGAATCAGAAACCGCGCTCCTTCACTAACAAAAGCCGTGGATGTCGAACATTTCAAGGCCGGCAGAGAAACGAAGCTTTGAGGGGAACAGCTGCTCTGCTGAGGGGGAAGCAGAGGCCTGATGCAAGTCTCAGGACGATAGAACAACACGAGGATGGTTCAGACGTGAGCAGAGCTGCTGCTGCACCCAGAGGACTCTGTTAAACACTTCCTCTGAACAATAATGTCACTGTGATGCAACATAAACAAGAGAGCCGAGCAACACTTCTCTTTTAAATGTGGCTTTTGTGGTCTGCAAACATTGGTTATTATGGAGCTGTCAACCATTTTAATCATTTAGTGTTTACAATAGTAAAAAAAAAGCCCAAGAGGACATCTTCACATTAAAAAAATATATAGCTTACACAGAAGAAGAAAAACCAATCTAACTTTAATTTAATAACCAAAATCATACAGAAACAGCACCCTAACAAAGATATCTCTACATGTGCACATCAGTGGATTCACTACATATTACCCAGTCCCAGATAGCAAGTAAAACATGAGTTACACACACATTTATAATTATTAACGAGTATAACTGAGCGTAACATCAAAAACAAGCCACCACAACTGCAACTTTAACTAAAATAAATGTAGAGTGTGTCTGACAGATTATAACTGACACTGCAGCAGCACAGAGACTTAAAGTCAGTCAAAGGCAGCTGGAGGTTGCCGAGCAACCAGGGTCAGCTGCAGGTCAGAGCAGTTAACTGCAGCTGTGCTCTGTCTGTGTGTGAGTGACTGCTGAGAGACACAGAAAATCTCTAAATGAAGCCCCTCCAACTAGTGGACACTAATGCCAAACGGTAGGTGGTATCAAAAAGCCCAAATGAGCGTGAGCATCCTCATCTTGTCGACCATGTGGATGCTGAATTTCAGTGTGTGAAGTTAAAAACTGTGACCTGGGCAGAGAGAGAAAGAACAGGTGCCCCGTGCTCCTCTGGGACATTTCTCCTCTCCAGTTTACATGGGAGTAGATGGGGCTGTCGGTGGGTGATCCTGGAGCATCAGTGCGTCTCCCGCCAAAACTATAAGTCTGACAGCTTCAGCAGTGATATCGCTGCGTAGCCCACGAATTTTCCTACGTTTCTATGTAGAAATTATTTCTGTAGAGTGACATTTGTGGCCACGAGAGCCGTTTGCAAACGTTTCTCTCACTCTCCACTCTAGCTCTGGAACATTCTACCAATACACACCCATTGTAAACTTTGCCGTGTTTTATTGGTGATTTTTGGCAAAACCGTTTGGTGAAACTCTTAGAAAAGTATTCCTGGAATACATCAGAATAATCAGTATAGGGATAGTGAATAGTGGCCTTGAGTGACACTCAATGATGTGTATGTTGACGCTTTTGATTGGCCGTCTGACCAGGTACCCTCCTCAGCTGGTACCAACCAGAGGCAGGCAACCACACACCAACCGTGACTACGCCACAAACAAAGCTTCTTGCTTTCATGACAAATGGCCTGAGTGTGGACGGAGTTGTGGTTCTGGAGTGATGATGATGAGATGTTGTTGTGGAGCGATTTTCTCCAGAAAGGTGTTCTAAGAAGACCTTTCACTCAAAAAGAAATCATCTGGTCACCACGAGATTGAACAGTACAAACAAAAATATCTTTCCTAAACTTTTTCTCAAGATTTCATTATCAAACTTTTGGCAGGAAACATAGAATGAATATTGAATTAAATATTAAATATTGATGGTGCCCTGAGGCTGCAGAACTGAACAGCCTCCACCTTCTTTCGCTCTTTGCTTCAGTGAAACGAACATGTTTTTACTTTCTGGAAAGAAAAAAACATGTCTCGCCGTGACGGTCTGTGTTTACAGTTGCAGAGAGGGCGAGTGATCGGGCGAGTGATCGGGCGTGCTTGCCACGACCCTGACACCCAGGGGTGACCGCTCCAGTCACCGCTCAGTGATCCCTCACAGCACCTCAATTAACCTCCACTGATGAAAGTAGCTTATATATCTTCTTGAGAGGAAAGGCCGGGCAACCCGTGTGTGAGGTTATAGAAACTGAATCTGCTGTTGTTATTAATGAGGAAAAGGGGAGGAAGGAAGGGCAGGAGGAAAGAAAGGAGGAAGGGGAGTTAGGAATGGTGGCAGGATGGACGTAAAGACGGAGAACAGAAGGAAGAGGGCGGCACAATGGAGTCTCAAAGTTATGTATTTCATATTTTTCTCCAGTGAATGGCTGGTGAAGACGGAGACGTCCCGTTTCATATGCTGCTTTCAAAGACCATCTGAAAAAAGCCCAAAGCTTCCCTTCAAGCCACTGTGAAGCGTAGAGGACAGTCTGCACAGGTGTAATCATATTGTCAGCTGAGTTACCTATTATCGCCTTAAAGTACCAGAATTTCTTCCATTTTTCTGTCAGTCAGTTTATAAAAGAAGTTTCCAGGATTTCTAAATGGCAGAGATTCTCATTCCCCGACTCCAAGGACGACAGTTTTAATAGCATTCACATGGACGTCCGTCACATGGAAATATGAATTTCCATTTCAATAGAGAACTGTACAAAACATCAGGCCTTAAATCAGAGCATAGACCTGCTGTCCTTGGGCAGTAATGTCTCTCAGCCTCTGGGTCAGGACCACATACAACATGAGTACGTTCAGGAGGTTGAGGCCTTGCGTGATGAATGCTTTGTGTCATGTATGACCCGGTGAAATAAGAGTCTGTTTCTCGTCTCGACGTTCTGATAGAATCAAACATGTTTAATATCATCAGAAGGTGCGCTCTCTTCAGCACCAACCAGGAAACTTTGCTGAAAGGCCCAAAAAATTCTTAATTCAAATGTAATTTTATTTAGAGTTTTCTTTTAGCGTGGTTGCGTTGGTTTAGCTCTTTAGTTCTTGACAAAATCCAGGATGTAAAGATGATGAGGTTGTCTGAAGTTGACTGCTGCTAGCTATTGGTTTGATTAATAGTTGTGTATTATTATCAGCTGATCATATTCAGTTTCTGACCCTGAAACTTCTCTGCGCACGTCTCCTGCTTTGGTCCGTCCTACACGCGACTTCAAACCAACCACCACCGGGAGCGTTTCAGAAGTGTTTAGCCCGCCAGGCTTTGCTTACTCGCTCAGATTTGGTCATTTTCTGCTTTATGTGTTTCTAAATATGTTTCTACATTTGTAAATATGCTACGTGCTTCATTTGTTTGTCCGCATCTGGTAGATTGTGGGGATGGCAGCAGTATGCAGGAAATGTTTGACTCTTAGTTGGGACGAACCGTTGTATAATTCTCCTTGAAAAAGTATTTTTAGTAAATATTAAATAGAACTTTGTCTGAGGATTTATATTTCCAATGAGCTGGTGAATTGTTCAGTTTACCAGAACCCAAGGCCTGACCACAGGACTGTTTTTGTACTTGGTAAAAGAAAAATCAATTTATTCAATTGTAAAATCGTGGAGCGAATCAGACAAACGAGAGTCTGTCACAGATAAAATGTCTAAACCTAAAAGTGACAGATTTGTAATGTGCAGTCCAGTTGGGGAAGATGCCAAATTATGTGGCTTTGTGGTCAAATAAAGAGTTTCTATCATAAAATTCTGTTGTAAGTCCCACTCAGCCTCACATTCGGGGTAATCCCCTAATTAATGTGGTCATGGCTATTTTAGCGGCTCCACAGTGTCCACACGGTCCGTCTACAAACCCTGATTTACTGTCGGAGTGGAGGACTCTGAATTTGGACACATTCCCGGGTTCAATAGCCGCTGTCACCGCTTATTCAGGCAAATATGATTGACCGGCAACTGTAAGTGATGCCTGGGATCCCGCCTGAGAGGCCGTCAGTGTCAACTAACTCACATGATGGTGACAAATATTGTGTTTGGCTGCTGTCTGCAAGTCAATCTCTCTCTGTTTACATCAGTCAGAGTCAATTTAGACAAACAACAAAACAGGATGTATTATGTCGACGTTTTTCAAGTGTTCACGTGACATTCATGGAAACCTCTGAAGCTGTTCACAGACCGACCCACGTTCTCCTAACTCGCATACATGAACAGCTAGTTGTTGTTGTTGTTGATATATGAAAGTCCGTCCGGTGAGCTCGGCTCTGTTGATAAATGCCTTTTCCAAGGCCGGCGGCTGAGACTCACTACAAAGCTTCTTTCTTTCTGCACTTGAATCGCTTCCACACTCTCACAGTGGGCCAGATAATGCAGCTAATGGCTCTTCCAAAATCCGTATATGACTTAATGGAAGTTCGCTCTTTTGAAACTGAGAGTGAAATGGGACTTTTTTCTTTTTTTTTTTCTACTTTCCAGCAGCAGGAAACAGACACACACCGCTCATGGAATTTATCTAAAGGTCATTCTCTGAAATATAATAAAATACTTTCTTTTTTTCTTTAGGGACCGTTGATGTAGATAGCTCTCAGAAAGGATTTTATATTGAGTAATTAGCAGTTTCACACCTGACTGACTCCTCGCAGCTTCCTTGTGTGGTCTGATGTATTTCTATGCTCATCCACTGTTTTGGTGATTTGCAGGTGAAAGGACGTTAAAATGCGAATATCAGAAAAGTGGAGTTGGGAATGTAATTAAGGTGTGAAGGAGACATTATAACCACTACGTACAGCTACATGCTGAGATTTGAAGCATGTTTTGGATCATGATATTTCAGTGTGCTCAGAGTCAGTTTAGAAACACTGAAGGGAAAACAATACAGCTGAGTGAGTGGCTCGTCCTTTAATTGAAGAGTTGAAGAAGAAGAAGACATACTTTATTAATCCCTCGATCGGGGAATTATTTTTTTACTCTATTTTATTTTTACATGCATTTTGAACCCAGAGACACACACATGCAGTGCAAGGGCATAGACATGCAAAGAGAGAGATGGTGAGTGATGGGCAGCCCCAGCGAGCAGTGCCCAGGAGGTGGACTGGCACCTCTCCAGCTACCAGTCCACCTTCCATATTTTGGGTCCATGCTGGACTTGAACCGGCCACCCTCCAGTTCCCAAGACAAATCCCAATGGACTGAGCTACTGCCGCCCCCCCCTTGGTAGTCCACATGTCAAAGTGTGTGTCTGTTTGAATCACAACATATCCATCAGCTCAGTGAGGCGGTGCTGCATATTGTACGATTGCACCGAAAAGTTGCGAGGCGTCATCTTTTGGTTGCCAAGACACGGTTGCCTTTTGTAGTCCTTAAATTTTAACCAAACAAAACTCTTTGTGGTTTTTGTTTCATCTGATACTTCACAGAAACCTGTGTGTCGTCAGTAAACATGTTCACTCTGGTTGCTTCCTGCACAGAGACGTCGGTATTCTTCCAAAGACGTTTTGTTTTTGTTCAGGATCATCATCAGCTTCGTCGTAGTCTGAGATTATAACAGATGCTATCGTGCACACAAGTAAACACACCAATGCATGTACAGCGTTGTTTGCTTGGGGTTGAGAAACAGCAAAACTTAAATATCACCTAAGGCCGAGAATCGGTTGCCAATTTCTTTAATGTTTGCCAATGACAATCTGGCAAAAGGAGCAGAAAGCTCATCTCCATCCATCCTGATCTATCACACAGTCGTGTTGGATGGCTGGTGGCACAAGATTTAACCGTTAGTAGGAACCTTCTACTGGAAAATTTGTAATGGATATCCATCCAATTCTAGGTGAGATAATTAGTCCCTCAAAGGTGGAAGAAACCTGCAAATAGTGTGTCCAACAGGATTTCATAGTTCCAGACGTCCTAAAGCAGTGGTCCCCAACCTTTTCCTAACTGCGGACCGGTCAACGCTTGACAATTTTAATGCGGACCGGGGGGGAGGGTGTTAGCGATCTCTGGGATCCGATCTTGGGATGATTCCGGATTCATTACTGTCATCGGTGCTAGACCTCTTTGCACCCTTGCCCAAACAACTTTCTAACGACGACTGCTTCTTGCTCATCGTAGCTAACGTACACTCAACAGCTGATCTGAGACAGCGCTGTGGGAAAGTAGCCTAGGTGTTGAGGGCGGGGACAGTCATCATTGAAAAAACCGAATGCAATATGCAGCGTCCACGCATAGGCTTATCTAACATGAAAAATTCTCTTTCTCTCTCTCTCTCGAAATTTTTTTTAATTTCTCCCCAATGTCGCGACCCGGTTCGGAATGTCTCGCGGACCGGTACCGGGTCGCGACCTGGTGGTTGGGGACCGCTGTCCTAAAGTTCCAAACCTGAAGCAACAGCATCTGTAGATGTTGTCCTATCAAAAGCAAACTTCATGAGTACTCACTAGGGAAGATGATGCTAACAGACTGACCTTAAATCTTCAAACCTACTTTCACTGAGTCACTGGAATAAGTGACTGGGATTTGTGCAGCTGGCTTCTTATCAAACATAATGAATGTTTAATCTCCAAACGTGTGACGCCATCATTCATCCTGTAACCACTTCACTCACACTGCCTCAGCGTTTCTCAGACATTCGCTGCAGGTTGAACTCATTCGGGCAGATGGGGTCTCGTCCCATGTCACATTTAGTCTCAGCGGGACGGGTGAAGGACAGCAGGCTGAGTCAGGACAAAACTTGGTTCAAACTCGGGGCACCTGAGCGGAATAAATGCTGCGTTATGGGTAATGGAGCAGGATGACGGCCACTTTCCGTTCATAAATATGCTACTAGTGACAAAACACAGACGCTGTCACGACGTCTCCGGACAGTGAAACGGCTCGGTGTGAAAAGAGGAGGCAGGAACGTCGACGTCGATGGAATTTGAATGTGCTGCTTCCTATTCACTGCAAACAACCTTAACGTAGACGACGCTGCTTTATTTAGAGCCGGTGTCTTGGTTACTGTTTATCATGGAGATATTATGTATGGAAATAAAATTGCACTGACGGAATAACCGGCTGCCAATATCAGACTCGAGCCAACAAGGACCGATCATCCACCCGAGCCTCCGTCACCTCCTGCCGCCGCGAGCAGTGAAGGCGCTCACATGTTCGAGGAATCCACCGTCTGTCCGTCGGCCTCCACGTCTAGAAAGGTTGAGATCTTCTGGATTAAATGACTTATCAAGCAATTGGACAGAAATGTCTCCTTGAATATGAGGAGTATATTTATACAGAAATATGTATGTATGCGACCTCGTTGAATGAATTATAGCAGTTACAGCTGTATCTTGATTGTGTGCTGTCTTCACTAACGTTCACTGTGGCATGGTATGAAGTGTTTTAACAGACTCTTGCTCCGCGGCGCCTCCTGCTGCTCGGCTCAGACACTGTCACAGTGACACACAACGGCTGGGTCATAAATCATTGTGCATTTCTTTGTATACTGTCCCTACACACAAACACACACTGTCCTCTCCTTGCTTGCCCTCCTAAAGAGACGATTTACGAGCAACAGTAGCCACGTCTCAGGCCATCGGATCATGAAGGCGAACTTTCTGTCAGGACACACACACACACACACACACACACACACACACACACACACACACACACACACACACACACACACAGAAAATGTATACATACACAAAATCCAGTAAATTTTATGCTGCTACGAATCCTCCTACATGAGCTGCCGTTGGACTGACTAAGGTTTATTTCTGCATACGCACACACACACACACACACACACACACACACACACACACACACACACACACACACACACACACACACACACACACACACTGCAAGCTACTTGTGGAGGAAGACGAGGAGGTTTTATTTGACTCTGGAGTGCTGTTTGATAGAAGTCATCATCTGATTCCTGCTTCCTGCTGAACTTGATATTATAGCTGTGTGTGTGTGTGTGTGTGTGTGTGTGTGTGTGTGTGTGTGTGTGTGTGTGTGTGTGTGTGTGTGTGTGTGTGTGTGTGTGTGTGTGTGTGTGTGTGTGTGTGTGTGTGTGTGTGTGTGTGTGTGTTCATTCGTTTATCATCCTGATGTCACGCGCGTTCACACTTTGTTTACATCATAATGTTCTTTAATATTCAAGATGAGGTAATGTTTTATTTGCACTGTCATAAACATGACATGATGATGAAGGAGTCTTCATGAACGCTGGACTGTTCAGTCAGTCAAGTTGACATTGTTGGAGACGTTTGTCGTGACAACTTGACAATCAGGACAACACAACTGTCACTGTCTGTTGTGACGAGTGTCGGGCCATCATAACTGTGTAGTCACAGAGTGAAATGTTTTAACATTACATTCATTTGTCTAAGAAAGCAGAGAAATACTGTATAAAAAAATATTATAGGTGTGAAAAACGAGCTTTAATTTGCAGTATTGGTATAATTAAACAGCTTAGTTATTAATGTACAGATAAAAATTAGGATACAATTAAAAAAACAAAACAGAAAAAAGGCAGTGAAAAGAGTTTTATTATTTGTTGTTCTTCTGAATATTGTGTCAGTGTTTTAATGTAAACATTGGTACAAATGTATTTACAAAAATAATAATGGATATACACATTTATGTGGTTATCTACAGATAATTATTTAAAGTAAATTTGTGTGCAGATTAATTAATTTTGTACAAAAAAGAGAAACGACTGTAATTTGTCATTATTGACATAATGCTGATAACACCAGTTTTTATATGATCTAGAAAAACAAACAAAACTACTGTCGTTTTTTTTCATATAAATATTTTTCAGGCGCGGCCACGTGTCGTGCGTTCAGCTGTTTCTGTCGCAGACAGCGACGTTCCCCGTTCTTCTCCTCAAACAGTCGGCGTTTCAATGTTCCCATGACAGCCACATACGGTAAAACTGAATCTGCTGTGTCATGTTTACGGCTGGTTAACGTCAGGTTGTCATTGCAAAGATATAAGTTGTCCCAAAAACTGTCAGCATGACACTTTATGAATGTTTAACTGCATCATTAAGACTTTTTCATGCGTCCTGTCTCGATGTGACGGACAGATAAATCCTCCAAACCTCCGTCGGTCTTTGTTGTTGGAGACAGGAAGCGGATCACAGCTGACAGGTGGATACATGCTCAGGTGGTGCAGATCTGCTCTCACAGCTCAGGCATCGGCACCGACGATCCTCGTGCTTCCATTTTGTGGAAGTCCGTGCAGCGGTGCTTCAGCCCTGAAGGAGCTGCTGCGTTTCTGTTTAAGATGGTGTCGTACCAAACGCACGGCTTCCAACATGTGACCTTCTCTGAGTCGTCTGTTGCCGGTGACAGTTTGAGGTTGAGTCAGTGTTAGCTGCTGTTTCCTCTCCTCTCTGTGTCTCTATCTTTTTCCTGCCTCCTCTTCCTCCATCGCCTTCCCTCCCTCTCCGTCATGCTCTCTCTGTCACTGTCACTGGACTGTATCTGCAGAGTAATGGAGAGGTTTGTTCAGGGAGAAAGTTGAACTGAGGCGAGCCGGGAGGTGAAGATGCTGTGAAATGATTTAAATCCTCCCACAGGATGTGAGTCCAGAAATAAGACTCAAACTTTTTGAACTACTACTGACTTTTGGAAGAAAAAAAAGAATAAAAATAAAAAGTGTCTGAGTTCAGGGCGTCGTATGAAGTAACAAGGTTTATGAATAAACCTGAGAACATTCAGATTACAGGCGGGGTAAGCAGCTCTGACATGTTTGTGTGCCGAGGTGTAAATGATCTATTTCTATTTAAAGTGCAACACAAGGCGACTTTAATGAAGTTCAGGACACAGAAGAAAAACACATCATCTCATTTTCAGTGGAATCATCTGCAAAGGTTGGGTCATTTGTATTCCTAAACCGCTCTGACAGCAAAACTCTGGTTTGCATATTAATAAACTTCCTGTTCCTCCTGCACAAAGAGCTTTTTGAATGTGTCGGCTTCATCGCGACGCTGACAAACGATCGTTACAGGAAGTGTGTTTGTCTTTGGATCAGAACCAAAGAAGTGTTTCAGAAGCTCTGATTCGTTTTTACTGTTGTCGGCGTTCAGGTGTGTGTGTGTGTGTGTGTGTGTGTGTGTGTGTGTGTGTGTGTGTGTGTGTGTGTGTGTGTGTGTGTGTGTGTGTGTGTGTGTGTGTGTGTGTGTGTGTGTGTGTGTGTGTGTGTGTGTGTGTGTGTGTGTTTAGTAACTTTAGAACTTCAGCACTTTAGTTACAGCAATAACATCTTGATAGCTTACAACTAATGTAAACTTATACAACAGGTAGGTCTGACCAAGCAATCTGATTGGTCTGTACCTCGTTAATACAGGTGTGTGTACCTCGTTAATACAGGTTTGTGTACCTCGTTAATACAGGTTTGTGTGCCTCGTTAATACAGGTGTGTGTGCCTCGTTAATACAGGTGTGTGTGCCTCGTTAATACAGGTTTGTGCCTCGTTAATACAGGTGTGTGTGCCTCGTTAATACAGGTTTGTGCCTCGTTAATACAAGTGTGTGTGCCTCGTTAATACAGGTGTGGGTGCCTCATTAATACAGGTGGGTGTACCTCGTTAATACAGGTGTGTGTACCTCGTTAATACAGGTGTGTGTACCTCGTTAATACAGGTGTGTGTACCTCGTTAATACAGGTGTGTGTACCTCGTTCATACAGGTGTGTGTGCCTTGTTAATACAGGTGTGTGCCTCGTTAATACATGTGTGTGTGCCTCGTTAATACAGGTGTGTGCCTCGTTAATACATGTGTGTGTGCCTCGTTAATACAGGTGTGTGCCTCGTTAATACATGTGTGTGTGCCTCGTTAATACAGGTGTGTGCCTCGTTAATACATGTGTGTGTACCTCGTTCATACAGGTGTGTGCCTCGTTAATACATGTGTGTGTGCCTCGTTAATACAGGTGTGTGCCTCGTTAATACATGTGTGTGTGCCTCGTTAATACAGGTGTGTGCCTCGTTAATACATGTGTGTGTGCCTCGTTAATACAGGTGTGTGTGCCTCGTTAATACATGTGTGTGTACCTCGTTCATACAGGTGTGTGTGCCTCGTTAATACATCTGTGTGTGCCTCGTTAATACATGTGTGTGTACCTCGTTAATACAGGTGTGTGTGCCTCCTTAATACAGGTGTGTGTGCCTCTTAGTCACTACAAAACTGAACTAGCAAAGCAGTTTAGTGTTTATGTGTGTATTTCTTCATTTTGGGAAACTCCATGGTCTCCATAATCTTTGACTAAGTGTCTCTGTTGCTAGGTGGTTACTAAGGCTCGGGCTAATTGAACTATCATCGTCTGGACTTGACACAGTGCGCAGCTTTCAGATCACGTCTATTGACCTGACATCGTTGGAGAGTTCAATGTTTGTGTTGAGGATTGATTCATTCATGTTTACACTGCTGGCCGGTCGCAGATGATTAACATAAAAATTCGTAATAGGTTGTGAAAACAATTTAATCATAAATAACGACAGCACTTTATTCTTGTTCAAACTTTCACAACACTTCAGCTTATCTTTTAATTAATTTCCCTGTGATCCCTGCCAGTGGAGGAGAGCAAACACTTTCCTCTGCTCTCACGGTAACCCGTCCCGATCACCGCAGAGCAGGTAATAAAGTCGATTACCACTGTAGTTATGAGGCGATGTAACTTTTATAATAATAATAATAGTATATTATTACCAGCAGCAGGTTCATGCTCCAAATGTGTAAATATCTAAAGTATGGGTATTTGTAAAATTAGATTTTCATCTTCTCTCCCATTTCCTCTAAAAGCTGTTATTTTCTGAGTAAGCCGTGACCTTTGTTTTATTACTGCCGCTCTTCTTGTAAGAGTGCAGAGACTGCAAAATAACAAAATGTCATGTCTGCGACTGAATGGATTCATTTAGGCCCGCTACATCTGCAAAAGGGAAAAATCTGCAAATGTCGCTGCAAAGAACGTTCGAGTCGAACCATTCAGATCCTCCCAAAGGTTATCCACTTCCTCCTGGACTTCCTCCCGGTTTCTGAATGATTGCGCGGCGTGTTGGCAGCAGTGGCAGGTTCACGTGGAGGACATGTCGTTCCCCGGCTGAGATAAGATTTCTGCTTGCTCACGAGTGTCATGGGGAGTCTTCATTTCTCTGCCGTCTGAACTCGGCCGCCGAGGATCGCCGGCTGGTCTTCAGTCGATAAGCCGAGAGGAGGAGGAGGAGGAGGAGGAGGAGACTGTTATCAACCCCTCTGCCTCTTCTGTCCTCGCGCTGCTTCACCAATCGCTTCTTGCTGATCATCGTCTGTGTTTTCAGACATCTCTGCGCCGTCTGAAATCCAGATTAGAAACAGATCTTTGTTGTGTTTCTGTATTTGCTTTGTTCAGGATGATTCTCCCCTGATTATCAAACTTCATGTTGCATTTTCCCCACACTGATTCAGACCGTCAGTCCTCTCAGACCACGACTTCTCACCGCTGAAGCTGGATTTATGCTTCTTTCCCAAAGTGCCCTCCGGGGTAGGAAGTGATTACAGCTCAGCTTAACTAAGTGTTATATTTACCTGCTGATTGCTGCTGCGGGACGGCGTTCAGGAAACACGTGAGAGAGCTGTGATTAAACTGAGGCCATGCAGCCACAAAGCATCTGTCATGACATCAAATTGAACTTTAAGATCCTGTTAAAAAAAAGTCTCCAGGTGTGGAGGAAGATAGTCACAAGAAAAAGGTTTTAATAATTCACCAGCTTCTTGGAAGTGACGGTCGTCTTCAGGGCAGCGAAGGACAAAGCGGCTTAGCAGACATTAAACGGAGAGTACAGACACAGGTGAGTGTCCTCAGGTACACCTGCACGGAGAAAAAAGATACCTGCCGCGTTAAAGTGCCACATTAGGAAAGTAGTTTGAGCAGAAAGGTCCAGTTATATATTTATTTAAGAAAAATGAAACATCCCGGACGAGGTTTGTAACGAGGAGACCTCAGAGAACCGACTGAAGACACATTCAGGAAGACGTGAGGTGATGGACGAAGGCTCGGCCCAGTCCGACCTCATGACAACACACACACACACACACACACACACACACACACACACACACACACACACACACACACACACACACACACACACACACGACTGACTCTGTAAGGAACTTTTCAGCATCATGAGTTCATCAAAGAGAAGATGAGTGTGTGTGTGGACCTCTCTTTCCTTTCATCTTTGATACAGAGCTAAATAAGGCCTCCAGCTCTGATCCTGTCAAACTCACACTGTGTGTGTGTGTGTGTGTGTGTGTGTGTGTGTGTGTGTGTGGACACGCATGGCATCATGGGAACGCTGTGTGTGTCTATATATAGCGAGCGATGAAGACAGAAAATTAAAAATAGTTTTCAGACATGCCGAGTTCATATTCCTGCTCTGTCGTCACTGTCAATCTGTTTCTGACTTTTCTGATTGATTCACGTTTATAATTAATTAATTTATTCCTTCATCAAACTTTCTGCTCGGGTTTCCCTCCGCAGACGGATCGAGCAAATAAACAAGATTTATGTGATCCGGAGTATCAAACACTCTATCTGTGACATTCATGCTGAGCAGACACACACACACACACACACACACACACACATACACACACACACACACACACATACACACACACACACACACACACACACACACACATACACACACACAGACACACACACACACACACACACACACTCTTGACGAGGTGCATTAATGTGATTTGATGTAGGCACTTGATCATATTATATCAGCTGTGTGTGTGTGTGTGTGTGTGTGTGTGTGTGTGTGTGTGTGTGTGTGTGTGTGTGTGTGTGTGTGTGTGTGTGTGTGTGTGTGTGTGTCGAGCTTGTGAAATTGAATCAAGCTGAATCTGAATCCAGCCGGTCAGAGTCCTCGTGGAAATATCAGCGGTGGAACACGGAAACACTTTTTATTTTTATTTATTCATATTTACTTGATGGAAATAAGTTTTTGTTCATTTTAAAATGAAGTCAGCTGAGAATTTTTTTAAATTATTTTCTGATGTTTGGTTTTATTGATCCGTGTAACTTCAGTGGATCAGAACTTATCAGGTACTGATGGATGCAAATGTACACCTCGTTTTCTGGATTTATTTAAAATGACTCGATGAACAAAACTGTTCAGGTCATAACACAGACTGCCTCATTTAGTTTCAAGGTAATTCTGTACCAATGATGTGATTAATGCTGCCTGGAAATGCTCATGTGATATGAATATGAATGCAAGAAGCAGATGAAGAATGAACCATCCGCCTTTTTTGCTGCAGCCGAAAAAAAGAACAGACTGAGCGGGTAAATAATTATCTCGTTATCTGCAGAAAAAAAAACCTCTTTGTTTTCCGAGATAATTGACTTTACGAGATAAACTGGAACATGAGAAATGAAAAAGTCTGAACATGTTCACACGCTGCTAACGTGATTGTGCCGTCCCCACCGAGCTGTGATGCTGCTGACGAGTGACGGAGGAGAAAAGCCGTTTTTAATGACAGAGTCCAGGCCGCAGGGTCGGCCTCCACCTCCTCCATCACTGCCCAGTTTGTTACAGAAGTTGTAGATGTGTAGGTGTGAGTGTTCCTCCGTTCAGACCGATAGACTAATTAAGTCTAATCCTTCCCCTCTGAGACGAGCCGAGGTCTGTTCGAGGCAGAAGCAGCATTATCCCGGGATAATCGCATCCAGGCTGGGCCTGCTGGGAGCGCGTACGCTGCCGTCACTCACCGCCTCGCCTCCTATTCATCTTTAATAACTCCTCGCTCTCACTTCTACACCTCCGCCCCTTCCCACAGCTATAATCTCCTCTCTATAATCTTCTCTCCAAAAGGAGCGTCGTGTCTAAGAACTTTAGGAAGTTTAATTACAGGGAGAGCGGGACGGGAGGGGGGCAGCAGGTCTTCCAGATGTTTCCAGGTCCTCCTGGGGGATCCTGAGGCGTTCCCAGGCCTCCGGTGAGCTCTGCCCTGGAGTCTCCTGCCAGTTTTTAACACTTCTCAAAACCAGAACCAGACACTGCACAGAGACCTGCTTAGGAGACGATGGGGACGCAAAGGTTGTTTGACTGTGGCGTGAAGTAACCGAGTATCTTTGACCAGGACGAAAAACCCAGTGACTGGATTAATTTCTGAGAGTCTGCTGAAAGAATCGAGGGTGGACACGTCAACCAAAGATTCACATATCAGATAAAACAGAGGTCTCTTCCTCTAATGAAGTTTTCCAATAAGAGCTGCAGCTCTGTCACGTCCTTTAATAACTCTGCGTCTTCGTGTTGAAGTGAAAACTTCCCGCAGACAAACAGAAGCTTTAAATGTGAAACTGTCGTCTCAGGAGTTCCTCAGTCACTTTTTAAAAACTCTGATTATTGTTGAACTCTTCGGCGTCAGACCCTCGAGCTTTCCGCTCGCAGCTCTTCAAATTAGTCTTTTGTTCTCGTGGATGGCCTCTGTCCTCCACGCTGCCCTCCTCTGCTTATCTTTCCCTCCTCCTCCTCCTCCTCCTCCTCCTCCCTCTTATCTGTCCTCAGTACTTCCTCTTTTTATTGGTGGACTTCTTCTCTTCCCCAGATTAGCCCGTCTGTCTGTCTCTCTAACTGTCTGTCTGTCTGTCTTTATGCTGGACTAAATATTCTTTATCTCGTTTTCTTCCACGTCCTCGGGTGTGTTCTGTTTTAGTTTGTTCAAGTCCAGAAATTTTTTCCAGCGCCCCGAGAGGCTCAGTCATGTTCCCCACACCACCAGCTCTGAAGAACTCAGACTATTTCAGCTCCATGAGAACCGTGAGGCCGAGAATCACAGCAGGGTTCTTCGGCAGTGTGGTGCTGGGTTTCCTGTCGAACAATCAGGATCTCTGCCAGGTGGGTCTCTTCCCCTGCCATGCCCTGCAGAGTAACGTCTCTTTCATTTTGAAGCTCGTGCATATCTTCCGTTAGATTTTCCACAAACGAGATCGTTGCTGATTCCTTCTCGGCCCCCGTGGATCATTACGTTACGTAACGTGCAGCTTCAGCGTGGCCAGGATGACTTCTGTTCCTCCGCTTCCTTCATTCGTCCGGTCTTGTATCCATCATTCTTCTTTCATTGTCTCTAATTGTTCTGAAACCTTCTTAATTGTCGCAGAATCAGCTCCAGGACGGACCTCGTTGTTTGTCTGGTTCTACCGGGAGTTCTCATCTCGACGGCTGATTCACAGTCTATGTCAGCGGCGTTGAGCATGGTTGATGCACGGCAGCCGGCACAGTCTGACTCAGCGGTTCAGGGTTAACATGATTCAAGATTCAAGATTCAAGATGCTTTATTGTCAAGACTGCAAATGTACAAGACATACACAGAATTGAAATTGCGTTTCTCTCTGTCCGAACATATGTAAAATAAAATAAAATAAAATAAATAAATATGAAATAAAAATAAAAATATAAAAAATAAAAGATAAAAATAAAATAAAAAGTAAAAATATACAAATAAAAATAAAAATAAAAATATATACATACATGCAATATATATATACATACAATATAGAGCGTTTCAAACAAAAATTTGATTTCACCTCCCTCGCTTCCTCTCCTTGTTTCCTTGTTTCCTGTCGTGTCTTTAAATTCAGCAGAGACTCTGAGTCTGGATGTGGACAGGCGATCAGGACACGGCCTCTGTTACAGGGTCGTGTCCTCTCGTGGTCCGTCCATGCAGATGTTTGAATTTCTGCCTCCAGCTTCAGTGAATGAGGAAAGCTGAAACTCACGAAACATCTGGAAGGAAGCAGCCGTGACTCTGTGCTTCTCGAGGTGTCGCCTTCAGCTTCCAACCAAATATTCAAATAACAATTTACGCGTCACACATTTATTGGAAACACGCCTCCTGTCTCTGCATCCTCCGTCCTGCTGTCCTCCTCACTCTTCTACACCTCCCCCCTCTCGTTTCCTCATTAATCCTCTCCTCCTCTTTCTTCTCACCTCCTCTAATCCCACCTCCCCTTTAGTATCACACCTCTTTCTCCTTTTTGCCTCCCTCCTCTTATTCTCTTCTCACCTCCTCGGCTCTCTTCGTCCCCCGGGTTCCTCCTCCTCTGTTTGTTCTTTTTTCTCCCCTTTCTCACTTCTCTCCTCCTCATTAGTGGGATTTGTAACATGTTCATGAATCCGAGGCGCCGTAGAAAAAAAATTAAGCTCCCTGGCAGCGCCGTGTTTCTTTATCCGTCCTCCCTTTGTGATAATGTCCAGTATAATCTGTCTTTGGCCGGCCAGAGTCCCCAAACTGGTCCCGTAATCCTCTTTGCAACAAGACGGCAATTAGAAGTTCACTCCTCCGCCGAGCTCAGCTCCGGGCTTTAACGCGAGCAGGAGGTGTCGGGTGGAGGTGGCGAGCTCGGGTCGGGATGATGCTGACGGAGGGTCTGTTGTTGCAACTCAAACATTTGGTGACATTTACAGCGAGCGAGAAGTTCAGAGGCCAAGTCGTGCATCATTGAATCATTTACAGTAAGTGGCCAAAAGTGTGCAGACGCCTGAACGTTACAGCGATATTCATGAAACAGACACACACACACACACACACACAGCCCATGTGTCATACTACCTCCAAACACAGCGAGGCGATGACAGCTGATCGATTCAGGTATCTGAGCGTCCTGACCTTCATCTCCTGCCTGTCAGTCACGGCGTTGTCGCCGCCTCCAGCTGCAGGAAACACTTCAGACTGAATCAAGTTTCAAGTTTCAAGTTTCAAGTTTCAAGTTTTTATTTGTCACATGCCTAAAAGTACAGGTACAGTGGCAGTGAAATGAAAGTGACTGTCGCGACTGTGCAAAAAAACACTCAAAAGGATAAAAAGAAAATAAGATAGAAAAGAAGAATAATAACATGTAAGATAGAAATAGCAAAACTAGAAAAATAAATAAACTAGAAAAAAGATATACACCACTATGTTACTGTATTTACAACTATGTACAAATTAACATTATATAATATATAAACAGAAAACAGAAAAATCTCACTATGTGCCATAGGAACAGTAGAGAGCAGTGATGTGCAGATGGATTGGTGTGTGTGTAATGTAGGTGTAGTGTGGTGTAGTGCGGTCAGTTATGGGACTATGTTGTTATGCAGAGTTCAGGATCCGTGTGGCCTGGGGAAAGAAGCTCCTCTTCAGCCTCTCGGTCCTGGCTCTGATGGAGCGAAGCCTCTTGCCTGAGGGCAGCCACGCAAACAGTTTATGGTCGGGGTGGTGAATGTCCCTCATGATCCGACCTGCCCTGGACCTGCACCGCTGGGTGTAAATGTCCTGTAGGTCGGGCAGTGCGGTGCGGGTGACACGTTCAGCGCAGCGGATGACTCTGTGCAGGGCCTTTCTGTCCTGTGAGCTGCAGCTGCCGTACCAGGCCGTGATGCTCGCAGAGAGCACAGACCCCACAGTGGCGGTGTAGAAGGTTACCAGCAGTTTACTGGAGGCCTTGAATTTCCTGAGCCTCCTGAGGTGGAATAAACGCTGCCTCGCCTTCTTCACCAGGGTGGAGGTGTGTGTAGTCCATGTCAGGCCCTCGGAGATGAGAACCCCGAGGTACCTGTAGCTGCTCACTCTCTCCACCGGGTTCCCGTCGATCTTTAGAGGTGCGTACTCGATCTTCTGTCGTCCTCTCCTGAAGTCGACTACCACCTCCTTAGTTTTGGTGACGTTCAGGTCCAGGTTGTTGTCCTTACACCATGAGGACAGCCGCTCCACCTCCTCCAGATAGGCCATCTCGTTGTTGCTGGAGATCAGGCCTACCACCACTGTGTCATCCGCAAATTTCACAATGATGTTGGATTGGTGGGCAGCCAAACAGTCATGGGTGTACAGGGAGTACAGCAGAGGACTCAGCACGCAGCCTTGGGGGGCACCGGTGTTAAGGGTTAGGGGTCTGGATGTGAGGCCACCGACCTTTACCACCTGTGGTCTGCCAGTCAGGAAGCTATGAACCCAGGAGCAGAGTGAAGGACTCAGCCCTAGATCCACCAGTTTGGTGACCAGTCTGTGAGGAACTATGGTGTTGAAAGCTGAGCTGTAGTCAATAAACAGCAGTCGCACATAGTTCCCTTTGCCGTTGTCCAGGTGGGAGAGGGTGGAGTGGAGTACGTGAGTGATGGCGTCGTCAGTACTCCTATTGGGGCGATAGGCAAACTGCAGGGGGTCCAGGGAGGCCGGTAGTGATGAGCAGATGGAGTCTTTGATGAGTCTTTCAAAGCACTTCATCACCACGGAGGTAAGGGCGACAGGGCGGTAGTCATTAAGGCAGGCCGGGCTGTTCTTCTTGGGCACAGGGATAATGGTGGACTTCTTTAGGCAGATGGGGACGACAGAGTGGACAAGGGACAGATTGAAGATGGTCGTGAACACCGGGGCTAGCTGGTCGGCGCAGGACTTCAGCAGCCGTCCGGGGATGCCATCTGGGCCGGCTGCCTTCCTGCTGTTCACTCGCCTCAGAGCTCTCCTCACGTCGTGCTCTGAGAGCGAGAGGGGGCGGTCCTCCGCGCTGGTGTGGACGCCGGCGCTAGCCTCCAGGCTAGCGTTAGCGCCGGCAGCCTCAAAGCGAGCGAAGAAAGTGTTCAGTTCTTCCACCAGCGAAGAGTCCGCAACAGCCGCGGTGTTCACACGTCCAGTATAATCCGTCATCGTCCGCAGTCCTTGCCACATGCGCCTGGTGTCGCGGTCGCGCAGTTGTCCCTCCACTTTGTCCCTGTGTCTCCTCTTGGCCGCCTTCACCGCTTTCCTGAGCTTGTAGGCTGCAGCTTTGTAAGGTGACATGTCGCCGGTCGTGAGCCCCTCGTTGTACGCAGCGGTACGAGCATTCAGAGCTGCCCGGATAGTCTTATCCACCCACGGTTTCTGATTCGGAAAAACCTTCACAGTCACCATGGGGATGGTATCTTCAAGCAGTTTGCCAAGAAAGCATGTAACCACTTCCGTCAACTCGTCGACGTCACACGAGCTCTCGCGAAACATGTCCCAGTCTACGTCACTCAGCGCGTCCTGCAGTGTGGCTTCTGATTGACCTGACCAGCGTCTGACCTCTCGCGATACCGGAGGTTCACGGTGCAGTCTTTGTTTATATTTTGGAAGGAGGAAAATGGCGTCGTGGTCCGCCTTCCCAAAAGCCGGTAGTGGTGTGGCCTTATAACCTTCCTTGAACGGAGTGTAGCAGTGGTCCAGAGTTCTGTCTCCCCTCGTCGGACATGTGACGTGCTGGTAGAAGTGAGGCAGAACCTTCTTGAGGTTAGCCTTGTTGAAGTCACCGGCCACGATGAGGGCAGCGTCCGGGTGTTTGGTGGAGTGTCTGCTGATGGAGTCCTGCAGGGTGGTGAGAGCTGTGTCCGTGTCCGCCTGCGGTGGAATATAGACGGCGACGATGATGACCGCGGAGAACTCCCGGGGCAGATAGAAGGGGCGGCAGAGGATGGCCAGATGTTCGAGGTCCGGTGAGCAGGAGCGCGACAGAACCACCACATTCCTTGGATCACACCAGCTGTTGTTGGTCAGGAAACATACGCCGCCACCTCTTGATTTGCCGGAGTCCACCGTTCTGTCCATGCGAAACACTGAGAATGTTTCGGCCGGGCGAACGGCGTGGTCCGGCACCTCCGGAGTCAGCCATGTCTCCGTGAAGCAAAGGACGTTGCAGTTCCTCACGTCGCGCTGGAAGCGGATCCGAGCCCTGATGTCGTCCAACTTGTTGTCGATAGATTGGACGTTGGCCAGCAGGATACTGGGAAGAGGAGGGTGGTGTACCCGTGCCTGCAGCCTGTTTTTGACCCCGGCCCGCTTCCCACGGTGTTTTCTCCTGCGCGACTTTTGTGGCCTTTCCCCGTTGCGCTCCGTGCTCCGCAAGATCTCCTCAGGCCAGGTAGAACTTTCACATCCTGAATCACATTCTGCCGTGCGATGACTTCTCTCCTCTCTCGTGTTATTTCTCCTCCCAGAGTAAATGCTGCTGAATTCATGAAGTGAAGTCGCTGATATCATTTATTTCCCCCCGGCTGGTCACCAGCACATTGAAATGGATCTGTGAATGATTCGTAAGAGCGAATCGATAGCGAAAGTTAACAGCCGGGTTATTGTTTGCTGACTTCCTGCAGAGATGAAATAATGAGTTTTAGTGTTTTCAGGACGTTTGGCTTCCAAACACACACACGGTGAGAATCAGCAGGAGGCCGAGTGCAGATGACCAAACCAGATCCGGCTGACACAAACTTTGTCGACTCATTCGTAGCAGATGGCGGGTAACTGTCCGTCGACTCGAGCTCATTTCCTGTTCCAGAAGTCGTCTTTATCGGGCGACGTGGCAAAATAAAAAGGAGGCTGCTGTCTGACAGATGGCTGATGGGTACCCCGCGTCCTTCAGAGGACACGAGGCCGACTTTACTCGGAGCACTTTGAATTCTTTTGTTTCTTCAACTTTCATATTTACGGCTGATCAGAATCGAGCACCGGTCCGTTTCCCTGAGCAAAGGTGAGCACAGCTCGGACCAGAACGTCCAAAACTTCCAGTGTAGGAAGAAGAAAGGTAGAAAATGAATCCTGTGGCGTCGATGTTCATGAGCTGACGGAGAGTTAAACACAAAACAACGTGCACCAACACAGCGAGGCCGCCTTTAAAACATGGCAGACCCTGGAACACGTCGTCTCCATCCATGCAGCGGGAAACCAACACAGCATAGTCCACGTAGTCCACCTGAGGCTGGCTCCAGAAGTGAGTCAGTCTCCATAAGTCCCCATGTTTCACAGCAGAAATAAACATGTTTACAGCCTGGTACAAAAAACAGTTTTGGTCTCTGTAGCTAATTTCCCCGTTCATGACAACTGTACTGAGGGTGAATTTATATACAACTCACCTGTTCACATTATATTAAGGCTTAAAGTTATGCAGGGTTAAGAGCGTGGACGCTTTGATTGACAGGTGGGTGTGGTTACAAGCGCTCACCTGCATGATGACACGTATGACATCACAAAAAGCACCACACACACACACACACACACACACACACACACACACACACACACACACGAGTTGGACAGTCTTCTTCTTCCTCTGTTATCTGAACTTTCTATGGATTAGTCCACCGGCGTGTGACGGCTGCGGCCGCCCACACGCCATTTCCTGCTTCGTTATCGGAGGAGCGTCAGCCAATCAGCTCGCAGCAGCCCGGCTAATGGCCCGATAATCAATTTGTTGGCTTCTTCTAATTTTAAATCCAATTACCCCCATGGGGGCAGCAGTGGACATGGCTGGTGGGGAGGGGGGGGGTATTGATAGTGCATTTCTGTGTTCTCTGTGTGTGTGTGTGTGTGTGTGTGTGTGTGTGTGTGTGTGTGTGTGTGTGTGTGTGTGTGTGTGTGTGTGTGTGTGTACTGTCCCAGTGAGTTGACAGAACAATCTGCGTTGACAGGGCAATTTGTTTTTGTTCTTGTCGGCAGCCTCAGATTGGAAAAGCGAAAATGTGTCTCACTCCCTCAACGACACACACACACACACACACACACACACACACACACACACACACACACACACACACACACACACACACACAGCCTGACTGATGAATGAGCACAGACCCATATAAATGTAGCCTCATTCTTTTATCGTCCCACTCCTCTCCCTCTCTATTTTACTCACACACACACACACACACACACACACACACACACACACACACACACACACACACACACACACACACACACACACCTAATAAGGTCAATTTAGGTGCCAGTGAATGAAGATAATCTGACAAACAACCAGCAAATAATCAGCTGCAAAAAAGACGTTAAACTAACAGACTCTGTCATTTGTGTGTGTGTGTGTGTGTGTGTGTGTGTGTGTGTGTGTGTGTGTGTGTGTGTGTGTGTGTGTTTTATCAGCAGGCTTACTCCCCAGACATGCCGTTAGCCTTCTCTTGTTTCAGTTTTTCCCTCCACACACACACACACACACACACACACACACACACACACACACACACACACACACACACACACACACACACACACACACACACACTCTTTTTACTTCCTGGTTTGTAGAAAAAACAAACAAAAAATTCAACAGAAGAATTTTAACAAACCCTCTTTGGACAGCAGCATCAGTAAAGTGTGTGTGTGTGTGTGTGTGTGTGTGTGTGTGTGTGTGTGTGTGTGTGTGTGTGTCTCGTCTGTTTGAGGAAAAACAATGTTTGCAGTGAGTGAAGCTGTTTGAGAGGAAAATAAATCTTCTTCTTCTTCTTCCAGCTTCACACAGAATGTTGGATTTTATTTGTAGAGTCTCGACTTTAAAGGCAGGAGAAGATGAATTTTAAAACAGGAATCTGTGTTACAGCTAAAAATACTTCATAAGAAGCCACAGAGCTAAATTTATCAGCTCTCTCTGTCTCTTCAGCCGACTCAGTGTGTGGAGGATTCGAAGTTATGCAACCTGGAACAGGTGAACTGAGACGATGTACTGCAGACTGCACCACTTCACTGCAAACTCTGAACGCTGAAGGTTTCACACAGTTTTAGAGAAAAAGATCATCCGTTAACGAGTATCGAGTCGTTATCTCCAGCAGCCACTGGGGGGCAGTAAACCGCAGCTTCACACTTGAATTATTATAAAGAATAACATTCGATTCATGCAGATGTTAAATATGCTCATGGGGAAAGTTTTCAGACAAATGGTTGGAGAAGGAGTTCGTCGTGAGGTGAGCCTCCATCAAGGCTACTGTGTTACGGGACGCAGACTAGATGCAGAAAACTTAATGACTTAAACTGTGAGTAAAAACAAACACGAGGTCTGAAAATGTAAAACTAATGGATGAAGTTTGAAGATGGATTCAAAACAAGACGGGAAATTTGATTCATAATAATCCGCCCGCATTCAAAACGATGAGCTAGACTGTTGTTATTCCTCCATTAATTAACGGAGCTGACATAAAACTAAACCATCTTAGAAATAACGCAGGTTAGAAACTGTTTGCTAACTGCTCGGCACTAATAAACTTTAATATGAAGCTTTGTGGGTTTTTCTCAGAGTAATTCGAACACGTCATTAGTTTACAGCCCTGTCAGGTAACAAACACTGAAATACAGTGAGTGCTTCATCGCCTCCGCCTCCTCAGGAGACCGATCATTACTTGTTACGTCAGTTAGCTTCAGCTTAACGTGCTTCTCTCTTTGACCTCTGGCTCTCTGGGGTACGGTGCGACTCTCAGCCGAGGTTTGAGTTTCAGCGGAGGAACACAGGACTTAATCAAACGTTTACCCAAGACGAAACTCATCCAAGCCCTGAAAATATGAGCTGTGTCCCAGGTCCCACAGCAGAACTGAGGCTTTATTTTCTACTCTGAAAATAACCGAGCCTCCGAGAGGAGCCCAGGAAAGAAAGAGAAAGAAAAGGATCGCTCACCATCTAGGACCAGAATATTATTGGATACAACGCCTGAGGGCCAAGGAAGAGGCTCTGAAGTGCATCTCCATGCAGTCGCCCGGACCTCTCCAGGTCCAGGTCTGCAGCATATATCCTGGAAGTTCACCCAAAGGCCAAAAGACCCAAACAGATGCTTCCAGTGTGTCTCGGCTTCCCCCAATCCCAGATGCATCCAATTTGCAGGGTTCCCACGGGTGCTTGAATTCCTTGAAAATGCTTGAATTTCAATTCAGTGTTTTCAAGGTTGTGAAAACGCCTGAAATTTTTTGTGAAGTGCTTGAAAATGCTTGAAATTTCACAATTAGTTACAAATCAAAACAGTCAATCTACCACCATATGAAATAATGCTAATTAGACCCATATTATTATGCCATACAGTGGCACCGCTGCGCTTCCCATGACCATCATGGCAAACACAACTAGTAGGCTACCTATTTAAAGGTGCTGGAAAAATGGAAAAACTGGTGCTTGAAGGTGCTTGAAAAGTGCTTGAATTTGTTCATGAAAAAGGTGTGGGAACCCTGAATTTGAAACGATTGCAAGCCAGCTGCATATTCAGATACCAAACTCCGACACCAACCAATGATGTGATAGTCTGCAAGAACCACGTCCTCACAAGTAGAGGTTTGCATGCCATTGGTCAGTATCTCATCCAGGGAGGAACTCTCAGAGGAACCTTTCGCCTTGTTCCAAAGGGACCATGGCACAACATAAAACTCTCTGAAGGAGAGCTGCAACCTTTCAGAGCTGGACTCCAGCAGAATACCATCATCATTACAAAAATAAGAAACTACAGAAACATGCTCCAGTTAAAACTAGTGACATTTTTCTGATTTAACAACAGTCTACAGTCAGTGTCCTGTCCTCTTTCACTGCACTTACATAAAGTCTACGTGCAGCACATTATAGAGAATGTGGGATGTACAATAAGTCGCCATAATCAGCCTTTGCTCTGTCTGATACGAAAAGAACAGGAACATGAACAAAAGCAGGTTTGTGTCGGCAGTGAATGGACGGGTTACTGTATCTGAACACAGTGAAATCAGATTTCCCTCCTCCCCTGTTGATGCAGACCAGATCTGGTTTTAGTGTGTGTGTGTGTGTGTGTGTGAAAGATATTTGTCCTGTTTAGGCAGCAATGAAAAGAACCTCGATGCGCCACGCAGGGTTTTAAATCAGATTTGCCGTCCCTGTGCAGATGCAGCTTGAAACAGTTTGTGTACGATGCGCTCACATCCAGGATCTGTTCGTGTCTGATGGATCCTGTAACTCGTAGTGTTCTCTCTCTTTATGCGTCTTTACCTCTCTTCTCTGTGGCCATTGATCTGTATTGGTAGCTCCTGTATTATTCCAGCCTGCAGAGTCTCCTCCACCCTTTTGGGTCTTTTCTTTGTAGCTGCCGTGACCAAACCTCTCAGGAGGTTCAGTTTGACCCCGCGGTTTAACCCGTCTTCTTTGTGCCATTTCTTCTCCTTTTTTCACACTTTGTCTTGAACTTCTTTGTAGTTCCATTTTATTCATTTCACGTTGCAGGCGCTGAATGAAAATGGCATCACGGAATAATCAGGATTCCTTTGTGGCGCGGTGCAAAGCATTTTCCGTGGCCGCGTTTGAAGCGTTTGAAGTGGCCTCGGCCTCTCGCAGCTCTGCGGGCTGGTGTTCGTGTCACGGCGGATGACAGTGATGGCTCATGTTTCTCTAAAACCAATGACACCTGGAGAGCTCAATGTAGAAAAGAGTTACTTCATCTGTTGTTATTTAAGGTTCTATTTTCTATCAGTGAATCAGCCGAGAAATGTGACGAGTGATCAGTTTGGAGTTTGACCTCCCTGTCGCTGCTTTTTCAGTCAGTACTAATGAAATCTTTCCACGCGTTGATTTTCAGGCGGCATCATTCACCTTTGGTAAAACAGCACGGCAGATTTCAGAGCTACACTGCCTTTCTCCATTTCCCTTCCAGGCTTCCGTACGTTTCGACCACTGGGCTCAAACCAGTTTTGTAGCGACCGTTCACTAAAGAGTTTGTGTCCACATGATTAAAATAAGTCCAATATTTCTCTGTGGCAGTAATAGATTAATTAATTACTAATTGATCTTTCTATTCCCTGTTCAAATGTCTTTCCTTCGTGTGTTGTGAGCATGCTCGGTGAACGTGACTCAAAGCGCCTCACGACGTCTTTAATCCCAGAAATACCCTGGAGACTGAAACATCCGGCAAGCTGCGAAGAGTAACGGCTGTCATGATGAAGAGCACAAAGACAGGATGGAGTGAGACTGATGGACGAGACACAAATGTGAGATTCAGTGGAAGTTTTTCATTTTGAGGCCAGTGTGGTTTGTGTCTGGAGTCGAGCATGTCACATGTGAAGAGTGACTCTGCATCAGAAATATCTAGATGTTCTTCAGTAACAGGCTGCAGTTCATTTGGAGGCTCTGTGGAGCTCCTCATGCTCACTGCTGATGGTCAGTTATATCCAGTAGTCGAGTTGTAAAATGAAACCAGGGGGATGGTGACATTTTTTAATTTATGTGACATATTTTCCAGTGGCCGGTCTGGGGGGCCCTCTCCCAGAAAATTTTGTATTTCTTAGATGCAGTTTCCTGCATTCTAGTCAGTTTTATGGTGACTTGCTAGACATGGCAAATCCTAAATCCCATCTGATTCATAGCTTGCATTCTCAGTTGCATGGCCTGCACAAGACAATACTATTTAACGGAAAGAAACAAAAACCACTTAACTATGGACATCATGTCATTCACATCTTTTTAAACATATTTGTAAAAAACATTTTAAATATCTTTATTTGTGAATCTTTTTTAAACACAACTTTGTGCCATAAACATATTTAAATACATTTAAACACATTTTTGTTTAAAAAAAAGATCTTCACTTTAAACAAAACACAATTTAAGGAGGAGGAAAGAAGACTTCGAGTTTTAATACGACGCGATGTTTGAAACAAGCGGTGTTAAAAGAATATGAAGCAGCAGGTAGCAGGTAGCGGTGCTGCTAAAGCTAAAGCAACACAGAGTGTGGATCCTGATTGGCGGATTTTGATGATTGACACCTGTCGACCAATCAGGACAGGAGTCAGGAGAATCAATTAGTACCGCCCACATTCACCTTTGACCCACCAATGACGATCCAGAATGAAGTAAACCCAAAGGTGGTATATCACACCAAGAGGTCTCACTTCACTGTCAAACCCTTTTTTGTCTTTATGTAAACGACAAGGAGCTTCGTGACTGATTCAAACTAAAGCAGAGACAGAGCAGGAGACATTAGCAGAGACAGAGCAGGAGACATTAGCAGCATTTTTTCGCCCCCCCCCCCCTCAACTCGAG